>CM061062.1:136344225-136633475 GCA_030762895.1 Sophora flavescens
TAAAAATAGTTAACTTGCACGGTAAAAGGAAGAAACAAAACAAAATAAAATTTCAATAGAGGAGAAAAAAATAAATATGGTATCTAAATATATTTTCTAAAAAGGGTTAATTAGCTCAGGGGAAAAGAGAAGAAACAAATCAAACATATTTTCAAGAGAGAATAAAAAAATATGTTAGATAAATATATTTTCTAAAAGTGGTTACTTTTCACAAGAAAAGAGGAGAAATATATCACAATATTTTCAAGAAATAATATTTTTTTACATATTATCGATAAATATATTTTTAAAAAATGATTAACTTGCAAAAGGAAAATAGGAAAAATAAATCAATCAAAAGGGGATACATTTCATGAAGTTAGGAGTTGATCTTAAACCTAGAAGTTTATTCTCGTGATAAAATCAAATTAATTCGTATTATATTAAAAAACACACCAAAATAATTTTTGTTTAATCATAATAATACGAATATTATATCAAAATTTTAACTGTAAAGACATTTATTGAAATAATTGAACCCATCGTTTAGTTTGTCCCACTTTCTTGTCACATTTCATGTTCATCATCAATGACAATTTGTCTCTTAATAAAATAAAATCACAACTCATTAATATTTAGATACATTCCTAATATTTAATTGGTAGGGAATATTGAGACACCATATTTTGGAAGAGCAGAATCTTGTTCATTAAAAGCCATGCAGTAATTGCTTATAAGGGAACAATGGTTTTGGAAAAAAAATTATTTAAAAAGTTCAATTTTAAAAACGGATAATGATTATGTTTATAAAAGCACATAATAACCTTTTTAATTGGCTATTGGATGGGCCTTTTGATTGACCCTTTGTCCATTTCTATAAATTTGTACGGTTATAGACAGAGTCTATTTGTTTAAAATTAAAAAATAAGTGATTATGATATAAAATATTTTAGTGATTATTTTTAAAGATTTTTAAAAAAAATCATAAATGGATTTGTGTTTGTTTATATTCATAAAAAAAACATTTTTATGAAAAGAACAAATATATGAGGGAGGAGTAAGCCACCATGTCACTGAAATCGTCACACTGACTCCGTAACTGCTCTTCTTCCCTTGCTTCTTCATACCTGTAATAATTCCAGCACGGGTAAGAAATAACAGACTCATGATGTTAACATCACCAACAGGCAACTAAATTATGAAAAGAATAGATTTCATACTTCGCAGGTAAAACATTTTCCAAGACATCCAACTCTTCTGACTGTGAGAGAAGGGGAAGGGGAGGGGGAAGGGGAAAAGGAAGGGGGGTGGGTATGGGGAGGTGGTAAAGGAAGGGGTAAAAATGAAAGATCAGTCTTTACTTTACTTGCTACACTCAATCAGAATTGCTCCGGGTGTGGGTGAGGGAGTTACTTGCTCCCTCACCCTAGAAGCCACCTTCATTTTAACCCCCAAAATAATTTTTTTCTGCTTTTGATTATTTTGAAAAACAAAAACAAACACACTAAAAATTTAAAAAAATGATTTTATGATTAAAAATATGATTTTTTTAATAAAATAAGCAATAACAAATGACTCATAATTTAAAAGGTACAAACCTTTTAAATTTGGAGTTATGCTAGTTGGTACGATATCTCACTGTACGAATTTGACGAATTGGATTATTTAAAAAAAAAAACCTTTTACCCTCACCCGACACGTGCTCACACAAAAGCTGCAAATGTTAACCGCAACCATGGCAGAGCATGGAAAATTAGCCAGCTTTCTTAGACGTGAATGTCTATTTAATTAAAATCACAAATGGTTGCAAAATACAATGAATAAAAAAGATTGCAATTTTTTTTTTGAAAAAAGGGTCAATAACTCAAAAGAAAAAGATCAAACAAAAAATTGTATACCGGAGAAATAAGAGCACAGTTGTAACTCTACGGAAACATGGTCCTTTCTTGCCTAGGTCTCCATCTTTTCCTAATGTGTAAGAAAAAACAAATTGCAGAAAGAGGAATAATTTATAGACAAAAGGAAAAGAAATGGTTTTTTAAGAAAAAATAATATAAGAGTGGTTTGTTGAAGCTTTTTCTTTCTAGCTTACCGAAATGGGTAATGGAGGGCGTTATTCTGCAGCAAACACATAAGAGAGTTTGCAAAGAATAAAAAAAGCATACCCCAATAGATCTAGAAGAGTTCTTTTATTTTTTTGTTGTTTCTATGGTCCTTAAATTTTTTTCACCCATAAACAGTCGTAGAAGTACAGGGATTGATATTGTGTATAGTAGTTGGGAATCAATATAATCCGATGGAAGAGAAAATAGGGAAGAAAGGTTAACGAAGAAAGAGAGATGGAGAGAGCGAAGAACAAGAAATCAAGAATAGAGAGAAATTAAGGCTGCCTTCAATTCGTACTAAACAACATTATTCTTAAATTTATTTGTAGACATTATATCACACCTATTATACCTACTTTGGCGGTTGAAAATTTATTTGTAGTACTGAAACTTTTGTAAATTTTATTAGACCATTTCATTTTTTTTAAAATATTTGAAAGAAGTCTAAACATTATATCACACCCATTATGCCTACTCTGGCGGTTGGAACATATTCGTAGGAATGAATCTTTTGTAAATTCTATTCGGCCATTTCAATTTGTTTTAATTATTTGAAAGAATTCATTTTCTTTTCTTCAGTTAGGAGAATAAGCAATGTCAAGCTCCTATCACTTCAGCTCATTTCAAGTTTTTTTACGGCGCAATATGTATATCATATTAACGTTTATTAAGCCTTAATTGACAATTATGTATTAAACATTTTTTTCCTGGGAGTTTATAAAGTAGCCATGAAAAACATTAGAATACCTAGGTCAATGAACATCTTTATTACATTTATTCACATCCGAAAAACCATCAACACAATCCCTGATCTCACTCCCCCCCTTTACTCTCATTAAATTCACCATTCTAGCCTAGCAAATTTTGAAATTTAGAATCCCTGATTTCACTCCCCTTTTACTCTCATTGTTTAGTTTGTTAGTCACCCCAAGTTGCCAAATTTTAGGAGTAAGTTTAGAGTCTCTTTTTTTCTCTAATTGTTTATTGTTTATCATCACTTGATGTGCTATAGCCTATAAAATGGCACCAGACCACTAAATAAAATAGAGCAATACGTGTTGTTCCACTCTTTATTCTTCTTCTTCATAGTTCTTCAGCTTTAGAATTGTAATGGTAACACAATCTTTTTCTTTCATCAACAACTACACTCACTCACTCCATCACACTGTCTTTTTTCTCATATCATCATTCTTAATTTCCTCTAATCTCATAGTTTCAATCTCTTCATTTTAGAGGGGAATGCATGATGTCTTCATCTTTTTACAAAGATGATTCCTGCATGCTGCCGCACGTCCATGGGTCTTGCTGATGATGATCGTGACCTTGAAAAGCAGGGGCGAACGCACATACAGGTGAGTGTGGGCATATGCACCCACTCATTTTTTTTTATAAAAAATATGATTATCTTATATATTTTACTTTTGCCCCACATTGTTAATTTATTTGCATCCATGCCACCCATGATTGGACTGTAGTGGTCGGCGGTTTTGTTCCGAGGCAGTTCATGACTGAAAGTAGATTTGTCCCAAGCTCCTCGCTTCTGTCTATGGCAATGCGGTGCTAGGGTTCCAATGCATGGAGACTAGAGTTGTTTGTGTTTGCTTTAACAGAGAAAACGGATCTACACTATTGGACTTCTATAAAACTAAGAATTGGGCTACTGGGCTATTCACTATTGGAATATAAATACTGCCTTTGTAACTTGTGTATTTGGTGGAGCTAGTCCATTAAAAAGTAAATTTTATTTTAGTTCAATCTAGCTAGTTCGTAATACTACTTGTTGGCTTTAAAAAGTGAGTCCTTAAATCAATTTAGAAAGAAAATTCATTAAAATCTTGTAAGATTTATATTGATCTCTAATGTACTTGTTTAAAACCAGATTTTAAAACTACTCTTAGTGTGATTTTTTTTAATTTTGTAATTAGTACCTTTGGCACCCCAATGAATCCACAAAGTATCCCCTTGACTCGGGTCATTTGAACCCTCTATGGGACTAATCTCCGGTAGCAATGTGATTTATTTAAATAGTTGTTATTATTTCTTGATATTTGTTTAATTATGTTAGCTTATATAATATTTTTTTGTTGGAATTTTTTAATATACAGCGAGTCAACTGGTTCAACCATTTACTAGTTCGTGACCCATTAACTCAATATCCTAACTGAGTCGATGTCTGCTCTAAATTTTATAACACTAACTTTAATTTGACCAATGTTTGAAAGGACAATTCTAGAAGAAAAAAAAGTCATGCCACCTGACAATTTGAAGGGTCTAGATTATTTCACCAAATCTATTGGTTAGACATAATTTTTTTTGAAGAAGAAATTACTATCAAATGAGCAAGAATCTTCATTGAAATCTTATGAATCAAACCTCTAACAACAACAAATGTATTTATAATTTATTTGGTTGGATGTATTAAAATTTTATTATTTTAACATTCATGTCTTTATCTTCATATATATAGTGATAACTATTATTAATTATTTTAGAAATAGATTGCCCCCATTGACTCCGGGTCTTGGATTCATGTGGTGAATTTTCTTATGAATTGACTCAGGCTTATGGAGTTATTGAGGATCATAGCCAGGTTGAGACCGGCTGGAATGACATCTTTGTTGGAGTTAATAATGATGGCAACAGTGGTGACGATGCTTCCAACAAGTTCATCAAGCGTCGTCTCTTTGAGCAATTAACAAGTGAGTCTTAAGATATGTTCCATTTCAGTATATATTATACTAGTGTTCTTGTCGGATATATATCATTTATTTTTGAAAACAGATATCCCCATTCGTTAATGAATTTATTATTAATTATTTACTGTTAATTTACTTAACTTATGCGTTAAGTTACGCGTTGTTGTTGTTACTTTACTTACGCATTAAGTAGGTAATTAAGCAATTAATTTTATAAATTAATTTTATAAATAAAAAATAAATACACATTAAAACATTAATTTAATATATCAATCACTAACTAACAACTTAGTGTTAGCTATATAGTTAAATTTTGGCTGAACTAATTCCCTCATTTTAATTTCAGTTCGAATCCTAGACTAGGGGTGTTCACGAGTCGATTTGGTTCGGATTTCAATGAAAACATTGGGACCCGAAGATTATTAAATGTCAAAATACATATATAATAATTCAATATTTAAATATATATAAAATTTTAAAAAATTATATAAAATTAAATTTATTAATATTAAATATTAAAATTATATATATATATAAACTTAAATATAGTGATTAATTCAGATCCGAACACCAAAAAATCCAATTTAAACCGTTCGGATTATTGGGTTCACCGGGTCGATCACCTATCCGAGATCATAGTTAACTGCTAATTATCACTCAATTGGTTGTCAGTGTAAATAAAAAATCTTTACATTTCATGCAATACAACAAATTATTACATTTCATATTATTACATTTAAATTTAAATTAACACAAAATTTAAATTCATATTATTACATTTCATGCAATGCAACAAATTATTAGTATTATTTTAACTCATATTAAAATAATTTTGTTTTATTAAAAAAACTGATTATATTGTAAAATATTATTGACAACGAACATTATTTTAATTCATATATTTGACTACGGTAGAAATACAACTAGAAAGTTTTAAATTTTGACCAAACCCATGTGGCAGTTTGATTGGTCCAAAATTTGCCACATATGAGTGGTGTAGTGGGTGGTGCAAAATATGGGTGGTGCACCTTAGCCCAACCCATTTTTTAATTTGGTCTACACTAACTTCTTATTTGTGACATTTTTATTCATTCTTATGTTACGTAAAAAAAAATTATTATTTCCCTAATGCATTTTATTTTTCGATTGTTGCATGAACATATTCCATCAATAATAAAATCAGTGACAGGTGAGGTGACTGGTGAGTGGGGAGTGGTACCGCATATATGCATATATTATTTATTTAGTTTAAGACATTAAGATATAAGAAAATTTCAATTGGCAGAAAATTCAATAAACATGTATATATTATTTTATTTATTTATTAAAGAATCTTGCATGCATGCTTTTATCTCTCAGTTGCTCCTTCAGCATAGCTATAAAATAATAGCTGCTTGGGTCCTTTTGGGCCTATCCTTGTTGGGCATTTATAGAAGTTTCGACAAGGGTTTCCTTGCTCCTCGTAACACACTAAAATGCATTTTAATTAATTTTCACTAAATGCTTTTACTACAACCGCTTTTCTGTTAAGTCGTTAAGTCAGTTGAAGACAGTTACTTGTCTCTCTCAGTTGCTCCTTCCTTCTCGAGTGTGTATATAAATAGTCTCCTCCATTGTTTACAAACGCACAATTCAGTTTTCAATCTGCACTTTCTTTAGTTTTCTTGCTTCCATCAATCATTTCCTTTTCTCTATTCTCTCGCATTTTCTTTCAAACACACTACTTTGTGTAACCATCAGACACAATGTCTTTGAATCTCAAGAAGCTTTTGGAAAAAGCCAAATTCGTTTTCTTCCGCTCAAAGAGGTATGGCGGCGACACCTCCCGCCAGCCAAGAGCCAATGATGGTGGCAGTAGCAGCGGCCCGGGAAACGCCAATGATGGCGACGGTTCTGATGATGATGAGATCGACGCGACTTCAAAGTCATTAATGTGGTGGCGCGATAGCTTAAAGCATTCGTGTGGCGAGTTTTCCTGTGTTGCGATTCAAGCCAATCAAGAAATGGAGTCTCACTGCCAGGTTGAGACTGGAATGAATGCAACCTTTGTTGGAGTTTATGATGGCCATTGCGGTCCTCACGCTGCCATGTTCATCAAGGATCATCTCTTTCAGCAACTAATCAGTGAGTCTTATTGAATTATTCTTTTCATGTTTCTTAATTTCATTTCATGTAAAATATATTCTTGTTATTATATGGATGCATGGCCCTTTTGAATGATGTTTTTTTCTATTTATTATTTGGAAAGATGGAATGAAAACGTACACCCAAAATTAAAATGAACCAAATATTGATTGCATGTATAAGAAACAGGACAGGGAAAATAATGTCTTAGGAACCGCCTTAGTAATGTTCATCCATCTTAAAGGTTCTTGTGTGTAGTTTTTTACCCTTCTATATCATCTTTATTATCATATACTATTTTTTTTGTATTTGGGTAAGTACATTCTTGCATTTAATATGTCATTTGAAATTAATGTGTTCCTAATTCTTTATGTATATCATTTGAGGTGGTATGAGTATGGAAACAATAACTTTTCTAATTATGAAGATCAGAAAATTGGAAAAAAGATATTAGATTCAGGGTATTATGAAGATTAATTGCAATTAATTATGAAGATCCATTTATTTGTTTTCATTTTCTAAAAGTTTTTTCTTGTTTTGGATTTAAATTGATGGGTACATAATTGTGTAGGTCAATGCATTGTAGTCCTTATATTAGATTTAAAGTTTGTTTTCCTCTATTGCTGTTGTTAGATTTTTCCTGCTTTATAATTGGTCATCTTTTGTTATAGTTAGTCTGCTGTATTGGATCTGCATTATAGTCCTTAGGTGCTGTAATAACTATTAATAATTGTCTGTCTGCGCAATGTATTTTATCAACATCAGCTCTTTTTTTGTTATATGGATGGCCCTTTAGGCTTATATTTATATGGTTTTGATTGTATTGTTTGGTTACGAGATATGATTCGGAAGCACCGTATTTCTCTCAGTGATGTTCTCCGTGGTGCAATTAAAGCTACGGAGAATGGTTTTATTGCTCATGCTAAACGAATGTTGAAAGTAATCCATTGATGGCGTAAGTGGTTCAAGCTGTTTGGTTGGTGTGATATGGAAAGGGACACTCCATATTGCAAATGTAGGAGACTCATGTGCTGTACTATGTTCTCAAGAGCACAAAACTCACACGATCATTGCTTTGAAAAACTCACTACAGAACACAATGTCGAGAAATAGAACAATTAGAACTGAATCAAGCTTATGTACCCAAATGATGCTAATATTGTCCTTAAGGTTAATGAGATTGATGGATGGCGAGTCAAAGGCATCATCGAGCTATCAAGATCTGTAGGGGATATATATTTGAAGCGTCCCGATTTCACTTTGTTCCTACGTCCTGTTCCACAAAAATACCGACTTCCTGAACCCATCAAGTGGCTGTGCTTACAGCAGAGCCAACTCTGTTTTCGAGAGCCTTAACCATCTCTGATAGATTCATTATATTTGCTTCTCGTGCTTTTTGGGACTTGGTCTCAATTGATAAAGCTGCTGATATAGTTTGGAAAAACCCCCGAGCTGTAAGCATTTGGCACTTCTTTTTGCTTTTATTTATCAGCCTTTGCATATGATATGAAAATGCTAATTCAGTGATTTTCTTAAACAGGGAATAGCAAGGAAACTCTTAAAGACTGCTTTAAAGGATAAAAATGATGTCACATTTGATGATCTAGAGATGCTTGGGATGGGAAGCGGACATTCTTTTCTTGATGATATCACTGTGATAGTGATCTACCTGGACCATCATTTACTTGGGATTAAAGACATAACTGTTCCAGTTGCATCCCTCAAGAGTTTCAATGATTCGGAATTTAGAAGTATTGAAGAATTAATGTGATAGAAGGTTTAAATTTGTAGAAATTACATTGACTTCTTCTTTAGACTTTGATTTGACCCTCTGCTTTATTTTGAATATTAGTTGAGTACAGTATACAATTTGGAGAAATGAATCTTGTCCAAAGATAGACATACATCTAAATTTACCTTGGGCTGGCATCATTTATGGGCTTATCCTTGCAAGTTGCAAATCAGCTCAGTGGCTGTTTTTTTTTTTTTTGGATAATGGGGCCTAAGCCCATGAAAAGAAGATTACAACAAACTAAATAGGGAGTAGAAACTCTCATTATAGTAGAGAGACACAGGTGTAGACTCATAAACCACCAGCCCATCCTTATGCTCACAGCTTACATTAACTAAAGCATCCGCACACTTGTTTGCTTCTCTATAAATATGAGTGATTTGCACTTCCCAACCGATATCGATCAACCTCGCTGATCCTAGCAACCAAGCTCCATCCAGCCACACTTCCCAGGCCGCTGCCTTTAATGGATTTAAAAACAATTTCTAAGTCCAAGTTAAGTTCCACTGCTTCAAAACCTTTAGCCTTGCCAAGAGTGAAGCCATCTAAAACGTGTGCATTTCAATCAGCTCAGTGGCTGGGTTTTATTTCTATTAGACATTGTAGTGTTAGACTTGCTCAAAAGTGTCAATTCAATTCAATTTTAGAAAAAATTGAACTCGCTTTAGCTTGAAATTTCTTATAAGATTTTATTTATTATTTATATGCAACAAAGGTTGCTTGGAGTGAATTTAGAGCATCCACGGTGGTAGAACTACGTTTTGGTTCTTATCTATTAATTTGTGGGTTCAAAGATACCACATGTGATATAAGAATCCAACCTCCATTTCACTCCAATGGAAAAACTCATTTTTAGTTCTTAGATGGGTCCTACAAGTATTATTTACTCACTCTCTCACTCTCTCAATGAAAAAAAATTGTTTGGCAAGAACGATTCTTATAGAAGAACCGTTCTACAACCTGACTGCCATGTCATCTATCTCCAATGAAGGTTCTTATAAGAACCAGTTCTTAAGAACAACCATTAAAGTTGGTCTTAGATGGTTGTTACTTTAAGCATTAAACTCTCTGCTTGATTTTGAAAATGGAAATTCATAAAATTCTATACTTACTATTCCGCTGCATCCAATTGTTGTTAATAATTTTGAACATGGGTTATCACTTTTCAAATGCATTCATATAGGAAAGTTAAGTGAATGCTGCAAAAACAACAAACCAAAAGTCTTTCCTCATCAGACAAGTCGGCTACATGGACCAAATGCATTGTGGGCGTGTGTGTGTTTTATTTTCTTTTCTTTTTTTTCTTTTTCTTTTTTAAATTACATTTTGGCTCTGAAAACAGAAGACTACTTTTGAAATGTTACTTTCCAATTTTAACTTTGATCACACACAGTCAACAGAATTCTCACTATCAAATATGTTATTCAAGGATTTGAGCACCTATAAAATGTTCACTTTTATTTGATTTCGAAATTTTGGCTAACCACTTGACAAGTCTACTAATAAGAGCATGCTTTTATTGTGTTGGTCATGCATTACACCTACTTTACAAGTAAAAATACTTTTATTGATTGTACACCTAAAAATATGTAAATACACTCATACACAAGGTTCTGAAAAACCACCTTTGAAGTTTGGAGCCTCAGTGTTCCACTCTGTAATAATGGTTAGAATACCTGGATTACCTTATGCTATTATGCAGTGCATTGACTAATACTTATCAAAAGCAATCCTTAGCGGCAAATTTGCCTACTATCAACTTCTTGTTATAAGTAGTTCTCTTGGTTCTTTACCATTGAAATTGTGCCAAATCAACCCTAATAAAAATCTTTATTTCAACTAGCTGCTAATCAAGTATCAGGAAACATGATTTATTTTTGCACAAAAAACTACCAAACATAATATCATGTATGATTGGTTAGGCACACACAAAAGTTATTACTGAAAAGGGACAAAAACCTTGGGTATCCTGTTCCTTCAAATTCATAAAAACATCCTCAATATACTTTTTCTTTGGTAACAAATTGGTACCCAGAGCATTTGCTTGGTGGAGGAAATGAGTCCCTTGAGGAGAATATTCTCATTCTAATTAATACAACAATTTTTTCTCTGTTCTTTTTCTTCTCTCTATATTCTGTATTCTAGTGTAGCAGCCTAACAAGATAGCAGTGTGCCCCTTTGTTCTAAAAATGGGATCACATGCAAGTGGAGTACACATTGTGTTTTAAAAAAATATGTAGTTTTGAGTTTGCAGTTAGTGAGGTGGCAAAGACACAACATTACATTAAGAATGTCGCATAAATGTGGGAGAAATATTTGACTGAAGATAAGGGCTGCATTAATTCAAGATTAGAGAAGATATACTATTTATGATGCTTTGTCCGTGGCCAAATAAAAGCAATAACTGGATTCACTGGTGGAGGGTTAATGATGGTTATAGCTTTAGCCTTTAAGCCATTATAAAAGGAAAATCAGAGGAGGATTCAAGTTGCTTTTTATGAATGACTCATAATTCAAAGACCAGATGTCATTTACTACTCTTTAAACAGTCTTGTTGGTCACTTGAACATGCCCAGGGTTTTGGTTTTCGAAGAAAAATTCTTAGGTGCTCTCAAAGCAAGAATTTTTTTAATTTTTGATATGTACCATTAAATGTGTGTTACATCAATTTTGTGAACCATTATTGTCTTCTACTTTTATTACATTGTTAATGCTAGAGTTGATTTGGCACAATTTCAATGGTACAGACCAAGAGAACTCTCTTTCTTTAGGAGCACCAAGAATCTCAGCTTAGAGTAGGAAGCCCAAAAACGACTGGCTTACAGTTGTTGTCATCTTGAGGATTATATTGATTTTTACAGCAGTTTGATGTTATTTCTTTCATCACCATATTTTGCACTGTTGCTTCATTCAATTGAACGGATAAAACTTAATTAGATATTGCTTTACTATATGCATCTAAAATGCAATGATGCAAATACCTGTTTAAGATCAACCCATTCATAAGTCTCATTTGCTTTATTATAATCATAAACCAAAGCATACCGGCCCTGCAAAGAGTGAAAATCAATATAGGTTGGCTAACTGACATTTTTAGAATACTGCAATAACATGGTGCCTTGTACTTCTAGGTTTATGGTCTTAACATAACATTTAAGCATTGTTGTACCATCTGGGTAAAAGTTACACTCCTCACTTTGATTTATATGCCCGGACAATTCCACATAATACCATTTGGTTTTAGGATGAGATCTAACATGAATGTGATGTAGTTGTGGCGTGCTTTCTCTTTTAAAAAATATAATCAGTTTTTAAATTTTTTTATGTCCTAACAAGCACACCTCTTTGTTTTTGCTTATTGTTGAAGAAAGCATTGCCTTATTATTTTATTGAAAGCCGTTTTAATAAGTTTTTGGTTATAAGTTGTTGTTTTTTTGAACCTGGGTATCCTCTGGTCGGAAGCCAGCGACTAATCCCTCGAAGTACTGAGATCCATTTAAGGGGTTGACCTCTCCCAACAGATGTTTTTCTGTACACATTGAAATAACCAAAGTTAACACAGAATGAGGGTTGAATTGTGTTTACCAACTTTTTAGGAAACTTTGAAAATTATTTTCGCATGCACAACAAGCAAAAATAAGACAACAGAAATTTAGGTGAGTGACACGTGTAAATTTAAGACAAAACACGTGCATGAAGTTGACACAGGCAAACACAAGAAGGGCGGTTGAATTGTGTTTGTTAATAATTTTCGAAAACAACCTTTTTCAAAACTTATTTTCTCACACAAAGAATAAAAGGCAGAAGTACACACAGAAAATGATCTTTTAAAAAGCTTAACAAAACCAAGTTCAAATCCCCACAGTTAGTATGAACAAATAAAACTGAAGAGTTAAGGGATTAAAAGATTCACGCAAGTGTTTTATCCTGGTTCACTCTCTTCCAACCAAGAGCTACGTCCAGTCCCTTTGACTTGAAGGTTTTACTCCACTATTTATCAGAATATATTACAACAAGAATTCAACACCTCTCCAGGCTACAAGTGTTCCCACACAAGTTCGCTTACCGAACCTTTTTCAACCTTTGCGCTAATGCCTTCTTTCCACACTAGAGCCTTGACACCTAAAGACCGATTCATCATTCTTAGATCCCACGGATTTTGGGACTTGTTATCAGTGGATACTACTACTGAGATGGTTAATACAAACCCCCGAACAGTATGCACACTTGTCCTTTTTTATTTTTATTTATCATTTGCAAAATGCTACAATTTGTTCTTATTGTATTGTTTGATTTTCCTTAAACCAGGGGATTGCAAGGAAGCTGTTAAAGGCTTGTTTGGATGTAGTAAAAACCAAAAATGGTTTTAAATATGAATATCTTAATAAGTTTGGGAAGGGGAGCAGACTTCAATTTCATGATGACATCAGTGTTGTTGTAATCTTCCTAGAACATCAATTACTTGGTATAAAAGATGACACTGTTCCAGAAGCATCCCACATTAGTTTCGTTGATTCACAATTTAAAAGTATCAGAAAAATGATGTGATAGAAGAAGGATTGATTTGTAGAAACGCATTCAGTTTTTGTTACTTGTTAATAATTTTGAACATGGGTTATCACTTTTCAAATACTTAATATATTAGTTTGATTGTTACTTTGCTTGTTACTTTTCAAATACCTTATTGTTACTCTGCTTCTTACTTTCTTATATTATATTATGCATCGATAACAATTATATTGAAAGTCAAACTTACTTATTTTTTATTTTTTGGTACAAGGAGGGGCCTAAATCCAAAGAAAAATAAAATGCTAGAGTGTACTAAATGGGGTACAGAAGCCCTAAGGGAGGATAATCTCCTCAAATCCATAGGCTCTTGAAAGACTTTCATTAGCAAGCCATAGTCAAACTTACTTTTAAAGACCCAACTTCTTAGTGCTAAGCCCATTTTATTCTTTATTTTCAACAATCAAAGTTTTTTTCTTCTTTAGATATTGACATCCAGACCGTGTTGGCTAATACCATTTGGGCTTCCCCTGGCCTGTGGTCCAAGGAGTGGCCTTTCAAGTTTCAACTATCAAGGTGAGGAATTGCTGGTAGATGGCTCCACTCCCACCGCCTCATCCATTTTTTTTTTGGAAGCCAATTAGGCATTTGACCGTCCATTGAATATCCTCACAAGCTTAAATCTTTTGAACCCCTTATATCACAATTAAGATTTTTCGTCCCTTCCCAAAGATGTGTTACGTGGGATTCGAACCTAGGTCCTTCACACAAGTTCAGCCTATGTAACCAACTGAGCCACATCCACCACCTCATCCATTTGATCCTATCCTAGAATAAATAAAATATTTTTTAAGATAAGCTTATATAAGAAGTGAATAAATTAATTTTCAAAATGAACAATTAAATACATGTTTATTTTTAAATAATTTAATAAGCCAAGATTAGAATACATTTTCGCTTCAAAAAAAAAGAGATTAGAATACATTTTAAATTAAATCATGATTAAATATATCATTTGATCCTCACTTTACGGACAAGTCGTGTGTGTTTATGAGGAGCTTTTCCGTGGAACAAATCGAGAGAGGTTCCACGCATTCACTTTTATGTTTGAAGGCAGTTTCCATCATGTGTCGAAGAGACAAAAGGCACCAAATTTGGCCCTAATAAAGCTTCCATCTCTCTCTCTCTCTCTCTCTCTCTCTCTCTCTCTCTCTCTCTCTCTCTCTCTCTCTATATATATATATATATATATATATACCAATATAAAAATTGGATAGACAATTTTACTGTACATACACATGTTAGAATTAGGGTTTTTTGCATTTTATTTATTTATTTTTTTTACTTTTTTTTATGTTTATTTTTTTTTATAATTTTTTTATAATTTTTTAATTTTTTTTGTTTTTAATTTTTTTTACGGTTTCCTTAATTTTTAAATTTTTTTTCTGATATTTTTTTTTTTGAATTTATTTGTATACACTAACAGTGTAAAAAATTTTTACATTGTCAACCAATCATAAATTGGCAAACAGTAAAAGTAGAGTAATATTGTTCGTGATGTTTTAATTTTTATATACTTATATTTTACTGTATATATAATTTTTGTATACATTAACAGTGTAAAGTTTTTTTGCACTGTCAACCAATCATAAATTGGCAAAGAGTAAAAGTAGAGTTATCACGTTCTTGATGTTTTAATTTTTATATACTTATATTTAAATGTATATATAATTTAATATTTTTTATTTATATATTTATATATATTTTAATATTTTTTGGTTCAAACCGAATCAAAGCAAACAAATTTTAATTGGTTCGGATTTTCAAATTCATTGAATTATTGGTTCGAGTCTTACGATCCTAAACTTTTTCGAAGAACAGGGTAGCTTTGCTAAAAAAATAAATTTTTTTTAAAAAATAATTATTATTTTTTACTATTTTTTAAAAAAACTTTAATAATTTTTTTCTTTTTTTTACGTTTATTTGTTTTATTTTAAATTTTTTTATTTTTTCTTTAAGTTTTCCTTGATTTTTTAATTTTTTTCCTAGTAAATTTTTTTTTGTTAATACTTTTTTTTGAATTTATTTGTATACACTGACAGTGTAAAGTTTTTTTACACTGTCAACCAATCATAAATTGGCAAACAGAAAAAGTAGAGTTGTCATGTTCTTGATGTTTTAATTTTTATATACTTATATTTTAATGTATATATAATTTAATATTTTTAATTTATATATTTTAATATTTTTCATTTCGAACCGAATCAAACCAAACCAATTTTAATTGGTTTGGATATTGTTATTGACTTTTTAAAGTTTATAATATTTTTTGTGTTTTTAAATATTTTTAGCCAGGAAAGGTAGTAAAGCTACATGTTCTTTAAAAAAGTTTATGGTCGTAAGACTTGAACCAATAATTAGATGAATTTGAAAATCTGAACCAACCAATTAAATTGGTTCATTTTTTCTTTTTTATGCACGACTCAGAATTGAACCAAACCCAATGGTCATTAATTCGGTTGCAGCCTTTAGCAGACAGAATCACCTCCAAACTTGCCTCTTGGAAAGGTAACCTTCTTTCAATCATGGGAAGGGTGGAGCTTGTCAAGTCTGTGATCAACAGTATGATGCTTCATAGCTTTCATGTCTACTGTTGGCCCTCATCTGTTCTTAAGGATCTAGACAAATCCATTAGGAATTTTATTTGGTCTGGAGATCCTAATGTCAAGAAAATCTGCACAGTTGCTTGGAAGAAACTCTGCAGACCTGTTCTGGAAGGTGGATTGGGCATTAAGTCTTTGTTAGCTCTCAATGATGCTGCTCTTTTAAAATTATCTTTTGAGTTGGTTTCCTCTGGTGCTAAATGGGCTACATTTCTTAGGAGCAGATTCTCTCATCACTGCAAGCCTGTCCCCACCTATGTCAAGTCTTCCTTATGGCCTGGCATTAAAAATCATATGCAGTCTGTTCTTAACAATTCAGTTTGGCAGATTGGAGATGGTTCATCAATTAACTTCTAGACTGACAAATGGCTCTCAAAGCCCTTGGCAGATCTGCTGCAAGTTCCTCACAGCCTGCAGTATAAACTGAAAGCCAAGCTTGCTGATTTTATAAGGGATGGCAGCTAGATTATTCCTTCATCTCTAATGGCTAACCTCCCAATTTTTGGTCAGGAGCTGCCTCATTTGGACATTCCTGTTTTCCCTGCAGTGGACACTCTTATTTGGCAGCACTCAACCTCGGGTGGTTTATCTTTCAAAGAAGCTTTCCATTTCTTAGACATTAGGCATCCCATTTGTGACTGGTCTAAACTGATTTGGAATAGGGCAATTCCTCCCTCTAAGTCTTTTGTCATCTGGAGGCTTATTCATAATAAGTTGCCTACTGAAGATCAACTTCAAAAGAGGGGTCACGCCTTTGTTTCAGTCTGTGATCTTTGCTTGTCTCAGGCAGAGAAGTGCAGACCACCTCTTCTTAGCTTGTCCTTTTGCAAAGCAAATTTGGCATTGGATTGGATCAGTCTTTGATGTGCGGTGGACACTTCTTCACGTATTCTCTATTCTCTCCCTTTGCCATAAGCGAGTGGAGCTTGCAAATGAAAGACACTATAACGGCAGCTATTATTAATTCCTTTTGGATCATTTGGTTCTCAAGAAATAAACTGAAGTTTGATGATAGAACAATCACAGTGAGAGCAGCTACTAGCATGCTCAAAGCCTCCATTTCTTTGTCTGGTAATGTTTCTGCAAATAAAATGTCCTCTTCTGCTGAGGAATTGAGAATCTTTGAGCTACTGAGGATCAAAGGCCATCCGAGAGCCTCTCCTAAAATTCTCCATGTTGTTTGGACCCTCTCTCTCCCGAGTCTGGATTAAAGTAAATACAGATGGGGCCTCTAAAGGATCTTCGGGTCAAGGCGGTGGGGGTGCAATCTTTAGAGACAGTAGTGGAGCTACTCTTGGTCTGTTTTGCTGAATTCTATGGGACTCGGGACTCTTTCTCTGCTGAATCGCTGTTGCCATGACAAGAATTCAGATTGCTTTTGAGAGGGGCTGGTCTAGATTATGGCTGGAATGTGACTCTTCTCTTGTGGTTCTTGCTTACTCGAATCCAGACATAGCTCCTTGGAAAATTAGAACTAAATGGAGAAACTGTATTGCTTTGGCCTCAAACTTCACTTTCTTGATCTCTCATGTTTTTAGAGAAGCTAATCACCGTGCTGATAAGCTAGCCAATTTTGGGGTCAGTTCTAAATGCTTCACTTGGTGGAGCCTGATTCCCAGTTTTATTAGGCATGATTTCTTCTGTAATAGGTGGGGTATGCCTAATTTTAGATTCTTGTAATCCCCCCTCTTCTCATGGGTAAGGTCCTATGTCCTCCCATGTTTTCTTGTATTTCTTTCCTTTGTTTTTAATAATACTTTGGGGTGCTGCAGATGATTGGTAGTGGTTTTGGTGCCAACATAGTTGGGATGATTTCCACTGCAGTGATGCTTCTGCACTCCTTTTTGCTTAAAAAAAAAAACATTAATTCGGTTATTTTGGAACCGAACCGATTACTATATTTTAATATTTATATATATTTTAATATTCAATATGTATATCACTTTATCAATTAACAATTTTTCTTCTATTGTTCCTGTAACCGAGAAGGAGTTGTCAACCGGTGGATTATTTTGGATTATTTAAATTTATTTATTTTTTAAACATATATTCTTTATAATATTTTTTAAAAAATTATTTTTGTTTCCAGAATTAGTTTTTTTCTAATTTACTTTTTTAAATGATTTTTTATTTTTTTTTGTTTTCTAATTAATTTTATTTTTCTATTTTTTTTGAATATTTTTGTTCTAATTATTATTTTCCTAGATTTTTAAAATATTTTTTATATACTTTTTCTAAGTTTTTTCCTAATTTATTTTTTTCTAATTTTTTAAATATAATTTTTCATTTTTAATTTTTTTTTGTAAAATATATATTTTTTCTAATTAATTTATATTTTTTTAATTAATTTTATTTTTCTAATTTTTTTAAATCTATTCTTTCCTAATTATTTTTCCCTAATTTTTTAAATATTTTTTTCATAAATGTTTTTCTAACTATTTTTCGTTTAATTTTTTTCTAATTTACTTTTTCCTATTTCCTTTTAAAATATTTTTTTATAATTAATTTTTTAATTATTAATTTTTTTATTTTTCCTTAATTTTTCAAATAATATTTTTTTGCTAATACTTTTTGTTTTTAATTTATTTGTATAAACTGATAGTGTAAAGTTTTTTTACACTATCAACCAATAATAAATTGGCAAACAGTAAAAGGTGTTCTTGATGTTTTACTTTTTATATACTTACATTTTAATGTATATATAATTTAATAGATTAAAATTTAATATTTTATATATATATATATATATATATATATATATATTAATATTTTCCGGTTCGAATCGAATCAAACCAAACTAATTTTAATTGGTTCGGATATTGTTATTAACTTTATATAATTTATATATTTTTTGTTTTTAAATATTTTTAGCCATGAAAGGTAGCAAAACTACCATGTTCTTCGAAAAAGTTTAGGATCGTAAGACTCGAACCAATAATTCGATGAATTTGAAAATCCGAAACAACCAATTAAATTGGTTCTTTTTTTTCCTTTTCTTTTTGTGCTCGGCTCCGAATTGAAGCAAACCCAATGGGCATTAATTCGGTTATTTTGGAACCGAACCGATTACTATATTTTAATATTTATATATATTTTAATATTCAATATGTATACCACTTTATCAATTAACAATTTTTCTTCTACTATTCTTGTAACCGAGAAGGAGTTGTCAACCGGTGGATTATTTTGGATTATTTAAATTTATTTATTTTTTAAACATATATTCTTTTTAATATTTTTAAAAAAATTAATTTTGTTTCCAGAATTAGTTTTTTTCTAATTTACTTTTTTAAATGATTTTTTAAAATTTTTTGTTTTCTAATTAATTTTATTTTTCTATATTTTTTTGAATATTTTTGTTCTAATTATTATTTTCCTAGATTTTTTAAATATTTTTTATATACTTTTTCTAAGTTTTTTTCCTAATTTTTTTCCTAATATTTTAAATATATTTTTTCATTTTTAAATTTTTTTTTGTAAAATATATATTTTTTCTAATTAATTTATATTTTTTTAATTAATTTTATTTTTCTAATTTTTTTAAATCTATTCTTTCCTAATTATTTTTTCCCTAATTTTATTTAAATATTTTTTTTCATAAATGTTTTTCTAACTATTTTTCGTTTAATTTTTTTAATTATTAATTTTTATTATTTTTCCTTAATTTTTCAAAAAAATTTCCAAATAATATTTTTTTGCTAATACTTTTTGTTTTTAATTTATTTGTATAAATTGACAGTGTAAAGTTTTTTTACACTATCAACCAATAATAAATTGGCAAACAGTAAAAGTTGTTCTTGATGTTTTACTTTTTATATACTTATATTTTAATGTATATATAATTTAATAGATTAAAATTTAATATTATATATATATATATATATATATATATTAATATTTTCCGGTTCGAATCGAATCAAACCAAACTAATTTTAATTGGTTCGGATATTGTTATTAACTTTTTATAATTTATATTTTTTTTTTGTTTTTAAATATTTTTAGCCATGAAAGGTAGCAAAACTACCGTGTTCTTGGAAAATGTTTAGGATCGTAAGACTCGAACCAATAATTTGATGAATTTGAAAATCCGAAACAACCAATTAAATTGGTTCTTTTTTTTTCTTTTTCTTTTTTGTGCTCGGCTCCGAATTGAAGCAAACCCAATGGTCATTAATTCGGTTATTTTGGAACCGAACCGATTACTATATTTTAATATTTATATATATTTTAATATTCAATATGTATATCACTTTATCAATTAACAATTTTTCTTCTATTGTTCCTGTAACCGAGAAGGAGTTGTCAACCGGTAGATTATTTTGGATTATTTAAATTTATTTATTTTTTAAACATATATTCTTTATAATATTTTTTAAAAAATTATTTTTGTTTCCAGAATTAGTTTTTTTCTAATTTACTTTTTTAAATGATTTTTTATTTTTTTTTTGTTTTCTAATTAATTTTATTTTTCTATTTTTTTTGAATATTTTTGTTCTAATTATTATTTTCCTAGATTTTTAAAATATTTTTTATATACTTTTTCTAAGTTTTTTTCCTAATTTATTTTTTTCTAATTTTTTAAATATAATTTTTCATTTTTTAATTTTTTTTGTAAAATATATATTTTTTCTAATTAATTTATATTTTTTTTAATTAATTTTATTTTTCTAATTTTTTTAAATCTATTCTTTCCTAATTATTTTTTCCCTAATTTTTTTCATAAATGTTTTTCTAAATATTTTTCGTTTAATTTTTTTCTAATTTACTTTTTCCTATTTCCTTTTAAAATATTTTTTTATAATTAATTTTTTTAATTATTAATTTTTTTTATTTTTCCTTAATTTTTCAAATAATATTTTTTTGCTAATACTTTTTGTTTTTAATTTATTTGTATAAACTGATAGTGTAAAGTTTTTTTACACTATCAACCAATAATAAATTGGCAAACAGTAAAAGGTGTTCTTGATGTTTTACTTTTTATATACTTACATTTTAATGTATATATAATTTAATAGATTAAAATTTAATATTTTATATATATATATATATTAATATTTTCCGGTTCGGATCGAATCAAACCAAACTAATTTTAATTGGTTCGGATATTGTTATTAACTTTATATAATTTATATATTTTTTGTTTTTAAATATTTTTAGCCATGAAAGGTAGCAAAACTACCATGTTCTTCGAAAAAGTTTAGGATCGTAAGACTCGAACCAATAATTCGATGAATTTGAAAATCCGAAACAACCAATTAAATTGGTTCTTTTTTTTCCTTTTCTTTTTTGTGCTCGGCTCCGAATTGAAGCAAACCCAATGGTCATTAATTCGGTTATTTTGGAACCGAACCGATTACTATATTTTAATATTTATATATATTTTAATATTCAATATGTATACCACTTTATCAATTAACAATTTTTCTTCTACTATTCCTGTAACCGAGAAGGAGTTGTCAACCGGTGGATTATTTTGGATTATTTAAATTTATTTATTTTTTAAACATATATTCTTTTTAATATTTTTAAAAAAATTAATTTTGTTTCCAGAATTAGTTTTTTTCTAATTTACTTTTTTAAATGATTTTTTAAATTTTTTTGTTTTCTAATTAATTTTATTTTTCTATATTTTTTTGAATATTTTTGTTCTAATTATTATTTTCCTAGATTTTTTAAATATTTTTTATATACTTTTTTAAGTTTTTTTCCTAATTTTTTTTCCTAATATTTTAAATATATTTTTTTCATTTTTAAATTTTTTTTTTGTAAAATATATATTTTTTCTAATTAATTTATATTTTTTTTAATTAATTTTATTTTTCTAATTTTTTTAAATCTATTCTTTCCTAATTATTTTTTCCCTAATTTTATTTAAATATTTTTTTTCATAAAAGTTTTTCTAACTATTTTTCGTTTAATTTTTTTTATTATTAATTTTTTTTATTTTTCCTTAATTTTTCATAAAAGTTTCCAAATAATATTTTTTTGCTAATACTTTTTGTTTTTAATTTATTTGTATAAATTGACAGTGTAAAGTTTTTTTACACTATCAACCAATAATAAATTGGCAAACAGTAAAAGTTGTTCTTGATGTTTTACTTTTTATATACTTATATTTTAATGTATATATAATTCAATAGATTAAAATTTAATATTATATATATATATATATATATTAATATTTTCCGGTTCGAATCGAATCAAACCAAACTAATTTTAATTGGTTCAGATATTGTTATTAACTTTTTATAATTTATATTTTTTTTTGTTTTTAAATATTTTTAGCCATGAAAGGTAGCAAAACTACCGTGTTCTTGGAAAATGTTTAGGATCGTAAGACTCGAACCAATAATTTGATGAATTTGAAAATCCGAAACAACCAATTAAATTGGTTCTTTTTTTTTCATTTTCTTTTTTGTGCTCGGCTCCGAATTGAAGCAAACCCAATGGTCATTAATTCGGTTATTTTGGAACCGAACCGATTACTATATTTTAATATTTATATATATTTTAATATTCAATATGTATATCACTTTATCAATTAACAATTTTTCTTCTATTGTTCCTGTAACCGAGAAGGAGTTGTCAACCCGTGGATTATTTTGGATTATTTAAGTTTATTTATTTTTTAAACATATATTCTTTGTAATATTTTTAAAAAAATTATTTTTGTTTCCAGAATTAGTTTTTTTCTAATTTACTTTTTTAAATGATTTTTTATTTTTTTTTGTTTTCTAATTAATTTTATTTTTCTATTTTTTTTGAATATTTTTGTTCTAATTATTATTTTCCTAGATTTTTAAAATATTTTTTATATACTTTTTCTAAGTTTTTTTCCTAATTTATTTTTTTCTAATTTTTTAAATATAATTTTTCATTTTTTAATTTTTTTTTGTAAAATATATATTTTTTCTAATTAATTTATATTTTTTTTAATTAATTTTATTTTTCTAATTTTTTTAAATCTATTCTTTCCTAATTATTTTTTCCCTAATTTTTTTAAATATTTTTTTCATAAATGTTTTTCTAACTATTTTTCGTTTAATTTTTTTCTAATTTACTTTTTCCTATTTCCTTTTAAAATATTTTTTTATAATTAATTTTTTTAATTATTAATTTTTTTTATTTTTCCTTAATTTTTCAAATAATATTTTTTTGCTAATACTTTTTGTTTTTAATTTATTTGTATAAACTGATAGTGTAAAGTTTTTTTACACTATCAACCAATAATAAATTGGCAAACAGTAAAAGGTGTTCTTGATGTTTTACTTTTTATATACTTACATTTTAATGTATATATAATTTAATAGATTAAAATTTAATATTTTATATATATATATATATATATATATTAATATTTTCCGGTTCGAATCGAATCAAACCAAACTAATTTTAATTGGTTCGGATATTGTTATTAACTTTATATAATTTATATATTTTTTGTTTTTAAATATTTTTAGCCATGAAAGGTAGCAAAACTACCATGTTCTTCGAAAAAGTTTAGGATCGTAAGACTCGAACCAATAATTCGATGAATTTGAAAATCCGAAACAACCAATTAAATTGGTTCTTTTTTTTCCTTTTCTTTTTTGTGCTCGGCTCCGAATTGAAGCAAACCCAATGGGCATTAATTCGGTTATTTTGGAACCGAACCGATTACTATATTTTAATATTTATATATATTTTAATATTCAATATGTATACCACTTTATCAATTAACAATTTTTCTTCTACTATTCCTGTAACCGAGAAGGAGTTGTCAACCGGTGGATTATTTTGGATTATTTAAATTTATTTATTTTTTAAACATATATTCTTTTTAATATTTTTAAAAAAATTAATTTTGTTTCCAGAATTAGTTTTTTTCTAATTTACTTTTTTAAATGATTTTTTAAAATTTTTTGTTTTCTAATTAATTTTATTTTTCTATATTTTTTTGAATATTTTTGTTCTAATTATTATTTTCCTAGATTTTTTAAATATTTTTTATATACTTTTTCTAAGTTTTTTTCCTAATTTTTTTCCTAATATTTTAAATATATTTTTTCATTTTTAATTTTTTTTTTGTAAAATATATATTTTTTCTAATTAATTTATATTTTTTTAATTAATTTTATTTTTCTAATTTTTTTAAATCTATTCTTTCCTAATTATTTTTCCCTAATTTTATTTAAATATTTTTTTTCATAAATGTTTTTCTAACTATTTTTCGTTTAATTTTTTTAATTATTAATTTTTTTTATTTTTCCTTAATTTTTCAAAAAAATTTCCAAATAATATTTTTTTGCTAATACTTTTTGTTTTTAATTTATTTGTATAAATTGACAGTGTAAAGTTTTTTTACACTATCAACCAATAATAAATTGGCAAACAGTAAAAGTTGTTCTTGATGTTTTACTTTTTATATACTTATATTTTAATGTATATATAATTTAATAGATTAAAATTTAATATTTTATATATATATATATATATATATATTAATATTTTCCGGTTCGAATCGAATCAAACCAAACTAATTTTAATTGGTTCGGATATTGTTATTAACTTTTTATAATTTATATTTTTTTTTGTTTTTAAATATTTTTAGCCATGAAAGGTAGCAAAACTACCGTGTTCTTGGAAAATGTTTAGGATCGTAAGACTCGAACCAATAATTTGATGAATTTGAAAATCCGAAACAACCAATTAAATTGGTTCTTTTTTTCTTTTTCTTTTTTGTGCTCGGCTCCGAATTGAAGCAAACCCAATGATCATTAATTCGGTTATTTTGGAACCGAACCGATTACTATATTTTAATATTTATATATATTTTAATATTCAATATGTATACCACTTTATCAATTAACAATTTTTCTTCTACTATTCCTGTAACCGAGAAGGAGTTGTCAACCGGTGGATTATTTTGGATTATTTAAATTTATTTATTTTTTAAACATATATTCTTTATAATATTTTTTAAAAAATTAATTTTGCTTCCAGAATTACTTTTTTTCTAATTTACTTTTTTAAATGATTTTTTAATTTTTTTTGTTTTCTAATTAATTTTATTTTTCTATTTTTTTTGAATATTTTTGTTCTAATTATTATTTTCCTAGATTTTTTAAATATTTTTATATACTTTTTCTAAGTTTTTTTCCTAATTTATTTTTTTTATAATATTTTAAATATATTTTTTCATTTTTTAAATTTTTGTTTGTAAAATATATATTTTTTCTAATTAATTTATATTTTTTTAATTAATTTTATTTTTCTAATTTTTTTAAATCTATTCTTTCCTAATTATTTTTTCCCTAATTTTTTTTAAATATTTTTTTTCATAAATGTTTTTCTAACTATTTTTCTTTTAATTTTTTTCTAATTTACTTTTTCCTATTTCCTTTTAAAATATATTTTTTTATAATTAATTTTTTTAATTATTAATTTTTTTTATTTTTCCTTAATTTTTCAAAAAAATTTCCAAATAATATTTTTTTGCTAATACTTTTTGTTTTTAATTTATTTGTATAAACTGACAGTGTAAAGTTTTTTTACACTATCAACCAATAAAAAATTGCCAAACAGTAAAAGCTGTTCTTGATGTTTTACTTTTTATATACTTATATTTTAATGTATATATAATTTAATATCTTAAAATTTAATATTATATATATATATATATATATATATTAATATTTTCCGGTTCGAATCGAATCAAACCAAACTAATTTTAATTGGTTCGGATATTGTTATTAACTTTTTGTAATTTATATTTTTTTTTGTTTTTAAATATTTTTAGCCATGAAAGGTTGGAAAACTACCGTGTTCTTCGAAAAAGTTTAGGATCGTAAGAATCGAACCAATAATTCGATGAATTTGAAAATCCGAAACAACCAATTATATTGGTTCTTTTTTTTATTTTTCTTTTTTGTGCTCGACTCCGAATTGAAGCAAACCCAATGGTCATTAATTCGGTTATTGTGGAACCGAACCAATTACTATATTTTAATATTTATATATATTTTGATATTCAATATGTATACCACTTTCTCTAAGGGTATAACTCTCCTCTCTTTCTCTTTATTTCCTTAGAAATCTCTTTTTCATCAACATGCATGCCACTTTTGTTATTTTGCATGTTTATAGTTTTAACTAAAATTTTTAAGAAAAATCTTTAGAAAAGTCTTTTGAGCATGGAACTAATTTTCATACACTTATACTCATCTCTACTATCATTTTAAGCACTTGCATGTCACAAAAGAATTTTTCAAAACCTATTTTGATAGGTTGGCCGAAAACCCCTATGTGGAGCAAAGTAGATGTTTTTGTTATTCTCACATGCTTGACTTAAAGATCCTCTCACAACTCTTTGTTTGAACCATTATTTGATAATAATAGTTACTATTTTTGGTTGATATATGTTTGCATGTAAGTTTTTGAGGGTCTAGGACCCTTGCATGTTGGTTTTATGGCTTGAGGATGATGCTATAGTGAAGATAATAACTTGGTGTGGATAAACATGGGTAGAATTTGATTCTGGCAGCATGATATATCTTCATTTGTAAGCCCATAAGTTTTTATACAGAATGGATTTCTCGAAAATAAATACATATTTGGAAAGAAGACTTCCGGGGCTTTAATTTGATATATAATATTTAGATATTTGGATAATATTTTCTAGGTTAAAACACCTCTCAAAGTATAATCAAATTCTGACTGGGAAAATAAGAACATAATTGGTTGCATGATGATTTTAAATATGATTTTGAACGTCAAAAACTTTTATAAAATTTTATGGGTTAATACTAAAGTATAACTAAAGTTTGGTTGAATATTTGACATTTTTACATGTGTATATAAAGAGGAACAATTTCATAAAGTTGCATGTTGGTGAACTCGGATTTCTGGAAAATCCTGTACAAACAGAGACAGTGTGGGATTTTTAATAAATTAATTCCTTCTAATTTTGACATGGGACCAACTACAATATGTTTATATGTGAGTTGGGTACCTTCAAATAAATTTTAAACGATTTTGAAGGTCATTTAAATGATCATTCACAATTTAAACCCACTTTTGTTCTGAAAATGATTTTATAAAAGAGTTCACCCAAAATTTTGACCGAAAAATATGATTTTAAAAATAATGTCTTTTATCATGATCAATTAAAGATTTTTGGGATGAAATGGACTATAAAACAGTGATTAATTTCAAAATATGGGATTAAAGTATATGTATACATAAAAGTAAGTCTTGGATCAAATGTAATCCAAGAATTTTTGAAAGATTGGACATCTCTAGCATCATTTTTTTAGCCATGGCCCAAAATTTATACATAGAAAGATAAGGTGACTTTTTTATTTTAATTTAAGTCATTCACTTAATTCGTAGACTTGCGGAACGCGGTGGGCAAAATGGAAGTTCGCTCTGGGCAACGCGGAAACAAATACTTTGTCTATCCGTCGAATTAGGTACAGGGAGAAAGACTGAGGGATAATTATGTTATGATGAATATATGCCTTGTGCGTTTATTTTGATGTGTTTGATTGATGTTATTGTTGTGACTGTTTTGGTTGGAGTTTGAGTTCATGATATATTGATGATTTATGAAAATATGCATGTTGCTTATATGTGTTGAAGTTGTTGTATATCTGTTGATGATTTATGAAAATGTGCATGCTACTTATATATGTTGAAGTTGTTGTATATATGTTGAAGTTGCTGCATGGAAGCCTAACCATTGGTTAGAGCTCAAATAATGAAGATAAAAGCTTTAAGAAAACATTTACAAAGAAAATCACAAGTAAGGATTTCCTTTAACAAGGTTTTGACAAAACAAGGGAAAAACTATAATTTTAATGTTTAATGAAAGTTTTAAGAAAAAAAAAACATTTTTTATGAAGGAAATTCAATTGAAAACTAGATGATTTTACACTAAGAAAAATCAAACTTTAATTTGAAAAGATTTCATGGTAAGAAACCATGAAGAAAAACAAATTTATTTTGAAGTTTTGGAAAAGATTTCTTTTAGTAACGTTTTAATAAAAGAGAAAATTTTTAGAATTCAAAACAATTTTATAAAGGAAAATTATTTAAGCTGAAAGATCTTATTTTGAAGAAAAACATAATTTTGAGAATACTTGTAGTAAAGCACCATAGAAAATGGGATTTTAGTTTCCAATGTTCTTAGAAAGAGTTTTTCTTCAAAAAGGTTTACTATATTTTTGAAAAGAAATAGACACTTTTCCAAAACAAAGGAGATTTTTAGAAAAAAAAGAAAGAAATGGAGTTCCTAAAGTTTAAAGTTTTTAAAAATTGAATTTCAAAAGAAAATGTTGTTGAAAAGAATTTATTCAAGTAAAAATATCCGGTAACTTAGATAAGTTACGGAAGTTTTGATTTTGTATTTGTTTTCCACTGAACGAAAGATAACGTTGAAAAGTGAACCTAGTAACCGAGACGTCGGGATACTAGAGTTAAAGCACGTGGATCCATGATCCGTATCACAACACTATGTGTCCTATATATGAAGTTGTGGACTGTGTGTCCTATATACGTTTTTCTGGACTGTGTGTCCTATACACGTTGTTGTGGACTGTGTGTCCTAGATTCGTTGTTGTGGACTGTGTGTCCTACATACGTTGTGATAAAACGCGGTGAAAGTAGTAAAAAGGTGAAAGTTGTTTTCTACGACTACAAAGTCTAAGACTAGTGCACAGGTCTAGGACTGTTGTGATTGGACACTCGGACTAAACGTCCTGTGTTGATAATGAAAGTTTCAAAACGTTGAAAATTTATGGATGGTCGTGAGCCTTGAGCCTCGACGAAGGAAAGAATGAAGCACAAAGAAAAGCTATGAAAAATAAATGTTTTTATATGCATTTGGCAGACGTGCCCAATTTGTTTTGTGTGAATGCCTTGAGGGGAAAGGTATCTCAAGCGACGGTGTATCATTGGTGCCTTGATGAACCATGATTTCCATGAGCCTTGTTCACCGTGCCTTGTGTAGGACGGTGTGCTCTGGAACCCACATGCGTTGATTATTGTGACTTGAGTTGGACAGTTGCTGTGGGAATTAAGTTGAGCCATGTACATGTGTTGGCTATTTGTGCCCGAGTGGCAATTGAGCCTGCTCAGCTCACTGTTTTTCAAAAAACTGCATGGAGTTGGGGTCTCTGGAGACTAGGACAGAATGTTGAAATATAGAAGTGCCATGTTTTCAAAAACGACGACAATTGTTGATTCATATGATTATTTGTGAGAATTTATATGTTGAGTATGAATATTTAACTGTATCTGTTACTCTATGTGGGCATGTGGCCGTCATAATTCATCCATATGTTGGTATCTCACCCTTACAATATATCAGGTTTTCCTGGTTCTTTGCTGTTGTACCTTGGTACACTAGGACAGGCGGTGCCGAGAAGCTCCTTACCTCACTCGGGGATATTAATCCCGATATTTGAAGAGGTGGGTGATTATTCCAATGGTAAGAACTATTGAGTTATTTCCACCAGGTGTCTATTAGAACGACTGGCTTAGGATGTTTCCTTTGGGTTGTGTGCATTTTAGAGAAGTCGATATAGGCAGTTCTGAAAAACCTTGTGTAATTTTGTAACTTCAAGACGAAAGATTATTTCATGAAATGTATATGCTGAGGTGCTATTGTTTATAAATAAACTTAGTCTTTGTGTGTTAGTAAAATATGGTATGATTTTCATTTTAAGTGATGCGTGAATCATTTTCTGAGGTGAATCCTAGAAAAGAAAAATTTTACCCCCATATTTTCAGACCTATGAAGATAATAGAAGTTTTTCTGAAAGGAACCAGTAAACTTTTTTTTAATTTATTTCCGCATGTGATTAGGAAGTAATGCCCAGGGGTGTTATAATATGCAATAATTAGACATTCAACTCCAATACCACTTTTTTTTTTCAATTCTCAAATTGATTTTAATTCTATAATCAGCATATGTACCCTACGTTGATTTGAATCAAATCAACTTAGGTTACACATGCTGATTATAGAATTAAAACCAATTTGAGAATTGAAAAAGAAAACGTGATATTTGAGTTGAACGTCTAGTTATTGCATATTATTTTTATCATTAATTCATTAATGATGATGGATTGTGGCTGATTGAGTATTTGACTCATTATTATAGTTTTATATTGGCTGGATTGGGCCAAATATATAACGCATAACCATTTCAAAATGGAAGTTTTCACTGCACAGGAAAAAATGATATTTATTTTAATGCTTATATCAATAATCATAAATTCTGAAATTTTTCTGGCTGCTATTATTTTGAAAACTTTCCCAGAATAGAACTTTTTAAATTAACCATTCATTGGAAGGTTATAATTGTATTAATTGTTTAGATTTTATAATTTATTAATATTTTTTTAATACCTAAAATTCTAGCCAATTCCATTATTTGTCTTAGATTTAAGGAGAGCGCGACACATAAATGAAAAAAAGGAGGGAATGCTTGTGGTTATGCCACATGTGAAAAGTGAAGGCTCCTATGAGTGACACAAGGAGGTTGCCATTTTGACAATATTCACAAATGTATAATATATAGATATAGATATAGATACATATATATAGATGTAGCAACATAATATCTTTAAATGAAATTAAAAAGGAATTGATTTTATCCTCCACTCATGTTTTACTATAATCAATCACTCATTAATAATTCTATATATGAAACTTATCTTCTCGAGAAACATTGCCCGACAATTCAAATTGCTCAGCAAATCAAATGTTTGAATTGTAGTGGAGCAGTTGTGGTGGAACATTTTTGAAAATTCTATTTGACCTGCAAGCTCTACTTTCCTTCTCTCATTAAGCATGGTTCTTGGTTCTATCTCCTTGTGTTCAGCAATCTGCCATATGCATCTCTTTAATGTTGTTATTTTTTACCTGTTATTTCATTATAGAATTGTCTCTTTTTATGTTATTAGAGAGGTGTGACACCCTAACTCGGGTCATCACATTTTTACCCGTTTACGGAAATAAAACTTAGTTTGCTGGTTACTTTCGGAAAATATTGTTTTCTCAACGTTCTTCTTTTCAAAATATGGTGATAATTTTTTTTTTAATCCTCAAGACACAACAACGAAATCAAACCACACTTAAATACATATTGTATATAAGTTATACAACTATACCGCCTCATATGTTTTCACACCTAGGTCCTTACCAGTTTAATTTATTCTTAAAACATAATATAATACAATAGGACCTAAGCTGGTCGTAACTAACTGACACTACCACCCATAGAAGCAACGAACAAAGATGCCCCGAACTAAACAGCCTCCTTCTTCTTATAGAGGTCATGCCCCTTGTGCGACTCTGATATGTTTGTAAGGGTGAGACGCCAATATATGGATTTAACACAATAACTAAATGCTCACATAAAAGAAGACACATACCCATATACATAAACATCTCAATTATAGCATACAATTTATCAGTGGGTTTCACACCCCAAACATCAACATTTGAAAACTATGCATGAACACTTCTATACATCATCTAAACATTCACACTTAATCTCATGAGATATCCCAACCAGAAATGAGTTGATCAGACTCCATGCACATAACTGCAATACGTGCCCACGCCTGAATACGACAGCACGCAGCCGTAACACGTGCCCACAACGGAATACAGGCACGCAGCCAGAACACAGGCACGTCTGCCAATGCATGCAAAACACTTTTGTTTCATTCTTTTCTTTGTGTTCAATCTTTCTTTGTCGAAGCTCAAAATGGCATACGACCCACATAGTTTTAAAACACCTTTAAAACTTTTATTACAACACAGGACCTCACAGTCCGAGTGCTCAATCACGACACCTCTCGACCGATGCACCAGTCTTAGGTTCGTGGTACTAGAAAACATCTTCAATGTTTCAATACGGTATACCTCACGTATACGATATAGGCCCTCAAGTCCAAATGACCTCGAGTCCATCACAACACAGAACCTTAGTACCCCGACGTCTCGGTTACTAAGTCCAACTGTACTTTCAACACGATTGAATCAACTTTTGACTTTCAGAAATTCTTTTTCCAAGGTAGAAATTCATTATAAAATCCTTAAATCATAAAACTTAGTTTTTCACAAACTAATGAGTCACTTGAGGTTTATTTTCTTCAAAATATGCACTGCCGTTTTCACAAATACTTGCCGTCTACACTTTTCCCAATTTGCCGTCAAATATTATTTTTAAGGCTTTTTAAGCAAAAATTTAACATTTTCCACTTAATTAATTTTCTAAAATCATAATTAACTTATTTTCACCAATTAATTTCATAAAATAATATTTGGTAATATTCCGGAATTTCTTACGTAAAAATTAACAGTGTAAAAATATTTTCACGGTTTCGCTCTCATTGTGACTCATAAATTACTTTTACACTAACAAATCATTAAAATAATAATATTTCTCAAAACTCATTATTTTTCCAAAATAATATTTCCCACAAAACATTGAATACAATTTACACAGCTTATTAAAGCTTTTATCTGATTAATCGTTGTGCACTGACCACTGTCAGGCTTCTCAAACAACACTCACAAATAACATTCAACAACAATTATCAAGATTATATCCCCAGGCAGATCATGCATCATAGCAATATAATATACAACTGCAGATAATTAAATAAATTAAAAGCAGATCAAACATCGATACACAGATAAACAACACCACGCAAACAACATAAACAAATAACCACAACCACATATAAATCATATATAAACCACACTACAAACAAATAATTATCGAGAAAAATCCCTCAGGTAAGCTCCCCTTACCTCTTGAAGAACTTAGCTTCCGATTCAAAACTTTGTCGTGAATATGGGAACCGTCAACGCACGTACACGATAATCTAGTTTATCCTTCATTAAACATAACACTCAATCAACAAACTAACAACTAAATCAAGCCTACAATCCTACATGTTGGTTTCGGCCAAGGGCTGAGTTTTGGGGTTAGAAATCTCTAAAATTTCTAATCATGATTAAGTCATGGATTAATGATCCTTGATTAACCTAAATCATAGATTAGTGACTAAACAACTAAGTTTCAAACTCAAAACTTCCTAACTCTTTTATACAAGGATTCGGACTCAATATGATCATAAGGCTAGGGTTCTTAGTTTAATAAACCAACTTGGATTTATTAAGCATACATACTAAGAGTTTGATTAACAAGATCATTAAGGAAAACTTTGAACAAAAATCAACAAATCTAACCCACCTAGGGTTTCGGCCAACATAGAGATTTTTGAGTAAGATTTTCATTTTAAGAAACTAACATAGGTTAGAGTGTGTAGACATACATGCCATATAGAATACATGATCATACATGACAACACATGAATAAAACTCTACCAACCCTAATTTGATAGATTCGGCCAAGGCTAGGTTTTTAGGAAAGATTTTTTTGATTACATCATGCTCTTGGATTTAGATAATATGCATGATATCAAGAAGATAGAAAGTAGTTTCATCATCATGTGATATTTTTCTAGAATTTATTATGATTTTTCAAAGTTCTAGGGTTAGAAACTTTAAAGTGATGAACAACTATGATATAAGCCTTGAATCAAGAAACTTGATAAAGAACATAGGCATGATTAATAAAGAAGATTTGGATTTACCTCTTGAAGATCAAAGACAAAGGAAATCCAAGAAACTTGCTTCACAAATCTAACACTAGAAGACTTATAAACTTAGGGTTTTTGAACAAATGGCAAAAGAAACTAAGTGAAAAGTGAGAGTATGGTATTTATAGAGATAGTGGCGCCATATTGGGAAGGATCTAGATGATGATGAGTTGTCTTGCTAAAAGGATTCAAATGCAAATACTTCCTAGGGACCATTTTGCAAAGATTCCAAAAGTTCAAGGACTAGTTTGCAATTTGCTAATAAATTGTCATGATGACCTTTTTATCACATTTAATGTGAACTTATCTTGACTTTGTTGGTTGAATTTATGTGTCATAGATATTTTAAGAAAATTCAAGAATGTTGAAGAGAAATCAAGAATGATGTAGAAAAATGTGGAAAGTTGTGGAACATTCTAGAAAATCTTGATTCATCCAACAACAAATGAGGGCAGCCTTCACTCATTCATGGGCTTGCGCATGGGCTTGGTAAGTTTGGGATTGGATTCATTTTTGTGGGGCCCACTTGAAGATTTAAGCATTAAGCTTGACATAGGAAACTTATATTGTTTCAAATAGGCTTTATGGAATCAATCCATGAACTAGGAAATTTTGGGCTTCAAAGCCACGTCCATTTGAGATTGAAAACAAGAATTCTAGCCCAATCCACTTGAAAAAACTTAGAAACTAATTTAGGGACAAAAGGGTAATTAACAGAAAGTTTAGGGGCTTAAGCATAAAATTCATAAATTTTCTATTTAACCCTGAAGAACCTTCTAGACTTAAAAATATGATTCATCCCCTTGAATCATCTCAAAATCCTAAGATAAACCCTCTATCGGCTCTTAGAAACTCCGAAATCCCTTCCGTCGTCTACCCGATTGCGTCTTCCGCCCGAAAAACGTAAATTATTTTATTTCTTTATGAAATAATTCTAAAAAAATATAGAATTGTAAGATAAACCCTCTATCGGCTCTTAGAAACTCCGAAATCCCTTTCGTCGTCTACCCGATTGCGTCTTCCGCCCGAAAAATGTAAATTATTTTATTTCTTTCTGAAATAATTCTAAAAAAATATAGAATTGTAGATAATAAAATAATAAACTTAAGTCTTTCGTTCACAAATTAAAATTAGGTCTTTTGAGAAGTATTATCATACTGTCAATGGAATTCGCGGGCCGGGTTTCGCCTGACTTTCCAACCTAAATTTTAATCGTAGCTTCCTACATTCAAGTAGGATTGATTGGTAAACCCCGTTTATTTAAAATAATTTTCTAAGTCTCAGATAAAAATATAAACATAATTATATAAATTTTAGATATTAGAAGACAGCGAAAAGTCGGGTGTTACAAGAGGCAAGCAATTCAATCCAAAATCAACCAACTTGAAGATGAACTGACAGACATAGAAAATGATATCCAATCTTTATAGGAAGAATTGGCAGTTGTTATTCAGAAGAGGGAAACGGGTAAGAAAACTCTGTGAGATGAGGGGCATATGTTTTGATTTTTTGTGATACACCCACATGACAAATATCATAATTTGATATTTCTTATTCTTGATATGTGGTAACTAAGCTGTACCCTTTCTTCTTATCCAAATTTATGTTGATCTATACAAAGTTCCTCTTCTCTTTTTCTGCTACTCCATCATGAAAAATGGTCTGCTATTAGAAAGTATTTTATTCATTTGTTGTTGTCTAATATTTGTTGTCTTTTCCAGTTCTTTGAAGTTGCACTACAATATTTTTTCCAAAATCGAAAAATATTGAGCATAGCACGAGATCTTGATACAAAGAAAGATATTAATGCTCTTCAGGAACTTTCACAAGCAGAGGTTTGTCTACATACTATTTATTCTTTCATCTGATATAGGTGCATTGCACTTAAACTGTCTGATCACATATCACTTTTTCTTGCTTTTGGACGGTGGTTGCAATCCTATTTTTTGAATGTGATATTGATAATGAGTTTGAGAACCCAGAAAGAAGACTTTTGGCGAAGAACCTCTAATTAATCCAACAAAGTTAAAAGAGATCAAAAGAAAGGAAATTGGGAAAGAGAAGCAGACCTTGAAAAAAATTATCTGATCTAGCATCCTTGGAGGGAGGACTCCTTAAGGTTATTTCATTTATTTGTTGTTATTAATGTAGAGCTAATATAGACAAATTTTAAAGTGACTTTTGTATATATTTTGCAGATTAGTTAAACAAAAGCAATGTAAGAATCATGAAAAGTTACTCCAAGCTAAAAATATGCCACTCTCTTTGCATTGCAAGCATTTCTTGGTGACTTCTTCATGGATTTCAAAATAGAGAATTTATGTTAGTGCAACACTAAAGAATTCGAATAAACGTGAAACTTTGGATGTTGGAATTGATTCACTAATATTTGGAATGGTACATTGTTACTTCTCCATGAGCTGCAATGCTTTTGCAATAAAATGTATCTATCTCTTTGTTAATTATACAGAATTGCTATTTAATAGAAAGGTCTTCATATGCTTCCATTGCGATAGTTCAATGAATCTTGCAAGCACTTGAAATAAAAAAATTTGATAAAATTTATATCTCAAGTGATAACATAAGAGAAAAGTACTCGTGTTTGATTTCATAGGTCTCAAATCATATGGAATAATGTAAAGCGACTAACCTTAATTAATAAATTTCTGGTCATGTCCCTGAAATTATGTGAACTTCCCTATATAATATGATATATCAATATATCAATTATTAGTTATTTTGGTTCGTAAAATCTATCATATTTACTTTGGTAGATAAAAGCAAAGAAACAAGAAGTTAAGTCAATCATATAGTTATTTTTTTCGTAAAATCTATTGATATGATGAACACGAATGTATTTAAAAAAGTATATTTGTTTTACTAATTATAATAATATGAATTTTTAAAAATTGAAATTATTAAATCTCCAAATTTGAGTCATAAAAGATTTGATTCGAATTTACACTTTTAACGCACTTTAAAATTTTAGAAAATTTCGTGTATGGTATTAGAAAATATTACAATATTAAATGCATTCAAAATATATAATTTTAGAAAAGATACATTATATCAACAAGACACAATTTTCAGATTTATATGAGACCTTATTATGGTGGATGATCGATATAATGTTACAATTTTAAACGTATCAAACGCATTGAAAGTCCTACCAAATCAATTAAAATTAATATGAAATCAATTTAGCGCTTAAATAAATTATACAATTTCTTGGAACAATTAACCCAACCTTTTCTCACATTGGGATTCAAAACAACACGCTACCCTCTCTTCTATTTGCATTGTGTCCTCTTTTTTTTTTCTTTTTCCTCTTTACACTATTTTCTTTCTTCTCGAAGCAACATTTTATTTCTTTCTCTTTTGTGCTCACTAGGATTAATACACTCTTTATTCAAATTGAGAGACTAACTGGTAAGCCTTATTCTTCTCCATATTGGTTTTTTATTCGTCATATTTCTCCATTTTTTGGTTGTTTTTTGTTTAGGATGTAGGTTTTTACTTTGGGTTTTCCATTTTCGTATGCTACTTCAATATAATTTTTACATATAAATATATGTTTTTAGAAATGGATTACTTGCATGGGAAATAAGGAGAAATAAATCAAATAAAACTAACCTATATTTTCAAGAGAGAAGAAAAAATAATATTATCGATAAATATATATTTTAAAGATGGTTAACTTACAATATGTATTTATTATTTATACTTAAGCATTATTATCTGTAATATAATATCTATAATAATGCTTAAGTTAATATATGTTACAATTTACTATCGATGATTCAGATAAAATAATTTTAAAACATTTTTTGGTATATAATTTTTTACAAAAAAATTTAAACCACAATCTAGTATATATTTAAAAATAAAATCCTAAAAATATAGCATATTCCTCGTGCTTGTCACGGGTCCATCAATCTAGTATATATAAAAGAAGGTTTATTAGGAACAATTAGGCAAGAATTTTGACAAGTGTTTCTCTCTCATGAGATAGTTTCTCATAATATTCTAATCCAACATTTTTGTTTAATTTTTTAAATAGAATCCAATTTTTTAATTACTCATTATACATTAAATCATATTTATGTATTAATTAGCTCAATCAATTCATATTAGTATGTCTTACAGACACGTTAAATCAGTGTTGCTCAAACATTCACATTAATGTATTGTATTTTTTAAGGTAACTTTTGAGAGTTATCAGAAATATTTGTCCTCAAATATTTTGTTATCTCATCAAAAATGAAAAAATGGAGATATTTAACTGACCTGATACCAATATTTTGTAATTATTTTATGGCTTATATTACACAAAGAAGTTTGTACTTTCAAATTTCAATATGAAAGTTTAAAATGTGGTTTATATTTTGTTGAAATCCTATATTTTGATTTCAAAGCTGGCAGTGATAATTTCCCGTGTTTAATGGCTTGGATCCTAAAAATTCTGAGGTGATGCTATTTTGTCTTTGTTGTGATTCTTCCACCACCCCAAATTAATCATAGATATCTTCTTTAGTAGGGTTTCGGCCACCTAATTAGAGCATTGGAACACTTCTTTTAGTCACTCTATTTGAAATTTATGTATTCAATTTTGTTTGATTCAATATATATATATATATATATATATATATATATATATATATATATATATATATATATATATGTATGTGTGTGTGTGTTTTAAGTATTATTATTTTTTGATTATCCCAAGTAAGGAAACAATTGCAATGAATTCAGATATTCATAAGATGTTAATTGTACCATGCATGTTATATTTTTAATCATTGCTACCAAATATCATAAGGATTTTTTTATCAGGTTTTGATGATAAGGGTTTAATTGAAAATTTAATGGTTTAATTTATCGATTTAACATTAATTTGGACATAATTTAATTTATTGGCCTTTTTAAGGATTTAATTTGATAAAGAAATTCTAAATTCAATATTTAATGAAAAAAAAATCAAAGTTTTTTTTATCAGGAAAAAAAATCAAAGTTGAATATGACATCTGCCATTTATTGAAATTCAATAAATTTATTCTATTATAAAAATCCCAAATTACAAGAACCTCCAACACATTTTTCGAAATGAAAGGAATATATCATATCACAATAACGAGGCATTCATATGAAAATCACACGTTTTTTGGGCTAACTGATTTTAATGTTCTCAATCATCTTGCTTCAAATTGAAACCAAACATTAAAGTCGTATAGCATGGTTTTAGGTGAATTATTTATACCAAATAAATTCAAATGGAATCACATTTTAATGCAAAAAATGATAAAAAGCAACATATATCTTATCACAATAAATTGGTATTCGATCTCTAATCTCATGTTTTTGGTTAAGAGAAATATCAATCATGTTTTTGCAATAAATCAATCAATTTAAACAGCGGCCAACTTATTCTATTTATTTCAATAAATTTATTGTATTCTAAAAATCGTTAGCTTGCTTGGGGAAAGAGAAGAAACAAACAAAAAAGATTTTCAATAGAGGAAAAAAAATATTAAAATGGGAGATAAACATATTTTCTAAAAGATGGTTAACTTTTACAGGAAAAGATAAAAATAAAGAAAAATATTGTCAAGAAATAATATTTTTTCATATGATAGATAAATGTTTTTCTAAAAAATAGTTAGATTGCACGAAAAAATAGGATAAATAAATCTATTATATTTTCAAAAGAAAATAATAATAATAATAATATTGTGCTACATAATCAAATATATTTTTCAAAAAGTGGTTAACTTACAAAGGAAAAGGATGAGAAATAAATTCATTAGTTTCTTAAGAGAGAAGAAAAAAATATTGTGATAGATAGTAATTGAACCGAGGTATGTGCCATAGTAGGAAATAATTCCAAATAGATTATGATGGCAAGTAATATGATAGGTAGACCTATTTTCGAAAAATATTTAACTAGCACGAGGAGAAGAAGTGAAATAAATCAAATAGATTTTCAAGCGAGTATGAAAAAACATATGATAGACAAAATATATTTTCTAAGAATAGGTAACTTGCACGGAGAAAAGAGATGAAAAATTCGAATAGACTTTGAAGAGAGAAGAAAAAAATAGGCTTAATTGTACTTTTGGTCCCTCAACTTTTTCAATTGTTCGATTTTGGTCCCTCAAACATTTTGATTGCACTTTTGGTCCCTCAAAAATTTAATTGCACATTGATTGATTTTGCACAATTCGACAAATTAGAGGACTAAATGTGCAATTAAATTTTTTAGGGACCAAAATCGCACAATTGAAAAAGTTGAGGGACGAAATGTGCGTTAAAATTTTTGAGGGACCAAAATCGCAAAATTAAAAAGTTGAGGGACCAAAAGTGCAATTAAGTCAAAAAAATAATATGATAGATAAATATGTTTTCTAAAAATGGTTATCTTTCAAGAGAAGAGAGGAGAAATAAATCAAAATATTTTCAAGAAATAATTTTTTTCGTATGATATATAAATAAACTTTTTAAAAATGGTTAACTTGCACGAGAAAGAGATGATAAATAGATCAATTAGATTTTGAAGAGATAATAATAATAATAATAATAATAATAATAATAATAATAATAATAATAATAATAATAATAATAATAATAATAATAATAATATGATAGATAAATATATCTTCTATAAATGGTTGACTCCAATAGAAAAAGAGGAGAAATAAAGCAAATAATGACTTAAAAGATAAGAAAAAATAATATGATAGATAAATATATTTTCTTAAAATCGTTAACTTGCACAGGAATAGAGAAAAAATAAATCAAATAGATTTTCAAAAGAGAATAAAAAAAATATGATAGGTAGATATATTTTTCTCAAAATAGTTAACTTACGGGAGAATATGATAAATAAATCAATTAGACTTTCAAGAAAGAAGGGAAAAATTATATATGATAGGCAAATATATTTTCTAAAAATAGTTAACTTGCACGGTAAAAGAAAGAAACAAAACAAAATAAAATTTCAACAGAGGAGAAAAAAATAATATGGTATCTAAATATATTTTCTAAAAAGGGTTAATTAGCTCGGGGGAAAAGAGAAGAAACAAATCAAACATATTTTCAAGAGATAATAAAAAAATATGTTAGATAAATATATTTTCTAAAAGTGGTTACTTTTCACAAGAAAAGAGGAGAAATATATCACAATATTTTCAAGAAATAATATTTTTTTTACATATGATCGATAAATATATTTTTAAAAAATGATTAACTTGCAAAAGGAAAATAGGAAAAATAAATCAATCAAAAGGGGATACATTTCATGAAGTTAGGAGTTGATCTTAAACCTAGAAGTTTATTCTCATGATAAAATCAAATTAATTCGGATTATATTAAAAAACACACCAAAATAATTTTTGTTTAATCATAATAATACGAATATTATATCAAAATTTTAACTGTAAAGACATTTATTGAAATAGTTGAACCCATCGTTTAGTTTGTCCCACTTTCTTGTCACATTTCCTGTTCATCATCAATGACAATTTGTCTCTTAATAAAATAAAATCACAACTCATTAATATTTAGATACATTCCTAATATTTAATTGGTAGGGAGTATTGAGACATCATATTTTGGAAGAGCAGAATCTTGTTCATTAAAAGCCATGCAGTAATTGCTTATAAGGGAACAATGGTTTTGGGAAAAAAATTATTTAAAAAGTTCAATTTTAAAAACGGATAATGATTATAATGATTATGTTTATAAAAGCACATAATAACCTTTTTAATTGGCTATTGGATGGGCCTTTTGATTGACCCTTTGTCCATTTCTATAAATTTGTACGGTTATAGATAGAGTCCATTTGTTTAAAATTAAAAAATAAGTGATTATGATATAAAATATTTTAGTGATTATTTTTAAAGATTTTAAAAAAAAATCAGAAATAGATTTGTGTTTGTTTATATTCATAAAAAAAACATTTTTATAAAAAGAACAAATATATGAGGGAGGAGTAAGCCACCATGTCACTGAAATCGTCACACCGACTCCGTAACTTCTCTTCTTCCCTTGCTTCTTCATACCTGTAATAATTCCAGCACGGGTAAGAAATAACAGACTCATGATGTTAACACCACCAACAGGCAACTGAATTATGAAAAGAATAGATTTCATACTTCGCAGGTAAAACATTTTCCAAGACATCCAACTCTTCTGGCTGTAAGAGAAGGGGAAGGGGAGGGGGAAGGGGAAAAGGAAGAGGGGTGGGTATGGGGAGGTGGTAAAGGAAGGGGTAAAAATGAAAGATCAGTCTCTACTTTACTTGCTACACTCAATCAGAATTGCTCCGGGTGTGGCGAGGGAGTTACTTGCTCCCTCACCCTAGAAGCCACCTTCATTTTAACCCCAAAAATAATTTTTTTTCTGTTTTTGATTATTTCGAAAAACAAAAACAAACACACTAAAAATTTAAAAAAATGATTTTATGATTAAAAATATGATTTTTTTAATAAAATAAGCAATAACAAATGGGCTCATAATTTAAAAGGTACAAACCTTTTAAATTTAGAGTTATGCTATTTGGTACGATATCTCACTGTACGAATTTGACGAATTGGATTATTTTTAAAAAAAAACCTTTTACCCTCACCCAACACGTGCTCACACAAAAGCTGCAAATGTTAACCGCAACCATGGCAGAGCATGGAAAATTAGCCAGCTTTCTTAGACGTGAATGTCTATTTAATTAAAATCACAAATGGTTGCAAAATACAATGAATAAAAAAGATTGCAATTTTTTTTGAAAAAAAGGGTCAATAACTCAAAAGAAAAAGATCAAACAAAAAATTGTATACCGGAGAAATAAGAGCACAGTTGTACCTCTACGGAAACAGGGTCCTTTCTTGCCTAGGTCTCCATCTTTTCCTAATGTGTAAGAAAAAACAAATTGCAGAAAGAGGAATAATTTATAGACAAAAGGAAAAGAAATGGTTTTTTAAGAAAAAATAATATAAGAGTGGTTTGTTGAAGCTTTTTCTTTCTAGATTACTGAAATGGGTAATGGAGGGCGTTATTCTGCAGCAAACACATAAGAGAGTTTGCAGAGAATAAAAAAAGCATAACCTAAATAGATCTAGAAGAGTTCTTTTATTTTTTTGTTGTTTCTATGGTCCTTAAATTTTTTTTCACCCATAAACAGTCGTAGAAGTAAAGGGATTGATATTGTGTATAGTAGTTGAGAATCAATATAATCCGATGGAAGAGAAAATAGGGAAGAAAGGTTAATGAAGAAAGAGAGATGGAGAGAGCGAAGAACAAGAATAGAGAGAAATTAAGGCTGCCTTCAATTCATACTAAACAACATTATTCTTAAATTTATTTGTAGACATTATATCACACCTATTATACCTACTTTGGCTGTTGAAAATTTATCTGTAGAACTGAAACTTTTGTAAATTTTATTAGACCATTTCATTTTTTTTTTAAATATTTGAAAGAAGTCTAAACATTATATCACACCCATTATGCCTACTCTGGCGGTTGGAACAGTCGTTGGAATGAATCTTTTGTAAATTCTATTCGGCCATTTCAATTTGTTTTAATTATTTGAAAGAATTCCTTTTCTTTTCTTCAGTTAGGAGAATAAGCAATGTCAAGCTCCTATCACTTCAGCTCATTTCAAGTTTTTTTACGGAACAATATGTATATCATATTAACGTTTATTAAGCCTTAATTGACAATTATGTATTAAACGTTTTTTTTCTGGGAGTTTATAAAGTAGCCGTTAAAAACATTAGAATACCTAGGTCAATGAACATCTTTATTACATTTATTCACATCCAAAAAACCATCAACACAATCCCTGATCTCACTCCCCCCTTTACTCTCATTAAATTCACCATTCTAGCCTAGCAAATTTTGAAATTTAGAATCCCTGATTTCACTCCCCCTTTTACTCTCATTGTTTAGTTTGTTAGTCACCCCAAGTTGCCAAATTTTAGGAGTCACCCCAAGTTTCTCATCTCATCATTCTTAATTTCCTCTAATCTCATAGTTTCAATCTCTTCATTTTAGAGGGGAATGCATGATGTCTTCATCTTTTTACAAAGATGATTCCTGCATGCTGCCGCACGTCCATGGGTCTTGTTGATGATGATCGTGACCTTGAAAAGCAGGGGCGGACACACATACAGGTGAGTGTGGGCATATGCACCCACTCATTTTTTTTTTAAAAATATGATTATCTTATATATTTTTCTTTTGCCCCCCATTGTTAATTTATTTGCATCCATGCCACCCATGATTGGACTATGGTGGTCGGCGGTTTTGTTCCGAGGCAGTTCATGACTGAAAGTAGATCTGTCCCAAGCTCCTCGCTTCTGTCTATGGCAATGCGGTGCTAGGGTTCCAATGCATGGAGACTAGAGTTGTTTGTGTTTGCTTTAATAGAGAAAACGGATCTACACTATTGGACTTCTATAAAACTAAGAATTGGGCTACTGGGCTATTCACTATTGGAATATAAATACCGCCTTTGTAACTTGTGTAGATTTACAAGGCCTATGTACGTAATGCTACGTTTGGTGGAGCTAGTCCATTAAAAATTAAATTTTATTTTAGTTCAATCTAGCTAGTTCGTAATACTACTTGTTGGCTTTAAAAAGTGAGTCCTTAAATCAATTTAGAAAGAAAATTCATATAAGATTTATATTGATCTCTAATGTACTTGTTTAAAACCAGATTTTAAAACTACTCTTAGTGTGACTTTTTTTTTTAATTTCGTAATTAGTGCCTTTGGCACCTCAATGAATCCACAAAGTATCCCCTTGACTCAGGTCATTTGAACCCTCTATGGGACTAATCTCTGCTCAGGGTCCGGTAGCAATGTGATTTATTTAAATAGTTGTTATTATTTCTTGATATTTGTTTAATTTTGTTAGCTTACATAATATTTTTTTGGGGGAATTTTTTAATATACAGCGAGTCAACCGGTTCAACCATTTACTAGTTCGTGACCCATTAACTCAATATCCTAACTGAGTCGATGTCTGCTCTAAATTTTATAACACTAACTTTAATTTGACCAATGTTTGAAAGGACAATTCTAGAAGAAAAAAAAGTCATGCCACCTGACAATTTGAAGGGTCTAGATTATTTCACCAAATTTATTGGTTAGACATAATTTTTTTGAAGAAGAAATTACTATCAAATGAGCAAGAATCTTCATTGAAATCTTATGAATCAAACCTCTAACAACAACAAATGTCTTTATAATTTATTTGGTTGGATGTATTAAAATTTTATTATTTTAACATTCATGTCTTTATCTTCATATATATAGTGATAACTATTATTAATTATTTTAGAAATAGATTCCCCCCATTGACTCCGGGTCTTGGATTCATGTGGTGAATTTTCTTATGAATTGACTCAGGCTAATGGAGTTATTGAGGATCATAGCCAGGTTGAGACCGACTGGAATGACATCTTTGTTGGAGTTAATGATGATGGCAACAGTGGTGACGATGCTTCCAACAAATTCATCAAGCGTCGTCTCTTTGAGCAATTAACAAGTGAGTCTTAAGATATGTTTCATTTCAATATATATTATACTAGTGTTCTTGTCGGATATATATCATTTATTTTTGAAAACAGAAATCCCCATTAGTTAATGAATTTATTATTAATTATTTACTGTTAATTTACTTAACTTATGCGTTAAGTTACGCGTTTACTTAACTTACGCATTAAGTAGGTAATTAAGCAATTAATTTTATAAATTAATTTTATAAATAAAAAATAAATACACATTAAAACATTAATTTAATATATCAATCACTAACTAACAACTTAGTGTTAGCCATATAGTTAAATTTTGACTGAACTAATTCCCTCATTTTAATTTTAGTTCGAATCCTAGACTAGGGGTGTTCACGAGTCGGTTTGGTTCGGATTTCAATGAAAACGTTCGGACCCGAAGATTATTAAATGTCAAAATACATATATAATAATTCAATATTTAAATATATATAAAATTTAAAAAAAATATAAAATTAAATTTATTAATATTAAATATTAAAATTATATATTTATATATATATGTATATATATATATAAACTTAAATATAGTGAATAATTCAGATCCGAACACCAAAAAAACCAATTTAAACCGTTTGGATTATTGGGTTCCCCGGGTCGATCACCTATCCGAGACCATAGTTAACTGCCAATTATCACTCAATTGGTTGACAGTGTAAATAAAAAATCTTTACATTTCATGCAATACAACAAATTATCACATTTCATATTATTACATTTAAATTTAAATTAACACAAAATTTAAATTCATATTATTACATTTCATGCAATGCAACAAATTATTAGTATTATTTTAACTCATATTAAAATAATTTTTTTTATTAAAAAAACTAATTATATTGTAAAATATTATTGACAACGAACATTATTTTAATTCATATTAAAATATTATTTTACAATATAATCAGTTTTTTTAATCAAAAAACATTATTTTAATATGGGTTAAATTTGCGAATACAAAGAGTACTTATACTATACTACAATATATTGTATTCATATATTTGACTACAGTAGAAATACAACTAAAAGTTTTAAATTTTGACCAAACCCATGTGGCAATTTGATTGGTCCAAAATTTGCCACATATGAGTGGTGTAGTGGGTGGTGCAAAATATGGGTGGTGCACCTTAGCCCAACCCATTTTTTAATTTGGTCTGCACTAACTTCTTATTTGTGACATTTTTATTCATTCTTATGTTACGTAAAAAAATTTATTATTTCCCTAATGCATTTTATTTTTCGATTGTTGCATGAACATATTCCATCAATAATAAAATCAGCGACAGGTGAGGTGACTGGTGAGTGGGGAGTGGTACCGCATATATGCATATATTATTTATTTAGTTTAAGACATTAAGATATAAGAAAATTTCAATTGGCAGAAAATTCAATAAACATGTATATATTATTTTATTTATTTATTAAAGAATCTTGCATGCATGCTTTTATCAGTTGCTCCTTCAGCATAGCTATAAAATAATAGCTGCTTGGGTCCTTTTGGGCCTATCCTTGTTGGGCATTTCTAGAAGTTTCGACAAGGGTTTCCTTGCTCCTCGTAACACACTAAAATGCATTTTAATTAATTTTCGATTGTCGCACTAAATGCTTTTACTACAACCGCTTTTCTGTTAAGTCGTTAAGTCAGTTGAAGACAGTTACTTGTCTCTCTCAGTTGCTCCTTCCTTCTCGAGTGTGTATATAAATAGTCTCCTCCATTGTTTACAAACGCACAATTCAGTTTTCAATATGCACTTTCTTTAGTTTTCTTGCTTCGATCAATCGTTTCCTTTTCTCTATTCTCTCGCATTTTCTTTCAAACACACTACTTTGTGTAACCATCAGACACAATGTCTTTGAATCTCAAGAAGCTTTTGGAAAAAGCCAAATTTGTTTTCTTCCGCTCAAAGAGGTATGGCGGCGACACCTCCGGCCAGCCAAGAGCCAATGATGGTGGCGAGCAGCATGGCGGGGAAACGCCAATGATGGCGACGGTTCTAATGATGTTGAGATCGACGCGACTTCAAAGTCGTTAATGTGGTGGCGCGATAGCTTAAAGCATTCGTGTGGCGTGTTTTCCTGTGTTGCGATTCAAGCCAATCAAGAAATGGAGTCTCACTGCCAGGTTGAGACTGGAATGAATGCAACCTTTGTTGGAGTTTATGATGGCCATTGCGGTCCTCACGCTGCCATGTTCATCAAGGATCATCTCTTTCAGTAACTAATCAGTGAGTCTTATTGAATTTTTCTTTTCATGTTTCTTAATTTCATTTCATGTAACATATATTCTTGTTATTATATGGATGCATGGCCCTTTTGAATGATGTTTTTTTCTATTTATTATTTGGAAAGATGGAATGGAAACGTACACCCAAAATTAAAATGAACCAAATATTGATTGCATGTCGAAGAAACAGGACAGGGAAAATAATGTCTTAGGAACCACCTTAGTAATGTTCATCCATCTTAAAGGTTCTTGTGTGTAGTTTTTTCCCCTTCTATATCATCTTTATTATCATATACTATTTCTTTTGTATTTGGGTAAGTACATTCTTGCATTTAATATGTCATTTGAAATTAATGTGTTCCTAATTCTTTATTCTTTATGTATATCATTTAGGGTGGCATGAGTATGGAAACAATGACTGGAAAGATGGAATGAAAACTTACACCCAAAATTAAACGATTGCATGTCTAAGAAACAGGACAATGAAAATAATATCTTTAGTAATGTTCATCGATCTTAAAGGTTCTTGTGTGTAGTTTTCCCCCCTTCTATATCATCTTTATTATCATATACTATTTCTTTTGTATTTGGGTAAGACCATTCTTGCATTTAATATGTCATTTGAAATTAATGTGTTCCTAATTCTTTATGTATATCATTTGAGGTGGTATGAGTATGGAAACAATAACTTTTCTAATTATGAAGATCAGAAAATTGGAAAAAAGATATTAGATTCAGGGTATTATGAAGATTAATTGCAATTAATTATGAAGATCCATTTATTTGTTTTCATTTTCTAAAAGTTTTTTCTTGTTTTGGATTTAAATAGATGGGTACATAATTGTGTAGGTCAATGCATTGTAGTCCTTATATTAGATTTAAAGTTTGTTTTCCTCTATTGTTCTTTGTTAGATTTTTCCCGCTTTATAATTGGTCAGCTTTTTTATATAGTTAGTCAGTATTGGATCTGCATTATAGTCCTTAGGTGCTGTAATAACTATTAATAATTGTCTGGCTGCAATGTATTTTATCAACATCATCTCTTTTTTTGTTATATGGATGGCCCTTTAGGCTTATATTTATATGGTTTTGATTGTATTGTTTGGTTACAGATATGATTCGAAAGCACCGTACTTTCTCTGGTGATGTTCTCCGTGGTGCAATTAAAGCTACGGAGAATGGTTTTATTGCTCATGCTGAAACGAATGTTGAAAGTAATCCATTGCTGGCAGTAAATGGTTCAAGCTGTTTGGTTGGTTTGATATGGAAAAGGACACTCCATATTGCAAATGTAGGAGACTCATGTGCTGTACTATGTTCTGAAGAGCACAAAACTCACACGATCATTGCTGAAAAACTCACTACAGAACATAATGTCAGAAACAGAACAATTAGAACTGAACTGAAGCTTATGTACCCAAATGATGCTAATATTGTCCTTAAGGTTAATGAGATTGATGGATGGCGAGTCAAAGGCATCAGCGAGCTATCAAGATCTGTAGGGGATATATATTTGAAGCGTCCCGATTTCACCGTTCCTACATCTGTTCCACAAAACTTCCTGAACCCATCAAAGGCGTGCTTACATGAGAGAGCCAACTCTGTTTTCGAGAGCCTTAACCATCTCGGATAGATTCATTATATTTGCTTCTCGTGCTTTTTGGGACTTGGTCTCAATTGATAAAGCTGCTGATATAGTTTGGAAAAACCCCCGAGCTGTAAGCATTTGGCACTTCTTTTTGTTTTTATTTATCAGCCTTTGCATATGATATGAAAATGCTAATTCTGTGATTTTCTTAAACAGGGAATAGCAAGGAAACTCTTAAAGACTGCTTTAAAGGATAAAAATGATGTCACATTTGATCATCAAGAGATGCTTGGGATGGGAAGCAGACATTCTTTTCTTGATGATATCACTGTGATAGTGATCTACCTGGACCATCATTTTCTTGGGATTAAAGACATAACTGTTCCAGTTCCATCCCTCAAGAGTTTCAATGATTCAGAATTTAGAAGTATTGAAGAATTAATGTGACAGAAGGTTTAAATTTGTAGAAATTACATTGACTTCTTCTTTTGACTTTGATTTGACCCTCTTCTTGATTTTGAATATTAGTTGAGTACATACTGTATACAATTTGGAGAAATGAATCTTGTCCAAAGATAGATATACATCTAAATTTACCTTGGGCTGGCATCATTTATGGGCTTATCCTTGCAAGTTGCAAATCAGCTCAGTGGCTTTTTTTTTTTTGGATAATGGGGCCTAAGCCCATGAAAAGAAGATTACAGCAAACTAAACAGGGAGTAGAAACTCTCATTATAGTAGAGAGACACAGGTGTAGACTCATAAACCACCAGCCCATCCTTATGCTCACAGCTTACATTAACTAAAGCATCCACACACTTGTTCGCTTCTCTATAAATATGAGTGATTTGCACTTCCCAACCGATATCGATCAGCCTCGCTGATCCTAGCAACCAAGCTCCATCCAGCCACACTTCCCAGGCTGTTGCCTTTAATGGATTTAAAAACAATTTCTAAGTCCAAGTTAAGTTCCACTACTTCAAAACCTTTAGCCTTGCCAAGAGTGAAGCCATCTAAAACGTGTGCATTTCAATCAGCTCAGTGGCTGGGTTTTATTTCTATTAGACATTGTAGTGTTAGACTTGCTCAAAAGTGTCAATTCAATTCAATTTTAGAAAAAATTGAACTCGCTTTAGCTTGAAATTTCTTATAAGATTTTATTTATTATTTATATGCAACAAAGGTTGCTTGGAGTGAATTTAGAGCATCCACGATGGTAGAACTACATTTTGGTTCTTATCTATTAATTTGTGGGTTCAAAGATACCACATGTGATATAAGAATTCAACCTCCATTTCACTCCAATGGAAAAACTCATTTTGAGTTCTTAGATGGGTCCCACAAGTATTATTTACTCATTCTCTCACTCTCTCAATGAAAAAAAATTTGTTTGGCAAGAACGATTCTTATAGAAGAACCGTTCTACAACCTGACTGCCATGTCATCTATCTCCAATGAAGGTTCTTATAAGAACCAGTTCTTAAGAACAACCATTAAAGTTGGTCTTAGATGGTTGTTACTTTAAGCATTAAACTCTCTGCTTGATTTTGAAAATGGAAATTCAAAAAATTCTATACTTACTATTCGGCTTCATCCAATTGTTGTTAATAATTTTGAACATGGGTTATCACTTTTCAAATGCATTCATATAGGAAAGTTAAGTGAATGCTGCAAAAACAACAAACCAAAAGTCTTTCCTCATCAGACAAGTCAGCTACATGGACCAAATGCATTGTGGGCGTGTGTGTGTTTTCTTTTCTTTTTTTTATTTTTCTTTTTTAAATTACATTTTGTCTCTGAAAACAGAAGACTACTTTTGAAATGTTACTTTCCAATTTTAACTTTGATCACACACAGTCAACAGAATTCTCACTATCAAATATGTTATTCAAGGATTTGAGCACCTATAAAATGTTCACTTTTATTTGATTTCGAAATTTTGGCTAACCACTTGACAAGTCTACTAATAAGAGCATGCTTTTATTGTGTTGGTCATGCATTACACCTACTTTACAAGTAAAAACACTTTTATTGATTGCACACCTAAGAATATGTAAATACACTCATACACAAGGTTATGAAAAACCACCTTAGAAGTTTGGAGCCTCAGTGTTCCACTCTGTAATAATGGTTAGAATACCTGGATTACCTTCTGCTATTATGCAGTACATTGACTAATACTTATCAAAAGCAATCCTTAGCGGCAAATTTGCCTACTATCAACTTCTTGTTATAAGTAGTTCTCTTGGTTCTTTACCATTGAAATTGTGCCAAATCAACCCTAATAAAAATCTTTATTTCAACCAGCTGCTAATCAAGTATCAGGAAACATGATTTATTTTTGCACAAAAAACTACCAAACATAATATCATGTATGATTGGTTAGGCACACACAAAAGTTATTACCGAAAAGGGACAAAAACCTTGGGTATCCTGTTCCTTCAAATTCATAAAAACATCCTCAATATACTTTTTCTTTGGTAACAGATTGGTACCCAGAGCATTTTCTTGGTGGAGGAAATGAGTCCCTTGAGGAGAATATTCTCATTCTGATTAATACAACAATTTTTTCTCTATTCTTTTTCTTCTCTCTATATTTTGTATTCTAGTGTAGCAGCCTAACAAGATAGCAGTGTGCCCCTTTGTTCTAGAAATGGGATCACATGCAAGTGGAGTACACATTGTGTTTTAAAAAAATATGTAGTTTTGAGTTTGCAGTTAGTGAGGTGGCAAAGACACAACATTACATTAAGAATGTCGCATAAATGTGGGAGAAATATTTGACTGAAGATAAGGGCTGCATTAATTCAAGATTAGAGAAGATATACTATTATGATGCTTTGTCCGTGGCCAAATAAAAGCAATAACTGGATTCACCGGTGGAGGGTTAATGATGGTTATAGCTTTAGCCTTTAAGCCATTATAAAAGGAAAATCAGAGGAGGATTCAAGTTGCTTTTTATGAATGACTCATAATTCAAAGACCAGATGTCATTTATTACTCTTTAAACAGTCTTGTTGGTCACTTGAACATACCCAGGGTTTGGTTTTCGAAGAAAAATTCTTAGGTGCTCTCAAAGCAAGAATTTTTTTAATTTTTGATATGTACCATTAAATGTGTGTTACATCAATTTTGTGAACCATTATTGTCTTCTACTTTTATTACATTGTTAATGCTAGAGTTGATTTGGCACAATTTCAATGGTACAGACCAAGAGAACTCTCTTTCTTTAGGAGCACCAAGAATCTCAACTTAGAGTAGGAAGCCCAAAAACGGCTGGCTTACGGTTGTTGTCATCTTGAGGATTATATTGATTTTTACAGCAGTTTGATGTTATTTCTTTCATCACCATATTTTGCACTGTTGCTTCATTCAATTGAACGACTAAAACTTAATTAGATACTGCTTTACTATATGCATCTAAAATGCAATGATGCAAATACCTGTTTAAGATCAACCCATTCATAAGTCTCATTTGCTTTATTATAATCATAAACCAAAGCATACCGGCCCTGCAAAGAGTGAAAATCAATAAAGGTTGGCTAACTGACATTTTTAGAATACTACAATAACATGGTGCCTTGTACTTCTAGGTTTACGGTCTTAACATAACATTTAAGCATTGTTGTACCATCTGGGTAAAAGTTACACTCCTCACTTTGATTTATATGCCTGGACAATTCCACATAATACCATTTGGTTTTAGGATGAGATCTAACATGAATGTGATGTAGTTGTGGCGTGCTTTCTCTTTTAAAAAATATAATCAGTTTTTAAATTTTTTTATGTCCTAACAAGCACACCTCTTTGTTTTTGCTTATTGTTGAAGAAAACATTGCCTTATTATTTTATTGAAAGTCGTTTTAATAAGTTTTTGGTTATAAGTTGTTTTTTTTAGAACCTGGGTATCCTCCGGTCGGAAGCCAACGACTAATCCCTCGAAGTACTGAGATCCATTTAAGGGGTTGACCTCTCCCAACAGATGTTTTTCTGTACACATTGAAATAACCAAAGTTAACACAGAATGAGGGTTGAATTGTGTTTACCAACTTTTTAGGAAACTTTGAAAATTATTTTCGCAGGCACAACAAGCAAAAATAAGACAACAAAAATTTAGGCGAGTGACACGTGTAAATTTAAGACAGAACACACGAGCATGAAGTTGACACAGGCAAACACAAGAAGGGGGGTTGAATTGTGTTTGTTAATAATTTTCGAAAACAACCTTTTTCAAAACTTATTTTCTCACACAAAGAATAAAAGGCAGAAGTACACACAGAAAATGATCTTTTAAAAAGCTTAACAAAACCAAGTTCAAATCCCCACAGTTAGTATGAACAAATAAAACTGAAGAGTTAAGGGATTAAAAGATTCTCGCAAGTGTTTTTATCCTGATTCACTCTCTTCCAACCAAGAGCTACGTCCAGTCCCTTCGACTTGAAGGTTTTACTCCACTATTTCTCAGAATATATTACAACAAGTATTCAACACCTCTCCAGGCTACAAGTATTCCTTTCTTACCAAGCCTCTTCAGGCTCTAACTCTAACAAAGAGATTGTTTGATTTTGATATTCTAACTCACTATGTGTGAGGATATGAAAGTTTAAGATCGGTTGAATATTACAATAATATTCAAGCTAAAAAATTACAAACTTTTGCTCTTGAAAGAATAAAAGAATGAGAGCTTGTAGATTGGCAAAAGTTCAGCTGCCAAAAGTTGTTCTTCAGAGGTTGATGTCTTCTATTTATAGTGACCTTCTTCTTTACATGAAAAACTTCAACGGTTGTTTTTAATATTCCCATTTAGATATAGCATTAAATGCATAATATCTGTTGTGACTGATAGCTTGATCGTGGCCATTGTGAAATGTACTCTTGGTTATCACTTTTACACGAAATGGAGGGTCACAGCTCTGAGCAATTGCAACTTGAAAACTGTCTTTCCTCATTTGTGAAAATTCCAGCTATTTTAGCAGTAAAGGTGACATGGTACAGAGCGTTTTGCATTTCCTCATTGTACTATGTTACTTTTTGCATTTCCACGATGGTACTATGTTTCTCTCACAAAAAAAACAAAGCATTAAAACAGATAAAACAAATAGGAAGGACCAACATTCATTTGAAATAAATATCAATCGTTTGAAATAAATATTTCTATGTGGTCGAGGTAGCATTTACTTAGATAGACGGAGCATATGAAAATTTACATGAAAAAGAGCTCGTCTACTTAAAAACTGTGTCTACACGCTCACGGGTAAAACCAAGTCTATGGACTTGCAGTTTTCTTTTCGTTCGTCTACTGACGTGGCACATCCTCTCGTCTATCATCAAGTCTTTGGACTTGCTATATTTCAGTGAGTTATTTTTAATCTATGTCTACTGACGTGGCATTTAAGCTTGTCTACTTATAGAAATTAAAGTTCCCGTCTACTGAGAGTATTTTATTATCCCGTCTACTCAAAGATATAAATAAATAAATATATTTACCAAACGTTTTGAGTAGCTCGTCTACACGAGTGGACGCGGATTCACAATCTAAGTCCAAGCAGATATAAGGAAACTTATTCAATGTTTCAATAACTTATATATTTTTAACATTCCTGCAAAACTAGATAAAGCATGTTAGATCTCAACTAAAACTTTGCCATGCAAATTTAATCCTTTTTGTTAACATCAAAACTCAAAGATTATTAATCCAAATCACTTTGGTTCCAACAATCTCCCCCTTTTTGATGATGACAAAAACTAATTAAATTTGAGTGAACAAAGTCTAAGAGAGCTTACAAAGCTCCCCCTAAGACAGAGCATTCAAACTTAACAGGAATAAAATATACGACAGAAACTTAGCAGCACATATCATATTTATATCTTATCAGATCAGTTCAGCTACTTATCAGTCAAAAGATAGTATCAGAGCATATAAACTAAGGTAAGTAAGTATCAGAGCAAACAAAAAGATATCAGATCAAATAGTATCAGAGCGTTATAAACAAATAAGATCATGCAGATGCAAACAAATATATACTTTCAAAAAATGACTTTCATAAATTTATTTCTCTATCCTTTCTCCCCCTTTTTTGTCATCAGACAAAAAGGTAAAAGGAGTGGACCATCATTGTCAGTTTAAAGGAATAAAAGAAAAGACTAAGAAGAGGGTGGAAGTGGAGGTGGAGGTGGAGGGTTCTGGTTTGGTGGAGGTGGGGGAGGTTGAGTTGGCAGATTGTGAATCTATTGAAAACTTTGCATGATGCTCGTCATTTGGTTCATCATGACATTTGTTGGAGCCAGGGCTTCTGCAACTTGCTCTCTCACTTGTACCTTGACCTTAACTTTTACTCTTTCCTCTATAATTCTTCCAATTATCTCTTCAAGATTCGGAGGCAATGAGAGTCTTGAACTTTCAGCACTGTCTTGAGCATGTGCTTGACTTGGAACAGTGTCTAGATCTCTGGAAGTTTGAGGTTGATAATTAGGATGAATGACAGTCAGAGCCATTGGCTGAGATGAGTGTTTCTTAGAAGTTCTTGATCTAGGAGCAGACTCAGCAACTTCCTCAACCTCAGTAACTGGTTGAACAGAGTCAACATCCATAGCAGGGTCTTCAACTATTATTTCCTCATCAGTGTGCTATGAAGGTGGAGATGGTGGAGGTGAGTCAGTAAGAGTAAGAACAGGTGGGGGCAGCTCTTTGGCCTAGTGGACATGATCTTCTTCAAAAACAGGACTGGTGACAGGTAGTCCCAGAATGTGAGAGTCCACACTTTCCTCTGACTTTTGGAATGAGTATTTTCTCTTCCATACTCAGACCAGATGAGGAAGCTTCCTATGCACATTCCACCATATGAGTTCTCCAAATGTCAACAGCAACGTCTTCACGAACATCTTCAACAGGTTGTGCTAACCAATAATCTATGACATTCTGATTAGTGAGGTTGACATCTTCAGGATTAATCATGCAGGATTATGGGAATGGCATCTTTCCAGTATTTCTCTGCTTCTCCTTGTTCAGGTCAATCATAGGTAGTCCAGGAGCAATCATGGCGGGTCTGACACCAATCTTTGTTTCCTTCTTGGTATGAAACAACCAAGTTGGAGGGACAAAGTTTGCAGCCCTGACATACCTAGGCAATTCAAATTCATTCTTCAGAAAGGCATAAATGAGGTGATCCACGAGACTCACAGCTCTGCCATAGATGCTTGGGTGTCTGAATGTCTCCCATTTGGTTTTGTTGTCCATGATAAAAGGAATATGTCTGAAGGATCTTGATCTTTTGTAGATAACATTGGTTAGATCTTTCTTTGCTGGATCCTTAGACCAATCAGAAATGATATGTCTTTCTACACCATCAGTGAATGGCTTGAAGGGTGGGGATTTGATGAGGTTTGGGTAGATTTTTCTAGGTGGGAATTTTTTTAGTGGAAGATGAGTTAGGGCAGGTCCAATATGGTTATGCAGAGTGGATGGAAGAGGTCGGGTGATGTTTGGTACATATGGTATGGGTACATAATCAGGTTGAGGTATTGTCTCGGGTTCATATTCATACTTGGGTAGGGGATAGAAGGGTCTTGTTGAAACTGGTTCTGGTTCATGTTTGTGGTAAAGGATTTTTCAATTCCTCTTTACTTTGGCCTAGTTTTCAAATTGGCCATCATAAAGAACATAGGGGTTAGTGTATGGAAATTTTGTCTTTTGGTTTTTGGGAAAGGGTGCACCAAGGATAATTCCATCATCTGGTTGGTTGAACCAGGGGTCATTTTCAGGTATAATGGGTGTGAAATATGGTCTTTCTGGTGAGGCTATTTGTGGTTGGTCAAGGGAAGTTCTTTGTGGTGATGGTAGTGTGGGAATGTATACATCATCTAAGGTTTCAGTCTGGTTCACAGTAGTAGGTGCAGAATCATCATCTACTCTATCCTCAAAGCTAGATACTAAGGCATCTACTGCTAATTTTATAGGGTCATTAGCAGGAAGAGTTACCTCAGAAGTCATAACAGACTTAAGTTTCCTTGGAGGCTGTCTTCCGGGTTGTGTGGGAATAGGGACATTAGCAACACCAGCAGTAGCAGCAGTCCTCTGTTTCTTCAAAACTAAACTGATGGGGACGTTGTCCTCATCATCCTCATCATCATTATAAGACATGATCACATTCCTTGTCCTTTTTTGAGAAGGGGCAGCTTGAGGGGCAACATCAGTTTGTTCCCTTACTACAATCCCAGCATTAGGCTTCTTGACAGCGGGCTTTCTCACAACTGTTGCCTTCTTCCTCATTGTTCTTTTTAACCCAAGAACTTCAGTATTGTTCTGCTAAACTTGTTCTTCCTTAATCTTCATCAATTCTTCAGTTTTGGCCAAGGAAGCAGCAATGTAAGTACTGAGATTCATGTTGGCATTATTCATTTTGCCAAAATCAGCAACAGACATTGGCTTCTCAGTAAGTATTTGATGAGTGTGATTTCACCTCATTTTCCATGTACATTTCTGCATGCATTTGCATATAGTTAGGCCATTTTAGTTTGATTTTGGTTAGTTTTTCCTTTGGAACGGATGAGGTGGTTTTGTGTGTTGTTTTGCAGGAATTTATGATTAATTGCCTAAGATTTAGCCATGATGAAGCTTGGGTGAAGATAGAGCCTGAAAAGAGAAGAAAATGAGCCAAGCAGAAATTCAGGAAGTTCGCCTCGCGAGACAGGATCTCGCCACGCTAGCCCGAAGACCAGCCTGAACAGCAACAATCACCCTTTCTGTTTCGCCCCGCGAATCACCATTTCGCCTCGCGAGCCTGAAGGCCTGACTGTGCCAGAGATGCCACCCTTTTTGTCTCACCTCGCGAATTACTACCTCGCCTCGCGAGAAATCAAATCTCTGAAGATCTGATTCATAAGATTCGCCTCGCGAACCAGAATCTCTGTTATAAGCTGTTTTAGGGCAGAATTGAGGGGGAGAGAATAAAAAGGCGGCCAAAAACCCTAAAAATAGACTCTCTGATGTTGTGGCTGTGTGCATCCTTCCATGGAGTTCCTTCCTTCCTTCATCTCTGTATCTTTTCTTTTGCCTTTCTCTTTGATTATGTGTAGTTAAACTTCCCCCTTGTTGGGGTTAGATAATGGCTTTTCTGAACTTAGTTGTATTTTGATTTGGTTCTAATGCAAGTTTCTAATTCTTTATGAGTATTTGATTCTATGCTGAATGCTTTTCTTGGCTTCATGACCCATGGAATGATATGTTGCTTTGATAGACAATTGACAGATTGACGTTAAGGCATGTTCATGAATCAAATGCCACGTAATTCAAGAATCTAGACATAGGTGTTGGGGTGCTTGAAATCTTATAAGTCTTGACTCTTTATGCAAAATCTCAGGTTAATCCACCTAAGACATTAGGGTTTAATTTGGGGTTTTAGGCTCATTCCACCTAAGACATTAGGGCTTGAGTATTTTAGAAGGCTTGATTGTCATTATTGAATTAGGACTTGTGTTAGTAACCATTTCATTGGAATTAAGGGAGGATTAGTGTAGTCTAACCCTGACAATTCTATCCTTTTGTTAACCACATCTCTGCTTGGCTGCCAGGTGTTTGATAAAATACCTAAAAGACCAAAAATATTTTATTTTATGTTTTTGATTCTCACTTCATATCATATTTTAGTCTAGATAGTAGCTAATCTTGCGAATTGGTAATTGGCAACCGATCCCTGAGGACGATATCCGGTCTCACCACCGTATTACTTGTTTGCGACAAGGTACACTTGCCGAAATCGTATCAAGTTTTTGGCGCCGTTGCCGGGGATCGGCTTTGCCAATATCATTAGTAACAAAGGAGGCAACTAATTTAGACATTTTTTTTATTTTTTGTGTATATTTCATTTTTTTTCTTTTGAGTTTTATCTGTTCAAGGTGGATTGCAACACATGGAGATTTACTATTTTCCTGCCTTGGATGGAGTTACAAAATATTCCTTTGGGCCTAATGTAGTCATGGGAGACTATAGGCTCTGGGGAAATCAATGCCCTCATGCACAAGCCTATAGAGTAATCATGAAGCATGAGGAGGAATGGAAATGGAATGAGCCAAATCCTCTGAAATCTGCTCTGCAACAATATTCACAAGAGCTGTCCACCTCTGAGACCAAAATAAGAACCAACTGTGATAGTATCAAAGCTGTGATGCAAAATTTCAAAACGCAAGTTGATGAAATTTGTAAACAGTTGGTACAAGAATCACATGAAACAGAATTTGAGAAAAATCTGGTTTTGGGGATAGTTCAAAGTGAAGTTGAAGTGGTAATGGAGAGCAAAGAGGGTCTATCATTCACCATGCTTGCCAAGAAACCTGATATTGTCTTGGATAAATATATTGGTTTGGATGCATGTGTGGACACTACAAAATTGGCTCAAGAAGTAAAACCTCATGTGCTTCATGGAACACTTATGCCTGAAGAGGTCAAAGAGGGAGTTTATCACTCGCCATTTGATCCAGGAGGAACCGAGGGAAGAGTCATATTGCTTCGGCAATTGCCACTGCACAAACCATGGGATCTGGGAGGAGGATCCTAACACGTCAAGCTAGTGACGTTAAAGAAACGCTTATTGGGAGGCAACCCAAGTTTCTTTTTTGTTATTTTTCTCTTTAGTTATTTTCATTTTCTTGTTAGTCTTTGTTTTTGAATTTGACTCTTGAATAATTTGAGAAGATCAAGAGTTTTCTTTTACTAATAAATTTGTTAAGTGTTTTCAGGGAAAGGAGGAAGGAAGAGCAGAAGAGCAAGGACAAGCAAACCAGCAGTCATCACGCCCAGGTCGTGACACTGGTCACGGTCGTGATGAGCTAAATATGAAGACCAGAAAGGATCACAGCCCAGCCGTGATGTCCATCACGGGCGTGATGAGAGGACCCTGAAGAACATAGAGCATCACGGCCTAGCCATGATGGAGGTCACGGCCGTGAAAGGCCAACACCCATGGAACAGAGATGATCACGGCCTGCCCGTGATGAGGTTGACGGCCATGACACAACTTACAACCTCTCTTTGACTAGCCATGTGATCCAGCACCCGCTACCGCCTCGGTGAGTTGTTCCAATTTTTATCACCTCTCTCCAACTTAATTATTTACATTGGGGACAATGTATGTTTTTAAGCTTGAGGTAGGGGTATTTTTGCATATTTTTAATTTTTTTTTGCATTTTACATTCATATAGGAATAGTTTGCATGATCACATGATTCGATCCCCCTTGCTTAGATGGAGCATCCAATTGTGAGACCTTAGGGCCAAATAATTTGAGATAGTGAATTGTTGAACCCCTATTTTTTTTTTATTCTTGTGATAAAGCTGCGAATAACATGCTTGAGATGATCTTTGATAGTTGATAATTAGCTTGGTTCTGTAGATTTGTGGTTCTCACTGATTTTTGAACTACTAAATGTGAGAGTTTTGAGCCAAAGGGGTACTCACTAAATCTACCCCATTCTTTGTGATAGAGTGTTATTCGTCTTGGATTGTATTTCTCTAGAACTTGACTTGAAACCATTTTGAAGCTTAAAAATTTTTGAAAACATTTTTGAAAATGATTGAGGCAATAGGTATTTTTCCGGCCTTCTGAGCTTTGATTGATGAAATGCTACCCCTTAGTTGCCCAATTTTGAGCCTGAAAGAATAAAATGCTTTTCTTGGTCCCTTGAAAATTTTTGATGAATGATGCTTGATGAGAGACCTTCTAAAGTATTGCACAAAAAGGGTAAAAAGGTAGTTGAAAAAAAATATGGGATGAGAAAATCAGAAAAATATTTCTCTTGAGCTAAAAAATCTCCCCTTCTCCAAATAAAAGAAAAATAAAAGAAAAAGAAACGTGTATGGAGAAGGGGATGACAAAAGAAAGTGAGAAATAAAAGAGAAATAAAAGAAAGAAAGGTGGAAAAATGTATTGAAAACCCAAAAAGGTATTTTAGAAGGTCATGCTTTGCAATGCTAGATATTTTGTGTAGCCTTTTGAAATTTCCTTTTCTTGATTTCCCCACCTAACGATAAATCCCATGGCCCCGTTACAACCAAAGCAAAAGACCTCTTGATTCTTAGATGTTTTCATTAATAAAGTAGAGATTTGGTTGATAGTCAAGTCTATGGTAGAAATCATTCCTTGAGGAAAATGGAGCGAATTGTCATATATCCTTGAACACTTGAGTGAGGCGAGAAAGAGAACCAAGCAAATGAACAAGCTTGGGGTGATCTTCAGGTGAGTAAGAGTGCCCGAATCAGTGAGAATATGAGTCTAGGAAACCTAAGCTTCTAATTGGACTTGAATTGATTGTCTCTTGCTGAATTATTTGAAATGCCTGTTACTTGGATCATTTACTCGGGTTCTTAGTTCACTATCATTGCTTTGTTTGTTTTCATCTTCTGGCCTTGGTTTTTGCTTGAGGACAAGCAAAGTCTTAAGCTTGGGGTGATTTGACGAGTGTGATTTCACCTCATTTTCCATGTACATTTCTGCATGCATTTGCATATAGTTAGGCCATTTTAGTTTTATTTTGGTTTGTTTTTCCTTTGGAACGGATGAGGTGGTTTTGTGTGTTGTTTTGCAGGAATTTATGATTAATTGCCCAAGATTTAGCCATGATGAAGCTTGGGTGAAGATAGAGACTGAAAAGAGAAGAAAATGAGCCAAGCAGAAATTCAGGAAGTTCGCCTCGCGAGACAGGATCTCGCCACACGAGCCCAAAGACCAGCCTGAACAGCAACAATCACCCTTTCTGTCTCGCCCCGCGAATCACCATTTCGCCTCGCGAGCCTGAAGGCCTGACTGTGCCAGAGATGCCACCCTTTTTGTCTCGCCTCGCGAATTACTACCTCGCCTCGTGAGAAATCAAATCTCTGAAGATCTGATTCATAAGATTCGCCTCGCGAACCAGAATCTCTGTTATAAGCTGTTTTAGGGCAGAATTGAGGGGGAGAGAATAAAAAGGCGGCCAAAAACCCTAAAAATGGACTCTCTGATGTTGTGGCTGTGTGCATCCTTCCATGGAGTTCCTTCCTTCCTTCATCTCTATATCTTTTCTTTTGCCTTTCTCTTTGATTATGTGTAGTTAAACTTCCCCCTTGTTGGGGTTAGATAATGGCTTTTCTGAAATTAGTTGTATTTTGATTTGGTTCTAATGCAAGTTTCTAATTCTTTATGAGTATTTGATTCTATGCTTAATGCTTTTCTTGGCTTCATGACCCATGGAATGATATGTTGCTTTGATAGACAATTGACAGATTGATGTTAAGGCATGTTCATGAATCAAATGCCACGTAATTCAAGAATCTAGACATAGGTGTTGGGGTGCTTGCAATCTTATAAGTCTTGACTCTTTATGCAAAATCTCAGGTTAATCCACCTAAGACATTAGGGTTTAATTTGGGGTTTTAGGCTCATTCCACCTAAGACATTAGGGCTTGAGTATTTTAGAAGGCTTGATTGTCATTATTGAATTAGGACTTGTGTTAGTAACCATTTCATTGGAATTAAGGGAGGATTAGTGTAGTCTAACCCTGACAATTCTATCCTTTTGTTAACCACATCTCTGCTTGGCTGCCAGGTGTTTGATAAAATACCTAAAAGACCAAAAATATTTTATTTTATGTTTTTGATTCTCACTTCATATCATATTTTAGTATAGATAGTAGCTAATCTTGCGAATTGGTAATTGGCAACCGATCCCTGAGGACGATATCTGGTCTCACCACCGTATTACTTGCTTGCTCTTCAGGGGACCTAGCAACAATGAAATCATATATCCCATGCGACTTGAAGATTTTTGATAGAAGATGGCAGTAAGGAAGTGCAGAGAGCTTCTTCCTATGAACAGCAGCATCCCTGAATCTTCCAAAGAGAATTCTGGGCAAGTTTATCTTAGTCTCAGTGATGAGATGACAGAGACAAAATTTGTGCAAGGCTGATAAGTTGTCCTTGGAGCCAATTTTGTGTAGAACCACATTGTTCTGCAACTGATGAAGGATGCGAACCAAATCCTTCATTTTTATTGATTTCCAAGAATGAGTTCTTACTGTGTCTTCTCTCATCAGAAAGGCAGCAATAACTTCTGAACCACCAAGGTCCGTCTCGCATGTCTTAGTGAAGACCACTCCTTCTTGAGCGCAGATGATGGCATCAGAGATGGTTTTCTCTGAAACCACTATTCTCTTCCCCAAAACAGTGGCGAAGAATTCTCTATCAGAGACTTGAAGACCTCTCCAGAAATCCTTGATCAGATTAGGGAAAATGGAGACTTTCTCCATGAAGAGTCCTCCCTAGCCAACCGCATTGACATTCTTGCTAATATCTAGGTTATACTCCTCCAAGATTCCGAAGTTGAAATGATGCTCAATAGCAACATTCAGCCTGTCCATATTAAAAGATGAAGAGGAAGCCATTGTTGAAAATTGAAGGTTAGGGTTTGGAAGCAGAAAGCAGAGAGTTCAAGAGAGAGTTCAGAGATGAAGGTAGCAAATGGTTTCTCAGAGGGAAGGAGGTTGCTTTAAAAAGGTTTTGAATTTCAAAGGTTTTTCTTTTGGAAATAAATAAAAAAGAAAACATTTGACAAGACATGTCATTAAGGGTAAAACGGCGTTGGTATTTTGAACTATAAAAGGTCTTGATGGGATTGATAGAAATAACTGACTCAGCAATAGAGAATATACCAGATGAATTTGTCTTTGAGACAAAATAAATGCAATTAAAAAATATGTGTATGGACGGGTCCAAGCAAGAAGCAAGCAAGAATGGACGCAGTATGCAATGGACGCGGCACACAAATACGATGGATGCGGTATGCAATGGACGCACACTTTAATCATGCAATGGACTTGAAATGCTTTAGACGCACATACATCAACAACAAAATTCTCAAGGCTGGACGACATAATCAATCCACACATAGCATATTAAGATGCTTTCTAATAAAAATAAATCTGTCCTCAGCAAGAGGTTTAGTAAAGATATCTGCCCATTGATGGTCAGTATCTACAAATTGTATATCAAAACACCTTTTTGTACATAATCCCTTATAAAATTATGTTTAATCTGTTGTTTTGGCTTCAAAGACTCAAGAGTGGGGGTGGGGGGGGGGGGGGGGGGGTGAATTGAGCTTTCAAAAATCTTTTCAAAAACTTTACTTTTCAAATCAAAGTTGCCTCAGGATCTTTTACAAAAATAGTGAAGGGCTTTTTATGAAATCTTGAATAGAAGGTGGTGAGGAAAGAAAGATAAATCAGTAATAAGATTCAAGTTCACAGCTATCAATTAAACAGTGATTGAATCAAACAGGAAGAAGTTCAGTTCAGGGTCGTACGGGTATTAGATACAGGCCTTGATCAGTCAAGAAATGAAGTTACAATATATCAGTTTCAGTTTCAGTGATCAAGAACAGTCTTAATCAACTCAGTTTTGAACAATTAATAACTTAAGATTGATTATAGTAATACTCTGGTTTTAATTCATATTAAACAGATCAAGAGCTGATATCAATTGAAACCTTAGAACATCAAGCTCACATTTATATGCGCAAGACAGAAATTAAAGAGTTTGAGTTTAGAGATACCACACAATCAGTTTTATACTGCTTCAGTCACCACCACTGTGACTTAGATCCAGTCCCCACTCCACCTGTGAGGAAAAACATGGTCTACGAACCATCGACAGTCTGGAAGACGTCCACTAGAAAACTCTAACATATTGTCCTCATGCTCGAACCTCGACTTCTACGATGCATCAGGCAAGCGACATCTTGACGTCTCAATATTCTAAAAAATAGCACAGAAGACACATCACCAGCCGACATAGGCAATATAAAAATAAGGAGGTGATATTTCCATTTATCTTACACATAAGGCAGACATGCAGTGGTACGACTCTCAGGTACGTACAATTATCAATTATCAATCATATCTACACTCATAACAAAACAATAATGTTTCACAGAAACATGACCACAGCACCGCGTTTTCCAAGATAGAATACATCTAAGACTTGAGGACCGAAACCTCTGAATTCCTATACCATGGTTTTACGAACAGTCGGAGAGAGTGGTTTAGAGGATTGTTCCGGAGTCGACCAGCCTTGGGTAATAAAGAATGCGTCAATAGAAGAGGGCGTGCACGTCATAGGCTTTTTCGGGAACATCCTACACTACCAGAAAACATGCAGTGTCTAGTCGAGTATGTCGGTGCATTGCAAGACCACCACGCCACAGAGGAGCTACTAACTGGGCCTATGTGAGTATTTCATACCCCGACACCCCCTATGAATAAGTAGGATCGCCACTACGGAATTCACACCCGCATTAAAGTGTTAGCTCTTCTCCTGGGCACAACGGCCTTACAGAACATAGTTTCACTATGTGTTTAGGTAAAATTGACGGAAAATGAGTTCTTCTTGTCTTTCCATCGGATGACATCTTGATTCCATCGGAATTCTTTCAACATGCTTTCTCAGATGTCAGATGTTCTTAACATCGAGCAGAAGTTCTCAAGTAACCTTTCATCTTTGTGTAAAGATATCTTAAAACACTTTGTTTAAACATCCCGACGCATTATGAGATTGGAACACAAGTCCAATTATTTATTTCTCTGCACTTTTCTAATTGAGCCTTTTTCTTTGGCTTCCATGAAAACAAATCATTCTGAATCCATTAAATTTTATGGAATATGGATACTGAATTATCCATACTTTATGACATAAGGTCGTGTTCCACCCCACGTCATAAATTATTACGTTCGTATTTACTTGAAATACTAGTCTTAAAGACTAAAATTCTATTTTTTTGTCTTAAAACTAAAACCTTGGGTTAATACCAAAACATTTTGAAATCAGATTCCATTAAAGTACATAAGTGCTAAATTCCTCAAAACAGTTTCTTGAAAAACATCGAAACTCTTAAAATACCGTTTTATCGTTTTTATTGTATTTCAACTTAAATTCCATATTTTCACAAATATAATTATTTTTCTCAAATCCTTCACTTTCCTAAGTTACCAGACTTACGTTAAAGTATTAGAATACTAATTTCAAACTCTACATCATTGTTTTCTAAAAAATCTTTAAAAACGTTTGAAGATGGTTTCACCACTTTTTACTGGTTTTGGGCCCAAAAGCCATACTTTTGAAAATATGGTTCTTAACCTCAAATATGTTACTTTCCTAGGTTATAATATTCATATGAAAATGTTGAAACACTGATTTTACATCTTACTCTCCATTTATACAAAATTTCTAAAAATTTGATTGAATGTCGTTAAGTTAGTAAATTGCGTAAATCATTTTTCAACGATATTACATTGTAATAGTCCAAAACTCATTTTGGATTTTTAGAACAGTTTGATAGGTATGAAATTTGTAACACCCTGATTTTTACTGTTCTTTAATATCGGTAAATATATACATATATTTGTTTATATTTTTATCCGAGACCTAGAAAATGATTTTGAATAAAACAAAATCATATTTATACTCTACTTTATCGTAAAGAGTTGCGGTAAAAATTTAGGTTTAAAATTCAGACGAAACCCGATATGGGTTTTAACTGACAGTAAGATTTTACTGAGCAGAAAACCTAATTTTGACCCGAGAACGAAACCGTTTAGATTTTTATTTTATTTCCAACCATAGTTGTTATTTTGAAAATTTTCAAAATAAATAGGTTATTATACGATAATCGGGCAAGTACTCGATGATCGGGGATCGACGGAATCGAGAACGGAGGTGCAGAGACAAAACCCGATGCTGGGTGGATGAGCACAATGAGTCATCTACGATGACTCATGGGGGTGAGTCATAGGGGTTAGTCATCTTGCATTAAATGTAAGTAATGATGGTTATATGTAAAAAAACCAAAATGCCTTTGATCTTTAAGTGAAATTTCAAGAGTGTCCCTAAGTGAATTTTGACCAAAATACCCTCTAAATCTACTTAATTTCGTGCAGCCCCACCACTAAACCAAAATCATTTCATTTTGATTTCATTTCATCATCTTTCTCTCAAAAACCCTAGCTAATCGGGTAAACAATGGAAGTAGACACGAATGTGCAGAGATATACCGGGAGAACAGAAAAACTAGTTGTCCATGATGACTCAAGAGGAATGAGTCACCATAATGACTCACCATAGCCATTAATGTGCATTTATGACAAGTAAATGTGAAAAGACTAAAATACCCCTAACTTAACTTATGTCTAGTTAACTCCAACTACGATTAGCCAACCATGATTTGTAACTAAAAATATCTTCTTCCTTCTTGTAGTCCAAACTCAGCCACAACACTCTAAGAGTACCTCCACCACATATTCATTTCATAGCATAATGATTACTTATATGTGAAAATTTCAAAATACCCTTAATCTTTCCTTGTAACTCCAAGTTTGCAATGACAATATTTTTTACCCTTTGGTCCCTTGAAGCCACGGCCTCCCCTCTATAAAAGGCTATCTCCATTTCATTTTTGCTCCTTCACAAGTGTTTCATTTTCACTTCATCTCCATTCTTCATTTTCCTAGACAAAAACTCTTAAGTTCTTCATCAAAATTTTCAAAGGAATTTCTAAGATCTTATTCATTTCTTCAAATTCCAAAGGTATAGCCTTATGATCCATGATCATACCTTCACTTTTCATCACGTGTTTTCTTCTTAAATCCGTGTTTTGTTCAAGATCAAATTTCTAGATCTAGAAATTCAAAAATCTCTAGAAAATCATAGAAAAACCTTTTAATGTGAGATAAATTTCTATGATCTCCATATGACTTCTATTTTCGTTATCCAAGAGCTTGAAAAATTTAAAGATTCCTAGCTATTTCTTCTTGACTTAGCCGAACCTATTTTGAAGTGGGCTAGGATGATTTTATTCAATCTTTAACTTGATTTCTTGTTGGTTGTTCACGGCTAGGTTTTGTGGGTTCAAAACCTTGTGATTTAGGCGAACAACATCCTTATACTACTTGACTTTCAAGTGATCTACAAGAGGTAAGGGGGGAGATTACTACTATCATACCTTAATGTAGATATGTATGTGGTTTAAAGTAATTGTATGTTGTCTTGTAAATCCTAAGTGTTAGGATTATGTATTATTGATTTATATGTGTGTGATCCTCTTGAAGGATTTGATTTAATGTTTGGTTGTGGTATGATATGTCATACGGTTGTTTTGATTCTAATGACCTTAAGTTGAAATCAAGATTGTTGTTTGCTCGACTTAGTAAGAAAAATGCCTAATATATTTATTTAAGGCCATTTGGCCATAACTGATTAATTGGGTTTCATGTTGATTTAAATAGTTCAAATAATTTTTATAAGGATTGAATGAATATATAAGAATATAGAAATTGGTTTGGATTGATTTGGATGTGTATATTAAAATATATGATTTTATAAGTCCTTAGGGACTAAAATGTAATTTCTGAGAATTTCCGTGACCGAACTGAAATTCATGTTCTTGTGTGTTAAGATTGTATTCCTTGATGAGACAAAACCATAGAAATTGGTTTGGTGTTAATTGGATTAATACATAAAAAGTTATAAGCTTTTTCTGTAACTGAAAAATATTTCTAAAGAAGTTGGTTTGGTGTGATTTGAAGTGATAAATAAAAAGTTATAAGGATTTATATGAATAAGGATCTTTTTGTAATTAATGAAAGTTTAGGGGTTAAATTGTAATTTTCGAAAATATATTTAACTGGACAATGAGAGACTGTTTTTCATGCCTATAAAATTGTTCTAAAAATCTAAAATGAGTTTTGGACTATTAGAGTGTAAAATCGTTGAAAAAGGATTTACGTGATTTACATACTTAATGATGTTTGGTCAAATTTTTAGGAATTTTGTATACATGAAAAGGAAAACTATAAAAGCAGTGTTTCAACATCTTAGTATGATTATTATAACCTAGGTGAGTAATAGATTTGAGGTGAAGAACCATATTTTCAAAAGTATGGCTTTTGAGCCTAAAACCAGTAAAAAGCGGGAAACCATCGTCAAACGTTTTTAAAGATATTTGAGAAAACAATGATGTAGAGTTTGAAATTAGTATTCTAATACTTTAACATAAGTATGGTAACTTAGGAAAGTAAAGGATTTGAGAAAAATAATTATATTTGTGAAAATATGGAATTTAAGTTGAAATACAATAAAAAAAACGGTAAAACTGTATTTTAAGAGTTTCAATGTTTTTCAAGAAACTGTTTTAAGGAATTTAGTACTTATGTACTTTAATGGAATCTGATTTCGAAATGGTTTGGTTTTAACCAAATATTTTAGTTTTAAGACAAACGAGAATTTTAGTCTTTAAGACTAGTATTTCAAGTAAATGGAAAAACCTAAGTCATGAATGACTTAATGAAAATACGAACGTAATAATTTATGACATGGGGTGGAACATGACCTTATGTCATAAAGTATGGATAATTTATTATCCATATTCCATAAAATTTAATGGACTCAAAATGATTTGTTTTCTTGGAAGACAAAGAAAAAGGCTCAATTAGAAAAGTACAGAGAAATAAATAATTGGACTTGTGTTCCAATCTCATAATGCGTTAGGACTTTTAATCAAGTGTTTTAAGATATCTTTACACAAAGATGAAAGGTTACTTGAGAACTTCCACTCGATGTCAAGAATATCTAGCATCTGAGAAAGCACGTTGAAAGAATTCCAATGGAATCAAGATGTTATCCGATGGAAAGACAAGAAGAATGCATGTTCTAACAATTTTGCCTAAACACATAGTGAAACTTTGTTCTGTAAGGTCGTTGTGCCTAGGAGAAGAGCTAACACTTTAATTTGGGTGAGAATTCCGTAGTGGCGAATCCTGCTTATTATAGGGGTGTCGGGTGTGACACCCTAACTCAGGTCATCACATGGTTACCCGTTTACGGAAATAAAACTTAATTTGCTGGTTACTTTCGTAAAATAATGTTTTCTCAACGTTCATATTTTCAAAATATGGCGATAAATTTTTTTCTTCTTAATCCTCAACACAACAACAACAAAATCAAACCACACATAATTACATATTGTATATAAGTTATACAACTATACTGCCTCATATATTTTCACATCTAGATCATTATCAGTTTAGTGACTCTCAAAACATAACATAACTCAATATAACCTAAGCTGGTCGTATCTAACTGACACTACCGTCAACTTTGAGCAAAGACAAAGATGTCTCGAACTAGACAGCCTTCTCCTTTTGTAGAGATCTCATCCCTTGTGCAGCTCTGATATGTTTGTAAGGGTGAGACGCCAATATATGGATTTAACAAAATAACTAAATGCTCACACAAAAGAAGACACATATACATATACATAAACATTTCAACATAAGCAATCCACATTTTAAAATAAAGTTTATCAGTGGGTTTCACACCCCGAACATCAACATTGGAAAACTATGTATGAACACTTCAAAACATCATCTAAACATTCATACCTAATCTCCGGAGATCCCCAACATCATTTAAAATGAGCTGATCAGGTTCGATTTCCAAAAGAGGCACGTCGATTTTTTTTTCATTGTACGTCGATTGCCAAGGGCACAATGAACACGTCGATTTCATGAATATCATAAGATACCATGATTCCATTGTACGTCGATTGCCCAAAGGCACAATGAATACGTCGATTACATGGATATCATAAAATACCCTGATTTCATTGTACGTCGATTGCCTTGAGCACAATGAATTTCATTGTACGTCGATTGCCCAAAGGCACAATGAACACGTCGATTTCAGGAATATCATAAAGATACCATGATTAGCAAATACGTCGAGACATGAATATCACCAAGATATCATGATTAACCTCGTAGGCACGTCTGCCAAAATGCATGCAAGAAAAACACTTTGTTCTTGTCGTTTTCTTTGTGTTCAATCTTTATTTGTCAAAGCTCTCAAAAGCTTATGACCCATCATCATTTTAAACATCTTTACAACTTTTATTAACAACACAGGACCTCATAGCCCGAGTGCTCAATCACGAAGCCCTTAGACCTTGCAATCAGTCTTAGGTTCGTGGTGATAGAAAACATCATAAATCTTTTACCGTCGATTATTACGTCGTAAAGTAGACACACCGTCTACCTACTAGACACCAAGTCTATAACCTCATAAGAACACTAGTACCCCGACGTCTCGGTTACTAAGTTCCATATCGTCGTTTACGTCGTCTGTGAAAAACAAATCCAAAATAGGATAACGTCATAAGAACATTAGTAACCCGACATCTCGGTTACTAAGTCCAACTGTACTTTCAACACGGTTGAATCAACTTTTGATTTTTCATAAATTCTTTTTCCAAGGTAGAAATTCATTATAAAATCCTTAAATCATAAAACTTAGTTTCTCACAAACCAATGAGTCACTTGAGGTTTATTCTCCTCAAAATATGCACTGCCGTTTCAAAAATACTTGCCGTCTACACTTTTCCAAATTTGCCGTCAAATATTATTTTTAAGGCTTTTTAAGCCAAAACTTAACTTTTTACACTTAATTAATTTTCTAAAATCATGATTAACTTATTTTCACCAATTAATTTCATAAAAGAATATTTTGTAATATTCCGGTTTTCTTATATAAAATCTAGCAGTGCTAAAATATTTTCCAAAACTCCTCACTTTCCTCAAAATAAAATTCCTTTAATATTATATATCAATATTTTGCCGTTAAAACATTAAATATAATTTGCATAGCTTCTTAAAGCTTTTATCCGATTAACTTTAATTGAGCACTCCACCATCGGGCTTCTCACACATCAACCAACGAGTTATATCACGAGATATTTCCCGTGCAGATCATGCATCATAGCAAAGATAATATACAATTGCAAATAATTAAATAAATTAAACACAACTCCACACCAACACACAGATAAACCACACCACTAACAAAACCAATAACCACAACCACATATAAATCATATAAACCACACCACAAGCAAATAGTTATTAAGAAAAATCCCTCAGGTAAGCTCCCCTTACCTCTTGAAGACTCCTTGATGAACTTACAGATTCCTTCGAAATTTCAGTTACCTCGTAAACGTCGTACTCAACTAACCTTCAACCATTACAACCAAATAGTTACAACTCAAGAAACTAAAACATTCTAAACCCTAATACATAGTCACGGCCTCTAGGGTTTTTGAATGACTAAAACTTCTAATCATGATTAAGTTATGGATTAATGATCCTTAATTAACCTAACTCATAGATTATCAACTAAACAACTAAGTTTCAAACTCAAAACTTCCTAACTCTTTTACACATGTATTCGGCTTCAATAGGTTCATAAGGCTAGGGTTCTTAGTTTAACAAATCATCTTGGATTTATAAAGCATACTTACTAAAAACTTGATTTCTAAGATCATCTATGAAAATCATGAACAAAACTCAACAAAACTCACCCACTTAGGGTTCGGCCAAAACAAATATTTTTGAGTAAAATATTCATTTTAAGAGACTAACATGGATTAGAGTGTGTAGTCATACATGCCATATAGAATACATGATCATACATGAAAACACATGAACAAAACTCTACCAACCCTAAGGTGATAGGTTCGGCCAAAGCTAGGTTTTCAAGAAAAAGATTTTTGATTACTTCATGCTCTTGGATTTAGATAGTAGACATGATATCTAGAAGATAGCAAGTAGTTTCATCATCATTAGATTTTCCTAGGATTTATTATGATTTTTCAAAGTTCTAGGGTTAGAAACTTGAAAATGATGAACAACCATGATATAAGCCTTGAATCAAGAACTTACTAAAGAACACAGGCATGATTAAGAATGAAGATTAGAATTTACCTCTTGAAAATAAATGACAAAGGAAATCCAAGAACTTGCTTTACAACTTAGAAGTAAGAAACTTGGAAACTTTAGAGTTTTGGAAGCAAATGACAAAAGAAACTAAATGAAAAGTGAGAGTAGGGTATTTATAGTGAGAGTGGCGTCAATGTTGGAAAACTCTAGATGATGGTGAGTTGTCATGTTCAAGGATCAAAATGCAATTAAGTTCTAAGGACCAAATTGCAAAGATTCCAATAGTTGAAGGACTAGTTTGCAAATAGACAATAAAATGTCATGATGGTGATTTTTGTCACATTAAATGCTAGCTTATCTTTGACTTGGTTGGCTGATTTGATGAGTCAAAGATAGGTTAAGATAAACTCAAGAATATTTGAGAATAATCTAGAATGTTGAAGAAAAACCAAGAATGATGTAGAAAAGTGTGGAACATTCTAGAAAAATCTTGATTCATCCATCAAATGAGAAAGTCATCTTCTCTCATGGGCTTATGTATTTGGGCTTGACACATTTGGGCTTGGTTTCATTTTCTTGTTTGTTGTGGGGCCCACTTGAAGATTTAATCCTTTAAACTTAAGATAAGAAACTTAAATGGGCTTTATGGACTCAACTATGAACTAGAAAAGTTTGGGCTTATAAGCCACGACCATTTAAGGTTAGAAACAAGGATTCTAGCCCAATCCACTTGGAAAAATGAAAAAAACTAATTTAGGGACAAAAGGGTAATTTACAGAAAGTTCAGGGACTTAACCGTAAATTTCTAAATTTTCTATTTAACCCTGAAAACCCTTCTAGACTTAAAAATATGATTCATCCCCTTGAATCATCTCAAAATCCTAAGATAAACCCTCTTACTACTCTTAGAAACTCTAATTTCCCTTCCGTCGTCTACCCGATTACGCTTTCCGCCCATAATACGTAAATTATTTTATTTTTTTCTGGAAAAAATTCTAAAAATACAGAATTGTAGAAAATAAAATACTAAACTTAAGTCTTTCGTTCACGAATTAAAATTAGGTCTTTTGAGCAGTATTATCATACTGTCAATGGAATTCACGGGCCGGGTTTCGCCTGACTTTCCAACCTAAATTTTAATCGTAGCTTCCTACATTCAAGTAGGATTGAGTGGTAAACTCCGTTTATTTAAAATAGTTTTCTAAGTCTCAGATAAAAAAATATAACATAATCATATAAATTTCTGATATTAGAAAACAGCGAAAAGTCGGGGTGTTACATCGGGGGTATGAAATCTCACATAGGCCCAGTTGGTAGCTCCTCTGTGGTGTGGCGATCTTGCAATGCACCAACATACTCGACTAGACACTACGTGTTTTCTGGTAGTGTAGGATGTTCCTGAAAAAGCCTATGACGAGCATGCCCTCTTCTATTGACGTATTCTTTATTACCAAAGGCTGGTACCTCCGGAACAATCCTCCGAACCACTCTGTTCGTCTGTTCGTAAAACCATGGTATAAGAATTCAGAGGTCATTCCTCAAGTCTTAGATGTCTTCTATCTAGGAAAATGCGGTGCTGTGGTCATGTTTCTGTGAAACATTATTGTTTTGTTATGAGTGTAGATATGATTGATAATTGTTAATTGTACGTACCTGAGAGTCGTACCACTGCATGTCTGCCTTATGTGTAAGATAAATGAAAATCTCGCCTCCTTATTTTTATATTGCCTATGTTGGCTGGCTGTGTGCCTTCTGTACTCTTTTGAGAAGATTGAGACATCAAGATGTCGCTTGGATGACGCATTGAGGTTCAAGCTTGTGGACGCTATGGTGGAATTTCTAGTGGACGTCTTTCATACTGTCAATGGTTCGTCGACCATGTTTTTCCTCTTGGAAGTGGAAAGGGTTTTGGTTCGAGAGTTACTGTTGTAGTAACTCTAGTAGAGTCTTTTGTGACGACGTCGGTAGTGAACTCAGATATAATTTTCACTAGATCTCGTCAGTTGGGTTTGTCTTTCTTGCGATGTATGAGAAAGGATTGTTTATTCTATCTTAGTTTGTCCATCTGGGTATGTTTGGGAGTTAATGTCTATGGAGCTATGACTCCAAGTATATTATATTTCAGGAGTTGCGTCTCCACATCTTTTTGTTGAGTCTGTACGTTCTATGATTTATGTTTATGAGTCGGGTTGGGTATTATGTAAATGATTTTCGAACTTATGGTCCAAATTGTGATAATGGAATATTTGATTGTCCATTCATTTAAAACAAAGTAGTTACATTTACGACTTACTAAAAAGAAAAAAGTTACCCCATTCTTTTATAGCCAATTTTAATTAACTTACTTTCCGGCCTTAAAATGCCATTTACGATGTAGTGTCCGAGAATGATGTTACAAAAAACAGTTTCTAACTATCCAATTACTTTAATTTTTGAAAATTACAATTTAGTCCCTCAACTTTCAATAATTACAAAATTGTCCTTATTCACTTAAAACTTTATAACTTTTTATTTATAAATTCAAATCACACCAAACCAACTTCTTTAGAAATATTTTTCAGTTTCCCTCAAATTTCCAAAAATTATATTTCTGCCCCAATATTTTACAATATTTGCAAAAAGGTCCTTGTTTACTAAAAAGCTTATATCTTTTTATGTATTAATCCAATTAACACCAAACCAATTTCTATGGTTTTGTCTCATCAAGGAATACAATCTTAACACACAAGAATATGAATTTCAGTGCAGCCACTGAAATTCTCAGAAATTGTATATTAATCCCTAAGGACTCATAAATACATATCTTTCAATATACACATCCAAATCAATCCAAACCAATTTCTATACTCTTATATATTAATTCAATCCTTATAAAAATTACCCAAAAAAATTAAATCATCATGACACCCATTAAAACAGTTATGACCGAATGGCCTTAAATAACCATGTTAAGCATTTTTTTAACAATTCAATCAAACAACAACCAAGGTTTCAATTAGAGATCATTAGAATTAAAACCAACATCTATCATACCATATCACAACCAAGCATCAAATCAAATCCTCCAAGAGGATCACACACATATGCAATAAAATATAAAACTTTTATACTTAGGAATTACAAGACCATATATACACTAATTAAACCATCAACATATCTACTTTAAGGTAGGATAGTGGTAATCTCCCCCATACCTCTTGAAGACCACTTGAAGATCAAACAAACACAAGCTAAACCAAGCAAGGTAGGCCACGGTTTTGTCCACCAAAACCTAGCCATGATCAATCAACAAGAAACAAGTTAAAGAATGAAGAAAATCACCTAAACCCATTTGAACATAGGTTCGGCTATGTTGGAAAGAAATAGCTAGGGATATCTAAATTTTTCAAGCTCTTGGATGATGAATATAGAGGTCATATGAAGATCATAGAAATTGATCTCACATTAAAATGATTTTTCTATGATTTTCTAGAATTATTTGAAAAACTAGATCTAGAAATTGGAATCTGAAGAAAACTTGGGATAGGAAGAAAATTTGTGAAGAGAAGTGAAGGTATCATCATGGATCATAAGTCTATACCTCTGGAATTTCAAGCAATGATCAAGATCTTTGAGTTCCTTTGTAAATCACTATGAAGAACTTAGAGTTTTTGTGTAGGAAAATGAAGAATAGAGATGAACACTTGTGAAGGAGCAAAAATGAAATGGGGATGGCCTTTTATAGAGGAGAGGCCATGGGCTTCATGAACCAAATGGGCCTAAATGTGGTTGGTAACCATGGTGAAAGATGACCAAAGCTTAGTTAGAAAATATAGTATAATAACCTAGCTAGTTGATGAATAATGAAGCTAGGAAATGAATGTGTGGTGATGGTATTCCTAGGGTGATGTGGCCGTGTTCTACACCACATGAAGGAGGAGAATTCAATTTGAAATTGTCTTGTGAACCATGGTTAAATTAACCAAACATAGGATAGGTTAAATTAGGGGTAAATTGGTCATTTCACTTGAAGTCATCATGATAAATGAGTGGTTATGGTGAGTAGGAGGTGTGGCTAAATTGTGACCACATGTGAGGAAGAAGAAGCTAATTTGATAATGTCTTGCCTTAATCATGGTTGTCATTTAACTAGGATGGTTAGGTTAGGGGTATTTTAGTCTTTTCACATTTACTTGTCATAAATGCACTTTAATGGTTATGGTGAGTCATTATGGTGACTCATTCCTCGAGTCATCATGGATGACTCGTCGTTCTGTTCTCCCGGTATATCTCTGCACATTCTTGTCTGGTTCCATTTTTTTTTACCCGATTAGGGTTTTTGAGAGAAAGATGATGAAATGAAATCAAAATAAAATGAGTTTCATTTATTGGAGGGGCTGCACGAAATTGAGTAGTTTTAGAGGGTATTTTGGTCAAAATTCACTTAGGGACATTCTTGGAATTTCACTTAAAGATCAAAGGCATTTTGGTCTTTTTACATATAACCATCATCACTTGCATTTAATGCAAGATGACTAACCCCTGTGACTCACCCCCATAGATGACTCATTGTGCTCATCCACCCGGCGTCGGGTTTTGTCCCTGCACCTCCGTTCTCGATTCCATCGATCCCCGATCGTCGAGTACTTGCCCGATTATCGTATAATAACCTCTTTTTTTGAAAATTTTAAAAATAACCACTATGGTTGGAAATAAAATAAAAATCTAAACGGTTTCGATCTCAGGTCAAAATTAGGTTTTCTGCTCAGTAAAATCTTACTGTCAGTTAAAACACAGACTTGGTTTCGTCTGAATTTTAAACCTAAATTTTTACTGTAACTCTCTACGATAAAGTAGAGTATAAATATGATTTTGTTTTATTAAAAATCATTTTCTAGGTCTCGGATAAAAATATAAACAAATATATGTATATATTTATCGATATTAAAGAACAGTAAAAATCGTTGTGTTACACTCATTTCAAACTCTTTCTGAATAAGCTTAGAGAATTCTTTACATAGAGATTCATTAGTAGCACCAAAGATTATGTCATCAACATATATTTGTACAATTATGAAAATAGATTTAATGGGCTTTCTAAATAAGGTTGTACCTCTATTAAATCCATTTTCCTTTAGAAATGAACTTAGCCTGTCATACCAAGCTCTAGATTTTTGTTTAAGGCCATATAATGCTTTCTTAAGCTTATATACATGTTCAGGTTGGGTTTCACTCTCAAAACCCGGAGGTTGCTTTACATATACTTCTTCATTAATAAATCCATTTTAGAAAAACACTCTTAACATCCATTTGAAAAAGCAGTAAATGAAATTAAAATCCTAATTGCTTCTAATCTAGCAACAGGTGCAAAAGTTTCAGTATAATCTATACCTTCTTCTTGAGAGTAACCTTGTGCAACAAGTCTTGCTTTATTTCTTACCACCTTACCATTCTCATCAAGCTTGTTTCTATAGACTCATTTTATTCAAATAACTGATTTGTCCTTAGGCAAGGGTACTAGAGTCCAAACATCACTTCTCTCAATCTGATTCAGTTCTTCTTGCATAGCTAGAATCCAACCATCGTCCAGCAAAGCCGCGTCTACTATCTTTGGTTCTAACTCGGAGACTAGTGCAGAATCTTCCTGCTTTCTAAAAGTTGATCTGATTCTTAGCTTATCATTGGGGTTTCTAATGATTTGATCTTGTGGATGATAATTTTTGAAGTACGAAGATCTCTGAACAGTATCCTGTTGAGAAGTGGAGGTTTCTGGTTGTTGATAAGGGTCGTCCACTTGATCATCAGCTTTTACCTCTGTTGTATCTCCTGAGATATTTAGATCAAGATCTGCAAAAGCTTCATCTAGATCTGATAATTTCTTATCAAGATGCTTGTCATCAAACTTGATATGAATATATTCTTCTACTACTAGAGTTCTAGAATTATAAACTCTAAAACCTTTTGATGTTTCAGAATATCCTAACAGTGTTCAATTATCTACTTTTGCATCAAACTTACCTAGCTGATATTTAATATTTAATATATAACATTTACAACCAAAAGGATGAAAATATGAAATGTTGGGTTTTCATCCTTTCCACAATTCATAAGGAGTCTTGTTCAAGATTGGTCTAATGTATATTATGTTCTGAATGTAACAGGCAGTATTAACAGCTTCAACCCAGAAGTCTCTAGGGACAGAGTTGTCATTGAGCATAATTCTAGCCATCTCTTGAAGAGATATGTTATTTTTATCTACCACACCATTTTTCTGTGGTGTTCTAGGTATAGAGAAGCTGTGAAGAATACCACTTTCTTCACAGAACTTATGAAATAGCTCATTTTCAAACTCTCCCCCATGGTCACTTCTGATTGAAGTGATACACAAGCCTTTTTCATTCTGTACACATTTGCAGAATATAGAAAAGACCTTGAAAGACTCATCCTTGTGATCTAGGAACATAACCCATGTCCATCTAGTGTAGTCGTCTACAATGACTAGACCATATTTCTTACCACTGACAGAAGCAGTTCTTGTTGGACCAAAGAGATCAAGGTGTAGCAATTCTAGTGGTCTATTGGTACTAACAACGTTCTTAGATTCAAAAGAACCTTTCACTTGTTTTCCCTTTTGACATACATCACAGAGAGCATCAGATTTGAACTTAAGGTTTGGTAGCCCTCTCACGAGGTTATGCTTATTTAGCTTTGAAATTAACCTTAAGCTTGCATGACCTAGACTTTTATGCCAAATCCATCTCCCATCTTCAATGGACACTAGACATGAGACACTTTGATTTGAGAGATCCTCCAAGTCAATCTTTTACAGATTGTTTTGCATCTTAGCATTGATAAAAGTGATCCATCATCCTTTTTGACATTACACATGTTCTTATCAAAAGAAACATCATATCCACAGTCACACAATTGACTTATGCTCAGCAGATTGTGTTTTAAACCATTTACCAAAAGAACATTATCAATGGAGGGAAAAGGATGTTTACCAATTTTACCTACACCAATGATCTTCCCTTTCTGGTTTCCTCCAAAAGTAACCCAACCACCATCTTTGTGTCTAAGGTCTTGGAATATACACCTTTCTCCCGTCATGTGACGTGAGCACCCACTGTCCAAGTACCAAGATGTTTGTTTCTTTCCTGTTGTTAAGCAAATCTACAACAGGTATTATCTTATCTTTAGGTACCCAAACTGACTTGGGTCCTTTCTTGTTAGTGGTCACTGGACGAGACTGTTTAGCGTGTTTTATTATGTATGCATCTAGATGTAACATGCCCACTTTTTCCACACACTTTGCAAACGGTGTTGGACGGGCTTGACTTAGTGTTAGCATGTTTATCTGGAGCTTTTGAAGCTCTATGATGTGTATGTGGTTTTGACTTTTTATGAGATGCTTCATGCTTCTCCTTGTCATAACCAAGGCCATATTTATCATTAGGTGACCTAGAATATCTTAATATAGACTGAGCTTATCTGAGCCACCTACAAACTTTGATAGAGTGTCTGTCAAATACATCACATCTTGTTTCAATTTTGCAACTTCACAAGAAACATCGGGCTCACACTCGAGTTTGTCAGTTAGACTGACATTCTCTAATTTTAGTTTGTCATTTTCATCTTTAAAGTTTTGTTTTTCCATGCAAACCTTATCATATTCTTTTGATAGTTTTGTAAACTTCTTTTTGAGACTTTTATACTCATGAGATAGTATGGATGACTCATGCAATAATTCATCAAATGCATTTTGAAGAGTGGGCGGATCAGAGTCCATTACCTCCGCATCAGTGTATTCACTTTCTGATGACGTGTCAGCCATGAGACAAATATTTGCCTTTTCTTCAGCTTCATCTTCTTCATCAGATGAGGATAGATCCATATCCTCCCAAGTAGAAATTAAACCCTTCTTCTTTTTGAAGAACTTCTTTTTGTCCTTTAGATCAGGACAATCAACTTTGAAATGACCAGGCTTCTTGCATTCAAAGCACAAGGGTGGATCTTTTTCGTTGGAGTCTGACTTCTCCTTGGAAAAAATTTTGTTGAACTGATTCTTCCTAAAGTCTCCTTTCTTTCTCCACATGTGTTGAATCTTTCTGGAGATGAAAGATAGTTCATCTTCATATGATCCTTCATCATTATTTGAAGTTCCAGCATCATCTAAACATTCAACAGCTTTGAGAACTTTTGATGAACTCGTTTTCTTTGCCTTTAGGGCAATAGACTTTCCTTATCTGGAGTGTCTTCTTCATTCAGTTTAAGTTCATGAACTTTGAGAGATCCAAGAAGCTCTACTAGAGAAAGAGTATTCAGATTTTTGGCTTCCTGAATAGCAGTAACCTTGGGTCTCCATTGCTTTGATAAACTTCTCAGAAACTTTCTAACATGGTCTCTATTTTCATAAGTTTTGCCGATAGATCTGAGACTGTTGGTGATAGTTTGGAATCTTCCAAACATCTGATCTATTGTTTCATGGTCAGTCATTTTAAATAGTTCATACTGGCGAAACAGCATGCTTATCTTTGATTCCTTTACTTGAGATGAACCCTCATAAGCTAGGGCAAGAGTATCCCGGATTTCTTTCGCAGTGTTGCGGCTGTGAACCTTGTCATGTTAAGATCTAGTGATGGCACACATGAGATAGTACTTAGCTTTTAGATTGAGCTGATGTTGATTTTTCAGCCCTTGGGTCCTTTGGGCTCTAAGGAAAGCAGCTCCAGCTTCACCTCTTGGCTTTGTGTAGCCGGTTTCAATCGGCTCCCAAATATCTACGTTCTGTGCATCTAAGAAGGTCGTCATCCTCTTCTTCCAGTAGTCATAATTAGTTCCATCAAAGAGAGGAGGTTTGTTGATAGCTTGTCCTTCTGCATCCATGGTTGTTGGATTGTACTCCCTCAGCACTTGTTAGATGCTCAACCCTTTCGAGGCTGAGCTCTGATACCAACTGAAGTTGACACAAGCAAACACAGAAGGGGGAGGGGGTTGAATTGTGTTTGTTAATAATTTTCGAAAACAACCTTTTTCAAAACTTATTTTCTCACACAAAGAATAAAAGGCATAAGAACACACAAAATGATCTTTTAAAAAGCTTAACAAAAACAAGTTCAAATCCCCACAGTTAGTATGAACAAATAAAACTGAAGAGTTAAGGGATTATAAGATTCACGGAAGTGTTTTATCCTGGTTCACTCTCTTCCAACCGAGAGCTACATCTAGTTCCTTCGACTTGAAGGTTTTACTCCACTGTTTCTTAGAATAGATTACATCAAGTATTCAACACCTCTCCAGGCTACAAGTATTCCTTTCTTACCAAGCCTCTTCAGGCTCTAACTCTAACAAAGAGATTGTTTGCTTTTGATCTTCTAACTCACTATGTGTGAGGATATTAAAGTTTAAGATCGGTTGAATATTACAACAATATTCAAGCTAAAGAATTACAGTCTTTTGCTCTTGAAAGAATAAAAGAATGAGATCTTGTAGATTGGCAAAAGTTCAGCTGGCAAAATTTGTTCTTCAGAGGTTGAGGTCTTCTATTTAAAGTGACCTTCTTCTTTACTTGAAAAACTTCAACGGTTGTTTTTAATATTCCCGTTTAGAGATAGCATTAAATGCATAATATCTGTTGTGACTGATAGCTTGATCGTGGCCATTGTGAAATGTACTCTTGGTTATCACTTTTGCACGAAATGGAGGTCACAGCTCTGAGCAATTGCAACTTGAAAACTGTCTTTCCTCCTTTGTGAAAATTCCAGCTAATTCAGCAGTAAAGATGACAGGGTACAGAGCGTTTTACATTTCCTCATTGCACTATGTTGCTTTTTGCATTTCCTTGATGGTACTATGTTTCTCTCACAAAGAAACAAAGCATTAAAACAGATAAAACAAATAGGAAGGACCAACATTCGTTTGAAATAAATATCAATAATTTGAAATAAATATTTCTATATGGTCGAGGTAGCATTTACTTAGCTTGACAGAGCATATGAAAATTTACATGAAAAAGAGATCGTCTACTTAAAAACTAAGTCTACACGCTCATGGGTAAAACCAAGTCTATGGACTTGAAGTCTTCTTTTCGCTCGTCTACTGACGTGGCACATCCTCTCGTCTATCATCAAGTCTTTGGACTTGCTATATTTCAGTGAGTTATTTTTAATCTACATATACTGACGTGACATTTAAACTTGTCTACTCATAGAAATTAAAGTTCCCGTCTACTGAGAGTATTTTATTATCCCATCTTCTAAAACATATAAATAAATAAATATATTTACCAAACGTTTTGAGCAGCTCGTCTACACGAGTGGATGCAGATTCACAATCTAAGTCCAAGCAGATTAAGGAAACTTATTCAAGGTTTCCATAACTTATATATTTTTAACAATCCTGTAAGACTAGATAAAGCATGTTAGATCTCAACTAAAACTTTTCCATGCAAATTTAATCATTTTTGTTAACATCAAAACTCAAAGATTATTAATCCAAATCACTTTGGTTCCAACAGTGCACACATAAAAGGGTAAAAAACAGAGTTTGATATTCACAATATTAACTCCTCAAGTTAAAAGCTTAAACAAAACAATACTTAAGAAAATTAAGGAGATAAGGGAAGAGGATTATCACTCAAGAGTTTTATACTGGTTCACCCCAAAATCCACAGGGCTACGTCCAATTTCTTGACAGCACCAAGTTTCCACTATAACTGATCAGATTACAGTACAAGTATTCTTTGCACACCTAGCCTCTCCAAGCTCAACACTCAAACAAGTATTATTTTCTCACCTAGACTCTTCAGGCTCAACTCAGAAAAGAGTAAAGGTTTTGTGTATTTAATACAACTTGCAAATCTTTCAGATCACACTCAGAGAGTGGAATAAATATGAAGTATGAAAGACTGTGAATTAAATTCAAATGATTGAATGAATATTCAATGAAAGAATGAAGAAGTTAATGAAGTGAGTAAATGCTTATTGCGCAGTGTTCTTAATGATATTCAACTTCTTGTCTTCATCTTCATCGTTTGGTCTATATAAAGACTTCAATCAAGTAAATCCATTAGGCACAGCTTCAGAAAGTGTGTTCTTTTGATTTGAGCTTCTGGGATACCATTAATGCCAAAGAGTCATTCTGTGTAAACATTAAATGCTTGGGAACGTTTGGGCTTTGATAAGGTTGTCCAAGAGTACACTTTGTTTTGAGCAGCTGTTGCATCAGAGTTGCAGCAGCAGGCTTCTTGTACTTGCAGCAGAGAGCTTTCAACTTTCAGTGCAACAGTCAGTTCACTTTCCAGAAAGCACTTTTACTTTGTACTAAAATAGCTAAAAAATTACTGCTGTGGTACAGAGATTGCGTGTTTATTCCTTAAAAACTTGAAACAACATTCTTTATTCTTTATCCTTTGTGCTATTGTCCAGAGGTCTTCGAGATCCTTAAGGAAGGCATCTAATTTGAATAAGGTGACTTGGACTTCATTTCCGACAAACTGACATTGTTGCAGTGTTGGAAATTTAGACGGGTGTAAAGCAATCCAAAAATTAGACGGGTGCTTGTGCAGTCCAAAACTAGATGGGTGCTTGTACAGTCCAAAAATTAGACGGGTGATCTACTGAGTCTTCTCCAGACATATGCTTCTTGCCATGTCATCAAATATATTCGAATCTTGACGGAACGTTGACTTGGTCTTTGAGTGTGTGGACTGAATTATTAGACGAATGGTTTTTAGACGAGTCTAAAAATTTGTGCTCTACCAAAATGTAGATGGGTCATAAAATAGAAGAGTGACCTTAAGTCTATTTTCCTGCACACTTATCAGACATGTCAGTACTTTCATATGGTTCAATATTGTCATACTCAATCTATTTGGAATCATCAAAACTTAGAGAATCTACACATGGAATGTGTCTTAGACTTATGAGGTCTCAACACACATGAGTCAGGAATCGAACCCCTAACTGTATGCTTAAGGGACTCGGTTATCTATCAATCGTGTCACCATGTTGGTGGTTATAAGTTGTTTTAAACATAAATAACTCACATTAAATACATGGATAATTTTTTTTAAACGGAGTTTGTCTTTAAAGTAAACATGTATTATCATTGATAAAGTACATAAAGATTTTATATTGTTTAATAATCCGGATATGTCCTTATTGCTTGCTTTAAAAAAACGTTTTTACTTTAGAAAATGTTTTTTTTCTTAAATGCACTATGTATAGAGCTTCAAACTCTACCCACTATTATGATAAAAAAAACTCTACCCACTAACAAAATACTAATATTAACACTAAGATTTGCCTATAAAAAGATACAACTATATAACAATTTTGTTTTATTTCATTTTATTCCACTTAATTTCCTCTCAGTTTATTCTATTCTATTCTATTTTACTTCAATAGTTGATATTTCTATCGGCCACGTCTAATATGAGGGAGAGAAGAAGTCCCTCACTTATAAGGGACCTTAAATTACCGGCACTTTTTTGTTGCACGGGGTACTTAGCTTTAATTTAAATTTTGATGGGGCACCTTTATAAAATACGTTTTTTGCATTACAGTCCTTATCATTATACTCCTTCTCACGATGCAGCTGGAATTTGAAAACCCCTATATATGGGTTTCGTCAAACTAAAGGAGCTGGGTGGGGATAATACAGGGAAATTGATACATTTTAGTGCTGCCGGGTGGGCTTAAGTGTAAGATGAAGCCTTGTTTGATTTCGTGGAAAAAGAGAATGATAATCAATAACTCCACGCTCTTTTGATATTTTAATATATAAATAAGAAGCCAATGAAAATCACCTCCATACTGCTACGCATACCGTCTCCTCAGGATCCACCCGAGTAAATGACAATCACTCCACCCGAGTAAATCGAAGCAAACCTTCTCCTCAGGATCCACCAGTCGACACCCATACCCTTCCGTCTTCGTCAAAGGCAACATCCCACAATCAACAACTGAAACTTAACAAACACATCTGGTAAGGGTAGTCATCGAAAACCTTCCTGCGATTTTAGACAACCATATGTGTAATGAGTGAAGTTCCTGGTGAGAATAGGGTCATTCCTCATGGTCGTGGTCGACGACATCCTTCGTGTTGAACTGAAAAAGGGTATTTTGAATTTTTTTTTGGTTACTAGAAATTTAATTTTGACAACCTATGGGGCAAATTCATCAATATTATTGGTGACTGGTTCTACAGGTAGCCCAAGACGATCTCAGCCATTGATTTTTAAAAATCATATATCCAATGGTTGTTGAAGGTCCCTCACCTATGAGGGATTTAGTAGCTCCCTCATGGTAGAAGCAACCCTATAAATAATACACTGTTTGATACTAAGGGTATGTTTGGATTGATGGAACAAGGCGGAATGGAATGGAATGGAGTTGTATGGAGATGGAGTCTGGTGGTATGCATTCCATCTCATTCCATCCTCTCCTCTTATTTTTCTTCCCCCCAATTTGGAGGGTATGGGATGGAATCCTATCTTTTAATTAATTAATTACTCATTTACCCTTATTTTATTTCACATATATACACACACGTTCAATGAAAATTAAAACAGAAAAGCTAAATTGACACAGTTTTCCGACACCAGATACGGCGACATCGTATGTGCCGCACTGTGCGGCACTATAGCTGCACTGTAGCGGGTCTTTTTTTTAAAAAAAAAATTTAAATTTTTTTTGGTTAAGTATGTGTAAATATCTGGTGAATCGGGTACAAATATCTGGTGAATTCAGTTCATTATCTGGTGAATGAGTTTTTTTGAGAAATAATTTTTTTGGTTCTGTATGTGCAAATATTTGGTGAATCAGGTATAAATATCTGGTGAATTCAGTTCATTATATGGTGAATAGGTTTTTTTTGAGAAATACATTTTTTTGTTAAGTATGAATTCAGTTCATTATCTGGTGAATGTGTTTTTTTTTATAAATAAAGTTTTTGGTTAAGTATGTGTAAATATCTTCTTCCTGTTGCAATTTGCTCGAACCTTTGCTTTTTGAAACATGATTATGAATATGATTTTGGAGCTGTTAAGAATATGCTGTGGACGTTATTGCCATGCTTGACCCTTGGCTTTTTTTTTTGAAGCTGTTGCAATTTGCTTGTGATTACATGGCCCATTTCAATGCATAATTGCTGCTAATCTCTACTGGCATCATCACCGACAACAGCTAGTACTAACTCACTCCCCATTGTTTAAGCACTAATACTAGCGATGGTTACATATTATTTTATACAAAGTTGAAAGCTATGTTATTTAAACTGACCGAATACAATAGTGAAATGATACTCACTTTTATATACATTTTGGTGAATGATTTGGATGAGTTAATCATTGGTAATATGCTCTAATTCTAAATAACAATGTTTTTTAAAATAAAGGTAAAAAAGGAATAAAAAAAATTATAACTCATTCCATTCCGTTCACTTTCCAAACGATGGAATGAAAACTTTATTCTGTTCCATCGTAAAATACCCAAACAATGGAATGAAAAATCTATTCCATTATACTCCACTCCGTTCCATTTCATTCCACTCATTTCAAAGTATCCAAAAAGAGCCTAAGTATGAATCTGAGGAACCTGGTACTTTTGGCTTGAATCCGAGGTGAGATAGCTCAAAGAAGAATGACCTCGCAGCTCTTAGCTCTAACCCCTTCACCTTCACCCAACAACACAAACACCAAAACGAAAACCCAGTTTTGTCCCACACCAATCCCTCTCTACCAAAGAATCTTCATCCCCACACATATCTATAGGCACCCTTCAGCTATCCTCTTAGAACTATGCACTTCCATCAAAGAACTCTATCAAATCATGCCCCTCATCATCAAAAACGACTTCTACAATGAGCACTTATTTCAAACCAAGCTTATCAGTTTGTTCTGCTTATATGGCAGCATGACTGAAGCAGAACGTGTGTTTGACTCCGTTGAGCAAAAGCTCGATGTTCTTTACCATACTATGCTCAAAGGGTATGCAAAAAACTCAATTTTAAATGATTCCTTGTCCTTTTACCATAGGATGTTATGTGATGAGGTTAGACCCATTGCGTATGATTTCACTTATTGCCTTCAATTGTGTGGAGTGAATTTGGACCCTAAAAGAGGTAGAGAGATTCATGGGCAGCTTATAACTAATGGGTATGAGTCAGATTTGTTTACCAAGACTGCTATTGTGAATGATTGTGTGAAATGTAGGCAGATTAATGACGCGTATAAGATGTTCGAGAGAATGCCGCACAAGGATTTGGTTACTTGGAACACGTTGGTTTCAGGGTACGTGCAGAATGGCTTCACTAAGAGAGCTTTGCAGTTGTTTTTGGAGATGCAGGAAGCTGGCGAGAAGCCTAATTCGATCACGTTGGTTAGTGTTTTACCCGCCGTGGCAGATATCAAGGCTTTCAGACTTGGAAAGTCTATTCATGGTTATGCTTTCAGATCGGGATTTGATTCTCTTATTAATGTTGCGATGGCGCTTCTGCATATGTACTTTAAATGTGGATCTGTTAGGACTGCAAGGTTGGTTTTTAAGGGGAAGCAAGACTGTTGTTTTGTGGAATACGATGATTGATGGTTTTGCTCAAAATGGCGAATCTGAAGAAGCATATGCAACTTTTTTTACAGATGTTGGATGAAAAGGTGGAACCTACAAATGTTACTATGATGGGAGCTTTACATGCTTGTGCAAATTTAGGTGATCTTGAACGAGGGAGATATGTTCATAAATTATTGGATCTACTGAAACTTGATTTTGATGTGTCAAGTATGAACTCTTTAATATCCATGTATTCGAAGTGTAATAAAGTTGATATCGAAGCCTCAATATTTGACAATTTGAAAGAGAAAACAAATGTCACATGGAATGCGATGATATTAGGTCATGCACAAAATGGGTGTGTAAAGGAGGCTTTAGATCTATTCTGTATGATGCAATCCCAAGACATTAAACCCGATTCCTTTACATTAGTGAGTGTAATTGCTTCTCTTGCAGAATTATCAGTTACCCGCCAGGCTAAGTGGATTCATGGACCTGCTATATGAACTTTAATGGACAAGAATGTCTTTGTTGCTGCTGCTCTTGTTGACATGTATGCAAAATTCAGAACTATACAAACTGCGAGAAAGCTTTTCGACATGATGCAAGAGCGACATGTGCTAACATGGAAAGCAATGATAGATGCGTATGGGACACATGGTCTTGGAAAAGAAGCTCTAGATATCTTCAATGAAATGCAGAAGGGAGATGTTAAGCCGAATGATATAACATTTCTGTCTGTTATCTCAGCTTGTAGTCATTCAGGTCTTGTGGAAGAGGGCCTCGACTACTTTGAAAGCATGAAGGAAGATCATGGCTTGGAGCCTACAATGAATCACTATGGTGCCATGGTTGATCTCTTTGGTCGTGCTGGTCGGCTAGATGATGCTTGGAATTTCATCCAAGAGATGCCTATGAAACCAGGGATTACTGTTTTCGGCGCAATGCTAGGTGCTTGCAAAATTCATAAAAATGTAGTATTGGGAGAGAAGGCTGCAGACTAACTATTTGAGTTACACCCAGATGAGGGAGGGTATCATGTGTTACTTGCCAACATCTATGCCTCTGCTTCAATGTGGGACAAAGTGGCGAAGGTGAGGACGACCATGGAGAAGACGGGACTCTAGAAAATGCCAGGCTGCAGTTTGGTTGAGTTGAAAAATGAAATTCACACATTCTACTCAGGAGGTGTTAATCATCCTCAATCAAAAGAATCTATGCTTTTCTTGAGACTCTTGGAGATGAGATTAAGGCTGCTGGTTATGTGCCTAACACCAATTCAATTCATGATGTGGAAGAAGATGTGAAGGAACAATTTCTTAGTAGCCACAGTGAGAGGCTTGCTATTGCATTTGGAATTTTGAATACAAGCCCTGGTACAACAATACACATTAGGAAGAATTTAAGAGTTTGTGAGGATTGCCATGAAGCCACTAAGTATATCTCACTTGTGACAGGGAGGGAAATTATAATGCGTGATATGCATAGGTTCCATCATTTTAACAATGGAAGGTTGTGGGGATTACTGGTGAATCAATTGACTCCATTGTTATTGTCATTCAACCATGATGCCTCCTTCAAGGGGTTGTAACTCAAGAATAACATGAGACACCTCAAACGATGACCGCATTGAAGTTTGTATGAAGTATTAGAGTTAGTAAGACAGAAAAGATAGAGAATGACTGACGACTACTATAGTAAATTGAGAATATATAATTATTAATATGATAATGTGTTTCAACTTTCAATTCCATAACCTAGTATTCATATTTATAAAATACTCGCGAGTACATGTCCAAGCTCATTAATATGATAATGTGTTTCAACTTTCAATTCCATAACCTAGTATTCACATATGAGAATAAAGTTTTCCCAAGTTTCTAATTATTATTCACTAATTTTATTCCCGAAAATCTTTTATGACTGAATAAATTTTTTAAACTTGTACCAAACATGGGAAACTTTTATTCCCATGCCAATATTCCCGAGAATGCTTTTTTAAAACTTGTAACAAACGCTGCCTAAGATTAAGGTCATATGTCGTAGATTATGTTGTAAAATGAAATCAACGACTATTGACTCATTAGTAGCAACTGGATGAGAAGGTAACCAAAATATAGTATAAGGCACAATCATGTCTTTCTTGACATGGTCATGTGCGATGCATTAGAAAACTGACTAAAAATGACACACGGTTGTCTACTTTAACTCCAAAATTAAACAAAAAACCTTAATTCCAAAATCTAAGTCAGGCCAAGATATATCTAAATGTAAACCTAGAAGTACTATTTTAATACATCACTTGAAGTTTGTTACAACATCAAATTTAATGAAGATATAAATTTCACAAAACTATTGAAATTCAAAATAATAATTAAACTCCCCTAAATAACCTTGAGCAGAAGGTGTGACACCCTAACCCGGGTCATCACATGGTTACCCGTTTGCGGAAATAAAACTTAATTTGCTAGTTACTTTTGGAAAATAATGTTTTCTCAACGTTCATCTTTTCAAAATATGGTGATAAATTTTTTTTTCTTTTAATCCTCAAGACAACACTAACGAAGTCAAACCACACATAATTACATACTGTATATAAGTTATACAACTATACTGCCTCATATGTCTTCACACCTATATCATTATCATTTTAGTGACTCTTAAAACATAACATAACTCCATAGGACCTAAGCTGGTCGTAACTAACTGACACTACCGTCAACTGGAGCAGCACAGCAAGCCTTGAACTAGACAGCCTTCTCCTTCTTGTAGAAATCTTATCCCTTGTGCATCTCTGATATGTGTTGTAAGGGTGAGACGCCAATATATGGATTTAACACGATAACTAAATGCTCACACAAAAGAAGACACATACACATATACATAAACATTTCAATTATAGCATACAGTTTATCAGTGGGTTTCACACCCCAAACATCAACATTGGAAAACTATGCATGAATACAGGCCCACAGCCAGAACACAGGCACGCAGCCAGAACTATGCATGAATACAGGCCCACAGCCCGAAACACGGCACGCAGCCTGTAACTATGCATGAATACGGCCCACAACTGAGAACACGTGGCACGTCTGCCAATGCATGCAAAACACTTTTGTTTCATTCTTTTCTTTATGTTCAATCTTTCTTTGCCGAAGCTCAAAATGGCTTACGACCCACATAGTTTTAAAACACCCTTAAAACTTTTATTACAACACAGGACCTCACAGTCCGAGTGCTCAATCACGACACCTCTCAACCGATGCACCAGTCAGAGGTTCGTGGTAATAGAAAACATCTTCAATGTTCCAACACAGTATACCTCATGTATACAATATAGGCCCTCAAAGTCCAAATGACTGAGTCCATCACAACACAGAACATTAGTACCCCGACGTCTCGGTTACTAAGTCCAACTGTACTTTCAACACGGTTAAATCAACTTTTGATTTTTGGAAATTATTTTAAGGTAGAAATTCATTATAAAATCCTTAAATAATAACAACTTAGTTTTTGACAAATCAATGAGTCACTTGAGATTTAATTTCCTCAAAATAGGCACTGTCGTTTCCAAAATACTTACCGTCTACACTTTTCCAAACTTGCCGTCAAATATTATTTTAAGACTTTTAAACCAAAAACTTAATTATTTTCCACTTAATTAATTTTCTAAAATCATGATTAACTTATTTTCACCAATTACGTTTATAAAAGAATATTTTGTAATATTCCGGGTTTCTTATGTAAAATTTAGCGGTGCTAAAATATTTTCACGGTTATGCGCTCGTTGTGACTCATAATTCCCTTTTCCAGAAATAAATTATTAAAATAATAATATTTTCCAAAACTCCTTATTTTCCTCAAAATAAAATTCCTTTAATATTATATATCAATATTTTGCCGTTAAAACATTGAATATAATTTGTGTAGCTTCTTAAAGCTTTTATCCGATTAACTTTAATTGAGCACTGACCACTGTCAGGCTTCTCACACATCAACCAACAGTTATATCACAGATATTTCCCAGGCAGATCATGCATCATAGCAGTATAATATACAAATGCAAATAATTAAATAAATTAAACACAACTCCACACCAATACACAGATAAACCACACCACGTAAACAACAAAACCAATAACCACAACCACATATAAATCATATAAACCACACCACAAGCAAATAGTTATTGAGAAAAATCCCTCAGGTAAGCTCCCCTTACCTCTTGAAGACTCGTTGATGAACTTACAGATTCCTTCGAAATTTCAGTTACCTCGTAAACGTCGGACTCAACTAACCTTCAACCATTACAACCAAATAGTTACAACTCAAGAAACTAAAACATTCTAAACCCTAATACATAGTCACGGCCTCTAGGGTTTTTTGAATGACTAAAACTTCTAATCATGATTAAGTTATGGATTAATGATCCTTGATTAACCTAAATCATAGATTAGTGACTAAATAATTAAGTTTAAGACTCAAAACTTCCTAACTCTTTTATACATAGATTCGGCCTTAATAGGTTCATAGAGCTAGGGTTCTTAGTTTAACAAATCAATTTGGATTCATAAAGCATACATACTAAGAGATTGATTTCTAAGATCATTTATGAAAACCATGAACAAAACTCAACAAAACTCACCCACTTAGGGTTCGGCCAACACAAAGATATTTTGAGAAAAATATTCATTTTAAGAGACTAACATGGATTAGAGTGTGTAGTCATACATGTCACATAGAATACATGATCATACATGAAAACACATGAACAAAACTCTACCAACCCTAAGGTGATAGGTTCGGCCAAAGGTAGGTTTTAAAGAAAGAAATTTTTGATTACATCATGCTCTTGGATTTAGATAATATGCATGATATCAAGAAGATAGAAAGTAGTTTCATCATCATTAGATTTTTCTAGAATTTATTATGACTTTTCAAAGTTCTAGGGTTAGAAACTTTAAAGTGATGAACAACTATGATATAAGCCTTGAATCAAGAAACTTTCTAAAGAACATAGACATGATTAAGAATGAAGATTAGGATTTACCTCTTGAAAATCAATGACAAAGGAAATCCAAGAATTTGCTTTACAACTTAGAACTAAGGAACTTGTAAACTTTAGAGTTTTGGAAGCAAATGACAAAAGAAACTAAATGAAAAGTGAGAGAAGGGTATTTATAGTGAGAGTGGCGTCCTATTAGGAAGACTCTAGATGATGGTGAGTTGTCATGTTAAAGGATCAAAATGCAATTAAGTTCTAAGGACCAAATTGCAAAGATTCCAATAGTTGAAGGACTAGTTTGCAATTTATCAATAAAGTGTCATGATGATGATTTTGCCACATTAAATGCTAGCTTATCTTGACTTTGTTGGCTGAATTTATGAGTCAAAGATAAGTTAGGATAATTCAATGTATTTAGGAAGAATCAAGAACATTGTGGAAAAATCAAGGATAAAGTAGAAACTTGTAGAAACTTATGGAAAACTCTAGAATCAACATGATGCATTCAACAACAATGAGGCAGCCACAATTATCATGGGCTTGCGCATGGGCTGGGTTATTTTGGGCTTGGGTTCATTCTTGTGGGTCCCACTTGAAAATTTAGGCATTAGGCTTAAAATAGGAAACTTAAGGAAACTTTAACGGCTTTTTGAACTCAAACTATGAACTAGAAAAGTTTGGGCTTCTAAGCCACGACCATTTAAGATTAGAAACAAGGATTCTAGCCCAATCCACTTGGAAAAACTTAAAAAACTAATTTAAGGACAAAAGGGTAATTTACAGAAAGTTCAGGGGCTTAAACGTAAAATTTCTAAATTTTCTATTTAACCCTGAAAAACCTTCTAGACTTAAAACTATGATTCATCCCCTTGAATCATCTCAAAATCCTAAGATAAACCCTCTCTCTACTCTTATAAACTCTAATTTCCCTTCCGTCGTCTACCCGATTACGCTTTCCGGCCGTAATACGTAAATTATTTTATTTTTTTCTGAAAATAATTCTAAAAATACAGAATTGTAGAAAATAAAATACTAAACTTACGTCTTTCGTTCACGAATTAAAATTAGGTCTTTTGAGCAGTATTATTATACTGTCAATGGAATTCGCGGGCCGGGTTTCGCCCGACTTTCCAACCTAAATTTTAATCATAGCTTCCTACATTCAAGTAGGATTAAGTGGTAAACTCCGTCTATTTAAAATAGTTTTCTAAGTCTCAGATAAAAATATAAACATAATTATATAAATTTCTGATATTAGAAAACAGCGAAAAGTCGGGGTGTTACATACTACCCCTCTTAAAAAAATTTCGTCCTCGAAATTTCGTGACACAGAGCTAGACTAGAATGAAAGATCCCGAAGCCTTACTTTCACAAGAAAGTATTTAGAAGAATTTCATCAATCTGATAAGAATACAAGAATATTCTGTGCATAAAGATTCTTTAACAAATTCAGGGAAGTAAAAATGTATGATCAATACACTTTTACAAACATGAATCTAAGAAAGTTTCTCCTTTCGCATAACAATTTTAAAAGGATATCAATCAGACAAAATGCAGATTGGGTCACTTTCCCCAATGGTAAAAGTAACTAGACTAAGTCTCATCGAGAAACTCGTGTTGTCAAGAAAACATCTATCCCAAACAAAATAGGACAGTCAAACATACTAAATGTCATAGTGACCAATTGAATAGTTGAAAACACACAATCCATCGAAACAAAGTATGAATTGTACCCGAATTAAAATAGTATAGTTAAGAGATTACTGTCCTAGTTTGAAGTCTTAGTGTTCCACACATGAAAAACTCTACCCGCAACCATCGGTTTATTTGCTCTGGTATTATTGACAGTCGGTCCTTGCTTTGGTGCATTGCAATCCTTCGCCCAATGTCCCATTTGACCACAGTTGAAGCACTTAACTCTCTTTGGTGCATTGCAATCCCTTGCCAAATGTCCCACTTGACCACAGTTGAAACACTTAACTCCCCTTACAGGGCAAGTATCCATCATATGTCTTGTATCTCCACAGCTGAAGCACCTTCTAACTTGACTTTGATTTTGATTATTTTGGCCACCACTCCCCATCGCAACAAAATTCGAATGATATTGTTGTATATTCTGGTCATTTCCCGGTGGTCGGAAATAAGGTTTTCTCTGCACTTGCTTTTCTCCCTGATTCTCTGATTGATCCTTGGATCTAGAGGGTCCGCCAACATTTCCCTTATCATTTCTTCCTTTCCTCATCTGCTCAATCTTCCGACTCATCTCGACTAAAGCTTGAAAAGTTCGAAGTTGCAGAGGTAGGACAGACTCCTTAATCTCAAACCTTAAGCCCGCTTCAAACCTCTCACATTTCCAGCTTTCATTTGGTAGTGCTTGAAAGAAACGGAAGTATTTGGTAAGTGATTCAAACTTAGCCGCATACTCTCCCAGAGACATGTCTTGTTGTTGTAATCCCAGAAATTCCACCTCTTTCTCGATCCTAACGCTCTCCAGAAAATACTTATCCATGAATGCAGTTCGAAAAACGTTCCAAGTAATGTCTTGATGATCAGCCTCTAACAGTAGCCTAGCGCCTTTCCACCAATACTCCGCATCTCCCACCAGTAGGAAAGCAGCATAAGTGGCCCTAACTTCTGCCGGTGTGACCACTAACTCGAAAATTTTCTCCAGCTCCTGAATCCATAAGTCAGCTTTCTCATGATCAGCATCCCCACCAAATTGTGAAGGATTTTGACTTCGAAATGCTATCAAAGCCTTGCCTTCCGCAGCTTGTAGATTCTGAGCAGTCATAGCCGTAGTTTGATTTGCAATCGTCGCTGCCACATGTTCCATTGCTTGAGCCGCATAATCCATTCCTTCTTCATACTCCTCATTCATGTTACCACGACCGCCAACACGTCCACCTCTACGGACTCTTCCTCGACCGCGTCCACGTCCTCGTTCACGTCCACCTTCTGGTGCTGGTTCCATAACTGACCTGTAGAACAAAATCAGTTAGACCACAACCAAAAAATGAAACGTGCATTGGTGTCTTAACACACATTACTTCTAAGAAGTAGTTCAAACAAAACTTAACTCAGAGAAAACACAACGTCAACACAACAGACCTATTCCCCAAAGATCCCGAAAGACTCGACCAGCTCTGATACCACTAAATGTGACACCTTAACCCGGGTCATCACATGGTTACCGGTTTGCGGAAATAAAACTTAATTTGCTAGTTACTTTCGGAAAATAATGTTTTCTCAACGTTCATCTTTTCAAAATATGGTGATAATTTTTTTTTCTTTTAATCCTCAAGACAACACTAACGAAGTCAAACCACACATAATTACATACTGTATATAAGTTATACAACTATACTGCCTCATATGTCTTCACACCTATATCATTATCAGTTTAGTGACTCTTAAAACATAACATAACTCCATAGGACCTAAGCTGGTCGTAACTAACTGACACTACCGTCAACTGGAGCAGCACAGCAAGCCTTGAACTAGACAGCCTTCTCCTTCTTGTAGAAATCTTATCCCTTGTGCATCTCTGATATGTGTTGTAAGGGTGAGACGCCAATATATGGATTTAACACGATAACTAAATGCTCACACAAAAGAAGACACATACACATATACATAAACATTTCAATTATAGCATACAGTTTATCAGTGGGTTTCACACCCCAAACATCAACATTGGAAAACTATGCATGAATACAGGCCCACAGCCAGAATACAGGCACGCAGCCAGAACTATGCATGAATACAGGCCCACAGCCAGAACACAGGCACGCAGCCAGAACTATGCATGAATACAGGCCCACAGCCAGAACACAGGCACGCAGCCAGAACTATGCATGACACAGCCAGAACACAGGCACGCAGCCAGAACTATGCATGAATACAGGCCCACAGCCAGAACACAGGCACGTCTGCCAATGCATGCAAAACAATTTTGTTTCATTCTTTTCTTTATGTTCAATCTTTCTTTGCCGAAGCTCAAAATGGCGTACGACCCACATAGTTTTAAAACACCCTTAAAACTTTTATTACAACACAGGACCTCACAGTCCGAGTGCTCAATCACGACACCTCTCAACCGATGCACCAGTCAGAGGTTCGTGGTAATAGAAAACTTCTTCAATGTTCCAACACAGTATACCTCATGTATACAATATAGGCCCTCAAAGTCCAAATGACTGAGTCCATCACAACACAGAACATTAGTACCCCGACGTCTCGGTTACTAAGTCCAACTGTACTTTCAACACGGTTAAATCAACTTTTGATTTTTGGAAATTCTTTTCCAAGGTAGAAATTCATTATAAAATCCTTAAATAATAACAACTTAGTTTTTCACAAATCAATGAGTCACTTGAGATTTAATTTCCTCAAAATAGGCACTGTCGTTTCCAAAATACTTGTCGTCTACACTTTTCCAAACTTACCGTCAAATATTATTTTAAGACTTTTAAACCAAAAACTTAATTATTTTCCACTTAATTAATTTTCTAAAATCATGATTAACTTATTTTCACCAATTACGTTTATAAAAGAATATTTTGTAATATTCCGGGTTTCTTATGTAAAATTTAGCGGTGCTAAAATATTTTCACGGTTTTGCGCTCGTTGTGACTCATAATTCCCTTTTCCAGAAATAAATTATTAAAATAATAATATTTTCCAAAACTCCTTATTTTCCTCAAAATAAAATTCCTTTAATATTATATATCAATATTTTGCCGTTAAAACATTGAATATAATTTGTGTAGCTTCTTAAAGCTTTTATCCGATTAACTTTAATTGAGCACTGACCACTGTCAGGCTTCTCACACATCAACCAACAGTTATATCACAGATATTTCCCAGGCAGATCATGCATCATAGCAGTATAATATACAAATGCAAATAATTAAATAAATTAAACACAACTCCACACCAATACACAGATAAACCACACCACGTAAACAACAAAACCAATAACCACAACCACATATAAATCATATAAACCACACCACAAGAAAATAGTTATTGAGAAAAATCCCTCAGGTAAGCTCCCCTTACCTCTTGAAGACTCCTTGATGAACTTACAGATTCCTTCGAAATTTCAGTTACCTCGTAAACGTCGGACTCAACTAACCTTCAACCATTACAACCAAATAGTTACAACTCAAGAAACTAAAACATTCTAAACCCTAATACATAGTCACGGCCTCTAGGGTTTTTTTGAATGACTAAAACTTCTAATCATGATTAAGTTAAGGATTAATGATCCTTGATTAACCTAAATCATAGATTAGTGACTAAATAATTAAGTTTAAGACTCAAAACTTCCTAACTCTTTTATACATAGATTCAGCCTTAATAGGTTCATAGAGCTAGGGTTCTTAGTCTAACAAATCAATTTGGATTCATAAAGCATACATACTAAGAGATTGATTTCTAAGATCATTTATGAAAACCATGAACAAAACTCAACAAAACTCACCCACTTAGGGTTCGGCCAACACAAAGATATTTTGAGAAAAATATTCATTTTAAGAGACTAACATGGATTAGAGTGTGTAGTCATACATGTCACATAGAATACATGATCATACATGAAAACACATGAACAAAACTCTACCAACCCTAAGGTGATAGGTTCGGCCAAAGCTAGGTTTTAAAGAAAGAAATTTTTGATTACATCATGCTCTTGGATTTAGATAATATGCATGATATCAAGAAGATAGAAAGTAGTTTCATCATCATTAGATTTTTCTAGAATTTATTATGACTTTTCAAAGTTCTAGGGTTAGAAACTTTAAAGTGATGAACAACTATGATATAAGCCTTGAATCAAGAAACTTTCTAAAGAACATAGACATGATTAAGAATGAAGATTAGGATTTACCTCTTGAAAATCAATGACAAAGGAAATCCAAGAATTTGCTTTACAACTTAGAACTAAGGAACTTGTAAACTTTAGAGTTTTGGCAGCAAATGACAAAAGAAACTAAATGAAAAGTGAGAGAAGGGTATTTATAGTGAGAGTGGCGTCCTATTAGGAAGACTCTAGATGATGGTGAGTTGTCATGTTAAAGGATCAAAATGCAATTAAGTTCTAAGGACCAAATTGCAAAGATTCCAATAGTTGAAGGACTAGTTTGCAATTTATCAATAAAGTGTCATGATGATGATTTTGCCACATTAAATGCTAGCTTATCTTGACTTTGTTGGCTGAATTTATGATTCAAAGATAAGTTAGGATAATTCAATGTATTTAGGAAGAATCAAGAACATTGTGGAAAAATCAAGGATAAAGTAGAAACTTGTAGAAACTTATGGAAAACTCTAGAATCAACATGATGCATTCAACAACAATGAGGCAGCCACAATTATCATGGACTTGCGCATGGGCTGGGTTATTTTGGGCTTGGGTTCATTCTTGTGGGTCCCACTGGAAAATTTAGGCATTAGGCTTAAAATAGGAAACTTAAGGAAACTTTAACGGCTTTTTGAACTCAAACTATGAACTAGAAAAGTTTGGGCTTCTAAGCCATGACCATTTAAGATTAGAAACAAGTATTCTAGCCCAATCCACTTGGAAAAACTTAAAAAACTAATTTAAGGACAAAAGGGTAATTTACAGAAAGTTCAGGGGCTTAAACGTAAAATTTCTAAATTTTCTATTTAACCCTGAAAAACCTTCTAGACTTAAAGCTATGATTCATCCCCTTGAATCATCTCAAAATCCTAATATAAACCCTCTCTCTACTCTTATAAACTCTAATTTCCCTTCCGTCGTCTACCCGATTACGCTTTCCGGCCGTAATACGTAAATTATTTTATTTTTTTCTGAAAATAATTCTAAAAATACAGAATTGTAGAAAATAAAATACTAAACTTACGTCTTTCGTTCACGAATTAAAATTAGGTCTTTTGAGCAGTATTATTATCACAATGGAATTCATGTCGTAGGGTTTCGCCCGACTTTCCAACCTAAATTTTAATCGTAGCTTCCTACATTCAAGTAGGATTAAGTGGTAAACTCCGTCTATTTAAAATAGTTTTCTAAGTCTCATATAAAAATATAAACATAATTATATAAATTTCTGATATTAGAAAACAGCGAAAAGTCGGGGTGTTACAGAAGGAAAAAGACTCATAAAGTAAATTTGTGTGTAAAGTGAGCATGTAAAAAATCATCGATCTTTAGATCATTTAGTGAAGTGAAATCTCAATGCACTTTCATAAGATTAAGAGTAGATATACCTTTAGTTGGTTAGATACAAACTCACTGAACAAAAGCCATATCGAACCACTGTTGGTTAGGGGTAATTGATAATTCCTAGAATTTTACTTGGAAGAGACAATGTTTCTCACGTCCCTGCCTTACTGTTTAGAATCTATACATTTTCCTTACAACACATCAGTCAAAAATTGCTCAGACAATATCCGGTAAACAGAGTCCCCAGTATACATAGACCAAAAACTTTCAGGACACTGGTTACCCTCACCACCACCAAAACATTTTAAACAGGTGTATCTTTCTCATCCTAGCATTGTATGTTAGGAAGGCTTTGGCTTTGAGAGGATCGGCATTTAAATATTCAAATGCATACATCTGTTTACCCTCTTCCAACCCATCTATCTCCATCACGGCCTCTAACAGCTCAGTTGTATCAACAGAGCTTTCGCTTCGCTCCATAACATCAGCCAAACATCGGATGCTCGATGCCACTGTCATCAACGCATCCTGAAGAGCATTTGAGCCACGATGCCATTTATGATTCGGTTGGACCACAGGAGGCTCCTGAAAACCATCAGGCATCTGGTCGTATTCTGGAGGTCAGGCATATGATTCGGTTCCATCTGTCTCACTCGTGTCTTCTGAACTGGGGGAAGTAAAGGAGGCTGATTCATTCTCATGATTCTCCATGTTCATTAGAGAACTTCCACGCTTCATCTTCGCCCAACGACTAGGGGCTTGATAATTTCCACAAACAATTTTAAGTTCATCATACATCTCTATATGCTTTCCACGGAATCCCCTTGCATCAGGATGTGCCTATCCATTGAATCATAGAACACCGGAATAGGTATTTTACGTAAATTCATATACATTGAAGGAGTGAGATGAAAGATATACTGACAGCAATGTATTTCTTCTGTATTTCTTCTAGTGCTCATCACTATCACACTCTATCATCTTTGTAATTGGATTCCACCAGAAACCATCCTGACTTAGCATATCTTTTATAACTTTATATCTCTTCTTGATTGTCTTCAGACGATTGATAACTTTCTGGTTATTCAAATTCAAGTTGAATTGAGTGTTTACAGCTACACAGGCAGTGGTATAGGCATTTTTATTGAAACATTTGTCAATTTTGTTTCCACTTTTTGCCTGAACTGCTAGCGCTTCAATCAGACACTTATCCATTGCAATTGACCACACAACATTTCTTCCTTTGGTTTGCATATCCATTCTTTGCCTTTGGAGATCATAGTGTTCCATTCCTACACATATACAATACAGAACTGAATACACTGTTCAAGACAACAATGTATATATAACCATACATTTTGTTTTAGGTACATATCACATAAAAATTAATTTAAAAATAGTCCACATTTGCCTAAATATAATATGAACCATGAAATCAGTAAAAGTTTTAAAGAAGAAAAAGGTAACAAGGGTCTCAAAAAGAAACAACAATGGATGTGTAATGTAATATCAAAAATCACAAGTTGCAGTTTGGTTATGGCTCCTATAAGTGTTTCTCTCAAAGTTGTTTCATGTGTCTGCTGTGTTTGATACACAGAAAATGGAGCAGCAGTACTTAGTGATTGAGTTTTTTTCCTTGTTAGTATTTATCTTATCCTACCCCTTTTATAGTTCTGCTCAGATGGCTTTGAAGGAGCCTGCAGACTGGCTCTGAAAATCAAACAAGAACAACTTCAACTTCACTCGAAACCTGCCCAGTAAAATTTTTGTTTTGTTGGAGACCAAGAATCCAATTGAAGTAAACTGAACACATTTTATGGATAACTGAATCCCAAATAAAATAACTGTTAAGACGAGAGAGAACAAGAGACATTGACATAACCCGTGTGTTTCAACTACAGCACGAAGATTGTATTATATAGGCAATGAACAAATCAAAATACAATCAATGTCATAATTACAAGATATTCACAATATCTTATTATCCTAATTATCCTAATATTCCTATAATCAGAATATATTATTTACATAAATATCAACACTCCCCCTCAAGCTGGAGCATATAAATCATATGCACCAAGCTTGTTACATATATAATTTATTCGAGGACCTCTCAAAGACTTAGTGAAGACATCTGCCTGTTGATCATTTGAATTGACAAAGTTGGTGGTGATGTCCCCAGATAAGATCTTTTCTCTGATGAAGTGTGATAAGTGTGATTTCACCTCATATTTCCTTGACATTTTGCATGCATTTTCATATAGTTTAGGCATATTTAATTTGATTTTTGTTAGTTTTTCCTTGGAACGGGTGAGGTGATTTTGTGGTGTTTGTGTGTAGGAATTGAAGATTAAAATACTCAGGATCAGTTATGTTGGAGCTTGCATAAAGGCGGAACTTGAAAAGCAAGAAAAATGAGCCAAACAGAGCCCATCACAGCCTTGTCGTGATAGGCATCACAACCATGATCGAGTAGTGCTGAAAAGAAAGAAGGTTAAACTCAGAACTGGTCACGGCTAGACCGTGATGGCCATCACGACCGTGACAGACCAAGCAGTGAAGCCATCTCCAAGACTGTGACAGGCATCACGGCCATGACGCGTAATATCTGGAAATTTAATTGCTGATTTGATCTGATTTTATAACAACTTTGAATTCAAGTTACCCTATATTATAAATAGGACTCTAAGGCTCGAAAATAGGCATCTCTTGACTGCTACCCATAGGCAAAAACTAGGATTTCTCTTCTTCTCAATTTCTTCTCTTCTCTTAGGTTTTCTTTTTATGCTTTTGTTAATTAAGATTGCTATGAACATGGAAATGCTTGAGTAGTCGTTTTATTTCTAGGAATTGGGGCTATGACCAAGATTCGTTTATTGTGATGAACTGATGTTTTGTTTCTTGTTAATTTCAATTTTGCTTTCGATTTGATTCCTATTGCTTGAATTACTTGTAAATTCGGTGGCCACTTATTTGCTTGTCGTAGATACTCTAAGGACGACCTTAGCAGTGAACTTAGGTATCGGATCTATAGGAATCAAACTTAGGACTTAAATCATGAGAGTTAGAAGCGGTCCTTCTAGGGTTCATTGAATTGTCACAAAGCTTAAAGGGTTCGATTTAAATTCAATTATCACGAGAGTAGGGGTTGGTTTAATCGGGCACGGTTCTTGTATCCCGATAGGGAACATTAACTTATTTAGGATAAATTCACCTTCAAAGCAATTTTGATTATTAACAAGAGGGTAGTCAATTTAGTAACATGAGCAGTCTTGTTGGTAACCCAATTCCTGGAAACCTCTTTTGATATTGGAAAAAAATCCTAGATTTGATTTATTTTCCTATTTTGTTCTTGATTTCGTTTTAATTGCAACTTTAAATTTGATTGCTACTTGATTCTGATTTCAAAAACCAAATCTTTTCCAAATCCTTTTTTCTAGTCTAGTTTAATTGATTTAATAATTAATTGTTATTTAAGATCACGGTCTCTGTGGTTCGATCTTTTTATTACTTGACGACGAAGCCGTTCACTTGCGGATTCGCCCCATCAAGTTTTTGGCGCCGTTGCCGGGGACTGTGCTTTCTTGAATTTCAATTTAATTTTTAAATTGATTTTTCTGGACTTTTTTTTTTCTGGTATCTATCTCTCTCTTTGCAGGCATTTTTCTATTTTATGCGAAGATCCCAAAGTCTTGGAAATCTTGTTGAAGTTGACCCCGAGATCGAAAGGACCTTTCATAGACGTGGGAGACTACAAATACAAAGAGTGAGAGAAAGGTTGATTCCCATTCCACTCATGGCGGACCTACCGGATACCAAACCACTGAAGGACTGCGCATCCCCAAATGCTAGGGTTTGCGAACTGGGATTGCTAGGCCAAAAATTGAGGCGGAGAACTACACTATACCACCTCAGTTAATTGGCATGATTAGGCAACATCAGTTTGGAGGATTACCCTCGGAGGACCCGACTGATCATGTGGAGACATTCTTGGAGTTCACCGATGCAATAAGAATTCAAGGTGTCCTGATTGATGCTATACGTTTGAGGTTATTCCCCTCCCCTCTGACTGGAAAGGCAAAAGCTTGGTTGAAGCAAGTGCCCACTAATACTTTGTCAACTCGGGACCAACTAGAGCAGGCATTCTTGGAGAAATTATTCCCTCCATCCAAGACTGCTTACCTACGAACTCAGATCACCAGCTTCTTCCAAAAGGACGGAGAATGCTTATCCGAAGCTTGGGATCGTTACAAAGGATTGCTAGAGTCTTGCCCACATCATGGGCTCGAGAGGTGGTTGTTAGTGCATACCTTCTACAATGGATTGGATTAATCTTCGAAGGTGTCACATGACTCCGCAGCTGGTGGAGCCTTTATGAATAGACCTCTGATTGAAGCGTTCAATATCATTGAAAACGTAGCCACCAACTATCACCAATGGGGTTCGGAAAGAGGTAATAACCCGAAAAAGCTTTCCGGGGGGGGGGGGGGGTAAGTTTGAAATGAATAGTACTGATTTAATTATGTCTAAATTTGACTCATTAAATGAACGCTTTGATAAGCTTGAAAAGGCTAATGTGAGTTCAATAGGTGTTACTAATGTTGTTTGTGAGATTTGTGGAATGCAGGGACATGACATAATGGAGTGCCCACATGGTATTGCTCCTGGATCCGGTGCTTCGGGGGAACAAGTGAACTCTTGTCATAATTTCTATGACACAAACCCAAAGTTGCCAAATTATGCTCCCCAAATCCTTACAACCAAGTAAGGAAGAATAATCCTTATCTCTCCTACGGGAACTACAACAACACGTTGAACCACGAATTCCAAGAAGGCCAAGGTAATAGGAAACCCGCATCGGGGTATCCTCAGGTACAAAAGTCTAAACTTGAGTCTCTTATGGAAAGTTTTGTTGCTACTCAAACTAAGCAGAATGAAGAATTTAGGCAACAAGGCAGGGAAGTTAATGAGGCAATAAAAGAGTTAACATCTAAGGTAGATAACTTAGCCATCCATAACAAGATGTTAGAAACTCAAATTGCCCAACAAGCGGGCAATTCAAATAGGCAATCGGGCCAGTTTCCTGGACAACCTGAAGTGAACCCAAATAATGAACAATGTAAAGCTGTGAGCTTAAGGAGTGGTAAGAAACTTGAGGATCACGAGGCTAAAGGGGAGAGTGATAACAATAGTGTAGATGAAGAGGAAGAACCTAGTGAAAAAGGGTCTAAGTATGTCCTTCCACCACCTTACCAACCTCCGATACCTTTCCCTCAAAGGTTGGCTAAGGCCAAGTTAGATAAGCAATTTGGAAAATTTATAGAGGTCCTTAAGAAATTGTACATTAATGTACCCTTCACTGAGGCATTACAACAAATGCCCACATATGCTAAATTTCTTAAGGATATCTTGTCAAATAAGAGGAAGCTAGAGGACTATGAAACAGTGACTTTATCTGAGGATTACTGTGCTTTAATTCAAAATAAATTGCCTCCTAAATTGAAAGATCCAGGTAGTTTCTCTATTCCTTGCTTGATTGGCAACACTAGTTTTGATAAAGCTCTTTATGATTTGGTGGCTAGTGTTAGTCTTATGCCCCTCTCTGTTTGCAAGAAGTTGGAGATGGGTGAACTAAAACCCACAACAATCTCCCTTCAATTGGCGGATCGGTCCGTCAAATTCCCTGTAGGCATCTTGGAGGATGTTCCTATTAGAGTGGGTAAATTTTTCATTCCTGCGGAGTTTGTGGTACTTGAAATGGAGGAGGATTCCTAAATCCCCATTATTCTTGGTAGGCCTTTCTTGGCTATCGCAGGAGCAATTATTGATGTTAAAAATGGAAAACTGACTTTAACCGTGGGAGATGATAAAGTTGAATTTGATTTAGCTAAATCTATTAAACACCCTTCTTTTGAGGATTCTTATTGCAGGGTTGACTTAATGCACCAAGCGGTGAAAGAAGAATCCACTCAAGCTTATGTTGATGATCCATTGGAAATGTGTTTGATTGGTGGAGACTTAAATGCTCATGGAGGAGAAGTAAGGAATTATGCCCGTTTCCTGGAGGCTAGTCCGGAAATTTCTCCGAACAAAACAAAGAAAGAGAAACTTGAGTTGACACCAAAGAATAAGGATTTGAAAGATGAAGAAGCCCCTAAGGTAGAACTAAAACCTCTTCCTTCCACATTAAGGTATGAATTTCTTGGTCCTAACTCTTCCTATCCGGTGATTGTGAACGCTAGCTTGAATGAGTTGGAAACTAAGAAATTTCTTAGGGAGCTTAGAATGCATAGAAAGGTGATATGATATACAATTGATGATATTAAAGGCATAAATCAATCTTTTTGCATGCATCGCATTTTAATGGAAGATGAGCATAAACCATCCATTGAGCATCAACGTAGGTTGAACCCTAATATGAAAGAGGTGGTTAAGAAAGAAGTGCTAAAGTTGTTAGATGCGGGGGTTATTTATCCAATCTCCGATAGTGAATGGGTTAGTCCGGTGCATGTTTTTCCTAAGAAAGGGGGGATGACTGTAATTCAAAATGAAAATAATGAACTAATCCCTACTAGGGCGGTAACCTGTTGGAGAATGCGCATTGAGTATAGGAAGTTAAATAAGGCAACAAGGAAAGATCACTTCCCTCTCCCATTTATTGATCAAATGCTTGAAAGGTTAGCTAGGCATTCATAATTTTGTTACTTGGATGGTTATTCTGGTTTTCATCAAATTCCTATACATCCTAGTGATCGAGAAAAGACCACGTTTACTTGTCCCTATGGCACTTTTGCCTATAGGAGAATGCCTTTTGGTCTATGTAATGCACCGGCTACTTTTCAAAGATGCATGACTGCAATTTTTTCTGAATTTATTGAAAACATCATGGAGGGTTTTATGGATGATTTTTCTGTTTATGGAACCACCTTTGATGACTGTTTAACAAATTTGTCTAAGATTTTGCAACGATTTGAATAAACTAATTTGGTATTGAATTGGGAAAAATGCCATTTTATGGTAAAAGAAGGTATAGTGCTTAGGCACTTGATTTCTGGAAGAGGTATTGAGGTGGATAGGGCTAAAATTGATGTTATTGAAAAATTGCCACCACCAATAAATGTGAAAGGAGTTAGAAGTTTCTTGGGACACGCCGGGTTTTATTGGCGTTTCATCAAAGATTTTTCAAAAATTTTTAAACCCTTATCTAACCTATTGATGAAAGATGTTCCATTTGATTTTAATAAGGAATGTTTGAGTGCATTTTATAGGTTGAAGGAAGCTTTGACCACCGCTCCCATTTTGCAAACACCAGATTGGAATGAGCCTTTTGAAGTAATGTGTGATGCTAGTGACTACGCCGTGGGAGCGGTGTTGGGACAAAGGATAGACAAGAAGGTTCATTCAATATACTATGCAAGCAAAACTCTAGATGGAGCTCAAGCCAATTATGCTACAACTGAGAAAGAGTTGCTTGCGGTTTTCTTTTCATTTGAGAAATTCAGATCATACCTTGTGGGGTCTAAAGTCATAGTGTACACGGACCACTCCGCACTAAAGTACCTCATGACTAAGAAGGAAGCAAAGCCAAGGCTCATCCGATGGATTCTCCTTCTACAAGAATTTGACTTGGAGATTCGGGATCAGAAAGGGACAGAGAACTTCGTTGTGGACCACTTATCTAGACTTGAACCATTGGAACGTGAGAAGGACAACTTGCCTATAGATGATTCTTTCCCCGATGAGCAACTGTTCGCCATCTTGGGAGAGAATGCTCCATGGTATGCGGATTTTGTGAATTATTTTGTATGTGGGATTCTACCACCGATGTTCAATTATCAACAAAAGAAGAAGTTCTTTTCCAATCTCAAGAACTACATGTAGGATGAGCCTTACATTTTTCACAAGTGTGCGGATAGCATTTACAGAAGGTCTATTCCAGAGGTCGAGGTTCCAAGTATCTTGAGTTGTTGTCATTCCTCATCTTACGGGGGACATGCTAGTGCCTCAAAGACAGCGGCCAAGGTGCTTCAAGCCGGTTTATATTGGCCTCATATTTTTAGAGATGCCCGAATGTTCGTGCTTGCTTGTGATCTATGTCAAAGAATGGGGAACATCTCTAAGAGGCATGAAATGCCACTCAACACGATGCTAGAAGTAGAGATATTTGATGTTTGGGGAGTTGACTACATGGGACCCTTTCCTTCCTCTTGCAACAATAAGTTCATTCTTGTAGCCGTTGATTACGTCTCTAAATGGGTGGAAGTCATTCCATCCCCAACAAGTGATGCAAAAACCGTAATCAAACTATTCAAGAAGGTGATTTTTCCAAGGTTTGGAATTCCAAGGGCAGTTATTAGTGATGGAGGATCGTACTTCATTGAAAAACAATTTGAAAAACTCCTACTCAAATATGGAGTCACTCATAGGATTGCTACACCTTACCATCCTCAGACAAGTGGCCAAGTCGAAGTTTCCAATCGAGAGATAAAGAGCATTCTAGAGAAGACTGTTTCAAGTTCGAGAAAGGATTGGTCTTTAAAGCTTGATGATGCTCTTTGGGCTTACCGTACGGCTTACAAGACTCCTATTGGGATGACACCCTTTAGACTTATTTATAGGAAGCCATGTCACTTACCAGTCGAGCTTGAGCATAAGGCCTTGTGGGCTATTAAGATGCTAAACTTTGATATAAAAGCCGTTGGGGTAAAGAGAATCCTTCAACTTCATGAACTTGATGAGCTAAGATTGGATGCATATGAGTCCGCAAGATGTTACACGGAGAGAACAAAGAAGTGGCATGATAAGCATATCCTTCGTAGAGAATTCCATGAAGGAGAACTGGTGCTACTCTACAACTCGAGGTTGCGGTTATTCCCAGGAAAGCTCAAGTCTAGATGGTCCGGACCATATAAAGTCATGAAAGTATTTCAGTATGGTGTCGTCGAGGTTTGGAACCAAGAACGTGGAACATTCAAGGTCAATGGATAGAGGTTGAAGCACTACCTTGGGGAACATTGATGGGGCGCGAATCCGCAAGTGTATGGCTTTGTCGTCAAGTAATAAAAAGATCGAATCCACAGGGACCGCGATCTTAAATAACTATCCATTATTAAATCAATTAAACTGGGCTAGAAAAAGATTTGGAAAATATTTGGTTTTTAAAAGATTAACTATGAAATCAAATATTTAAAACGCAATCAAACAAAATAGGAAAGTAAATCAAATCTGAGATTTTTCAATATCAAAAGAGATTCCCAGGAATTGGGTTACCAACAAGATTGCTCATGTTACTAAATTGACTACCCCTCTTGTTAATTATCGAAATTGCTTTGAAGGTGAATTTATCCTAAATAAGTTAATGTTCCCTCTCGGGACACAAGAACCGTGCCCAATTAAACCAACCCCTACTCTCGTGGTAATTGAATTTAAATCGAACCCTTTAAGCTTTGTGACAATTCAGTGAACCCTCGAAGGACCGCTTCTAACTCTCGTGATTTATGTCCTAAGTTCAATCCCTATAGATCCAATACCTAAGTTCACCTCTAGGTTCCTCCTTAGAGTATCTATGACATGCAAACAAGTCCGCACCAGATTCACAAGTAATTCATGCAATAGGAATCAAATCGAACGTAAAATTGAAATTAACAAGAAGTAAAACGTCAATTCATAACACAAAACAAATCTTGGACATAGCCCCAATTCCTAGAAATAAAAACAACTACTCAAACATTGTCATGTTCATAGCAAGCTTGATTAACAAAAGCATAAAAAAAACCTAAGAGAGAAGAAGAAATTGAGAAGAAGAGAAATCTTAATTTTTGCCTAACGTAGCAGCCCAAGTCATCCCTATTTTCGAGCCTTAGAGTCCTATTTATAATGTAGGGTAACTTGGGATTAAAGTTGTTACAAAATCAGATCAAATCAGCAATTAAATTTCCAGATATTGCACGTCACAACCGTGATGGCTGTCACGGCCTGGCCGTGACAAATTCTGTCTTAGAAAACTTGGCATTGATGGCCTGTCACGGCTGTGATGGCCATCACGGCCTGGCCGTGACAAGGTCTGACTTTTTCGTTCTTTTCTTTGCAGCCTCGCTCGATCATCGCCATAATGGCTGTCACGGCTAGGCCGTGATGGGCTCTGTTTGGCTCATTTTTCTTACTTTTCAAGCTCTGTCTTCATGCAAGCTCCAACATAAATGATCCTGAGCATTTTAATCCTCAATTCCTGCACAAACACCACAAAACCGCCTTACCTGTTCCAAGGTAAAAACTAACAAAAATCAAATTAAAAATGCCTAAACTACATGAAAATGCATGCAATATGATAAAGAAATATGAGGTGAAATCACACTCATCAAGCATCCACTTGAACAGGAGGTTGCAATTTCCCTCCTCGATCCAACATCAAAGGATTGAAAGGACTATGGTCAAGCTTAGGACCGTAAATAAGCGCTTCTTGGGAGGCAACCCAAGCTTTCTTTCCCTTCTTAGTTTGTTTTTGAATTTTGTTTTTGAATAATTGAGAAGATTAAGAGAAGAAAGATCACAATTAATGGATTTGCTAAGTGGTTTCAGGTCCGGAAGGCATGAAGAGTGAAAAGGGCATGGAAAATGAAGTCATAGGAGATCATGGCCTGCCCCTGATGTCCACCATGGCCATGATGTGAGACCAGAATTGATCATGCCTAGACCGTGACAGGGGTCACAGCCGTGATGAGCCAACAGCTGAAAGGCAGAAAGGATCACGGCCCAGCCATGATATCTCTCACGGGTGTTATGAGAAGTACCCAGAAGATCAGAATGTATCACGGCCTAGCTGTGATGGAAGTCACGATAGTGACAGGCCAGCTCCAGCAGAACAGATTCTATCACGGGCCAGCCGTGATGTACATCACGCCCGTGATGGGGACTTCCTTGACACCAGAACGCGTCACGGTCTGCCCGTGACGTGCTGTTAACCCAGTTTTAAAAACGCAATACCCCCCTACTCAAACACGACCTAACCCTCTTCCTCATCTCTACATTCTCTCTAACCTCCATAGCCACCAAGCTCTCACCCTCCATTCCAACACCATCTGTCACCCTAACGTCATCAACAAATCACATCCTTCCCATAACCCATCATCTTCCTCTCCTCCTATTCATCTTCTTCTTCATCTTCTCACCACCATACCCATATGCTAAAACCTTCAAAATACTCACCTCCTCCATGATACCCATGCCCAACCAACACTACTCCCTTGCTCCCTAGACCTAACCCAACACAAGCAAAATCCTTCAATTTTGGGCAAAATCAAAAAGTCCCAATTTTGAAACCCTAGCCCCTAAAACCCGAATTGCAGAAAAAGTCCAAGAAAGGATTGTGTATTTTGGTGCTTTGAGACTCACTGAAGAAAATCATATCAAGCAAGCGTCAAAGGGCAACTGAAGCCTCACACCCTCGTACCAGAGGAAGCAGGAACCTAGGTAACTATTCCGACTCTGACTCTTCCGACTCTGAAATTGATGAGCATGGATATGGGATAGTTTTCAAAGATAATGCTCAACAAGATAGATTTAATATTTTTAAAAATAGGAAAATTATCCAAACAAAATATCTTGATGATGCCTGTATAGACACTCTAGGCCTGACTGTTGACATCAACTGGATGTTGGAAAACAAAGGGTGGAGCGAGTTTGCTCGCACCAGATACCCTACATTTACTGGCCCTACTCTGGAGTTCTTGAGCTCTCTAAATGCGGAAATTCTCCAAGGGCCGCATTGCCTTGAGGGACGGATTACATTCCGGCTTTTTAACCAGGATTTTGTGCTAACCTTAGCTGAATTTAATAAAATTTTGGTTTACCTGGAGGGGGTGACAGGAGATCCCCTTAGGGTTTAGTGCACATAATTTCTGGTCAATAATTGACTATGAAGGCAGGAGTAATGACCCTCGGATATCCAAGTCCACAGTCCTTGTTAACCAAAGCTTAAGATATATGCATAGGGTCATAGCCAACACCTTGTTTGACCGTGGAGAGAGTGACGGATCCGTCCACCAGGACGAGGTCTTTGTACTTTGGGCCATGCTCCACCCTGAGAGCAATGTGGACACGGGGTCGTTTTTGGCTAGGCACCTCTTAAAGGTTGCCAAGAGCTCGAGTGGAACTATTGTCATCAGTGGCTTGATCACCACCACATGCCATCATTTTAACTTTGATTTGGATGGTTTTGAGCCCGCCCCAAGACGTACATGTATCACCTTGCAGGCCTGTGAGGCCATGGGGATGATCGCCCAGGAGGATGATACGTACTCCCCGAAACACCCAAGGTGCAGGCATCCAATTTCTCTCCCAAACCCCGCACTCTTGGATATAAAAAATCCGGCAAATTGGAAAGTGCCAGTGGGAGAGGAGCCTGAGCCTTTCAGGATACAAAGGTCGTTACGCCCGTCACCACCGGCTAGGCCGTCTGGGCACCCATCTTCTTCCTCTGCAGGTACATCATCTGAGGATCCCTATGCACGGTTCTCGTCCACCTTTGACACTATCCTAGCGAACCAGGAGCACATCATGGCGGAGCAGCACGAGCAAAGAGCCATGATCCAGCAGCTCTATGACTGGCATCTGAGCCAGCTCCCACCACCTCAGTGAGTTGTTTTTATTTTTATTTTTATCCTCCCTCAGACTTAATTATTTACATTAGGGACAATGTAAGTTTTTAAGCTTGGGGTAGGGGTATTATTTTTGCATTCTTGCATGTTGCATTCATATAGGGATAGTTTTGCATAATCATATGTTTTACATGATCACATGATTAGATTGCCCCTTGCTTAGAGTATGCATCCAATTGTGAAAAACTTTGTGCCAAGTAAATTGAGACAATGAATTGTGAATTTTTGAACCCAATTTTTTTTGATGCATTCTTGTGATATGCTAAAAAAAATAAAAAATGCTTGAGATGATCTTTTGATAAGTTGATAATTAGCGTGTGGTTCCTTGGATTTGTATTTCTCATTGATTTTGAACTACCAAATGTGAGATATAGGGGTACTCACCAAATCTACCCCATTTTTTGTGATTGAGTGTTTTATTCCTCTTGGATTGTATTCTCTAGAACTTGACTTGAAACCGTTTTGAAACTTAAAAAATTTTGAAAACATATTTGAAAATGATTGAGGCACTAGGTATTTTTCTGGCCATCTGAGCTTTGACTGATTAAATGCTACCCCTTAGTTGCCCAATTTTGAGCCTAATAGAATAAAATGCTTGTCTTGGTACCTTGATTTATTTTGATGAATGATGCTTGGTATGACACCTTCTAAAGTATTGCAAAAAGGGAAAAAAGGTAGTTTGAAAAATAAATCGTGGGATGAAAAAGTTAGAAAAAAATTTCTCTTAAGTTGGAAATCTCCCCTTCTAAAAAAAATGAAAAAAAAAAAAATTGGAGAAGGGGATGAGAAGAAGAAAGTGAGAAATAAAATGAAAAAAAAGAAAGAAAGGTAGAAGAGTGTTTAAAGCCTAAAAAAGAGTATTTTAGGAGGTTGTCATGCTTTGCATTGTTGATATTTTGTTTAGCCTTCTTGAATTTCCTTTTCTTGGTTTCCCTACCTAACTATGAATCCCCTGGCCCCATTACAACCAAAATAAAAGACCTCTTGATTCTTATGTGTTTTCATTAAGACTAAACCCCCAATTTGGTCCCTGAGAAAAACACTCGGGTCTGAAATAGTCCCTATCCAAAAAAAACTATCCATTTAGTCCTTAAGAATGTGTTTACCGGGACATATTGGTCCTTCCGTGAGTTGACCACCTTTGACCGCAGGTTACCAGCTTACGTGGCCCACGTTTTTGCTGATGTGTCAGTACGTTTTTGCTGACGTGTCAGTATTCATTTCTCACGGGGCTGCCACCGTGGAAATGGGCCAAAATGGTCCCTTACAAAATTCATATGAGACAGATTAGTCTCTCTTGGAATTGCAGAGTACGTAGTATGCGTTCCTTGCAGAGTCTGTAAAATCGACGTCGAAGCTCTCATGCAGATTCCAACCCTTCGTTCTATAAGCTTTGTCAACAAGAAGAGTGAGGTGAAAACTAAGAAGGTTGCTAGCATTAGTTTGTTGGGTTTGTTTTTCTTTATCATTCTGTTTGGTGGGCTTGTTCCTCTGGTGGATGTTAAGTTTGGAGGTTTAGTTGACAATGTAACTGGTAGGTCTAGCTATGTTAGTGATAGGTGGTTGTATGGTCAAGGTGGAGGGAAGGTTTGACCTGTAAATGGTGGTCATAGGAATGTATCTGAAAGGGATGAGGATGTGAGATTTTCTAATGGAAGGTATAGTATTTCTGACAGAAGGAATTATGAGAGAGGTCGACAATTAGAAGAATTACATGAACGGCTAGACCCACATTCGGATGAGTTTGCTCGTGCTGGCAATGCCAGTGAGCCGCTTCTTGCTTCTTTGTATGTCCCTAGGAATGATAAATTGGTGAAGATTGATGGAAACCTGATAATTCATTCCATCCTGGCCAGTGAGAAAGTCATGGGCATCTCAGACGGATCAGGTGAAGAAGGACAAGAGGGAGACGGGTTTGGCCATTCCTAAAGCATTGGCTATTCCTGAAGCTGGAAGAAATAGGGGTCAACATCCTCATGTGTATAGGGTTTCGGCCGAACAGAGGAAAGCTCTTGGCTCTGGTTCAACCAAAACTTTGAAGGACCATATGAAGTCCACTGCCATTCCTTGGTTTTCCCTCGATTAAAAATTCACCATGCTGTTAGGTAATTATGAAATTATGTCTCGTAGTATTTCTGCAACAAGTTCTTTTAGTTGTTAGAGATCTTCCAAACTCGGTCAGATGGACTACTTGGACTCCTTGGGACTGTCAAACTAGTTCGATAGCTTGTTTTAAGTAGTGCTTATTTTTTCAAAATAGTCATTAACTAGTGTGTTTCTGTCTCAATGTGAACCAGAGAACAATCTTGATTTTGTTCACCTCTCAATCATGCTCAAGTTTTAGCATGACCTGCAGACATCTTAATTGCTGGTTGTCTTCTGCTGTGTTGCATATTTGTCTAAGCTATGCTAAACTCAAGGATCTGCCTGCTTATTTTGGTGCTGACATAACATTGAAAATATACTGAATGTTTTGACTCCCTGATGCAGGGCCAATGTTAAGTTCTGGCATGTGCACAGAAGTTTTCCAGTTTGATGCCTCTCCAACTCCTGGAGCTATAGTTCCAACAACATCCGTAGCCAACATTTCTGCAGAAAACCGTCAAAATGCTACCATTCTTAACAAGAGCAGGAATAGAAGAATCCTCCATGGGCTCCCTGATCCGCTTTCTGGATCCGATCGAACATAATCAAGATCATGTTAGGACCTCACAGAATGACCTCCATGGTAATAAATCTTCCATGGTTGTTTCAGTGCTTGTGGATCCCAAAGAAGCCGCAGATGTTGGTGTTGATGGCGTGATGACACCAAAGTCACTCTCGCGGATTTTTGTGGTCGTGCTTATGGATAGTGTCAAGTATGTCACTTACTCGTGTGGTCTTCCGCGTGCTTCTCCTCATCTGGTGACTGCTTAAAATGTTTTGATAGAAGTTATATGATCTAACCCAAGTTCTATTTTCTGTAACAGAATATGTGGGGACTGGGAGGGGAAAGAAACTGAGCTCCAGTTTTGTACATTACATATTTAAAGTAGCATGCCTTAAGTGGGATTGACCAACTGTACCGAGTTGAGAACTTCCTTTGAAACTTCTATAATATGCTTAGCTGAGAATACAAAAGTCGATATACCTTGTTGAATTCTGGCATTGGACCTGAGAAGTTGTTGTTGACAAAGCTTATAGAACGAAGGGTTGGAATCTGCATGAGAGCTTCGACGTCGATTTTACAGACTCTGCAAGGAACGCATACTACATACTCTGCAATTCCAAGAGAGACTAATCTGTCTCATATGAATTTTGTAAGGGACCATTTTGGCCCATTTCCACGGTGGCAGCCCCGTGAGAAATGAATACTGACACGTCAGCAAAAACGTACTGACACGTCAGCAAAAACGTGGGCCACGTAAGCTGGTAACCTGCGGTCAAAGGTGGTCAACTCACGGAAGGACCAATATGTCCCGGTAAACACATTCTTAAGGACTAAATGGATAGTTTTTTTTGGATAAGGACTATTTCAGACCCGAGTGTTTTTCTCAGGGACCAAATTGGGGGTTTAGTCTTTCATTAATAAAGTAAAGATTTGGTTAATAGTCAAGCTTATGGTAGAATACCTTCCTTGAGGAAATTGAGTGAATTGTCATATACCCTTAAACATTTGAGTGAGGTGAGAAGAGTGCCCGAATTAGTGATAGATATGAATTTAGGGAACCCAAGCTTCTAATTTTACTTGAAATTGATTGTCTCTTGGTTTCTTACTGGATATGCCTGTTACTTGGATTTTTCACTTGGATTCTAGGTTCACTGTCCATGCTCTGATTGATTATCTTTTCTGACCTTAGTTATTGCTTGAGGACAAGCAAAATCTTAAGCTTGGGGTAGTTTGATGAGTGTGATTTCATCTCATATTTCCTTGACATTTTGCATGCATTTTCATACAGTTTAGGCATATTTAATTTGATTTTTGTTAGTTTTTACCTTGGAACGGGTGAGGTGGTTTTGTGGTGTTTATGTGCAGGAATTGAAGATTAAAATGCTCAGGATCAGTTATGTTGGATCTTTCACAAAGACGGAGCTTGAAAAGCAAGGAAAATGAGCCAAACAGAGTCCATCACGACCTGGCCGAGATAGGCATCACGACCATGATCGAGTAGTGCTGAAAAGAAAGAAGGTTAAACTCAGAACTGGTCACGGCCAGGCCGTGATGACCATCACGGCCGTGAGATGCCAACTGAACCAGACCCTCACAGGCAGAACTGATCACGGCAAGGCCGTGATGGTGGTCACGGCCGTGACAGACCAAGCAGTGAAGCCATCTCCAAGTCAGAACCCATCAAGGTCTGGCCGTGACAGGCATCACGGTCTTGGCGCGCAATATCTGAAAATTTAATTGCTAATTTGATATGATTTTGTAACAACTTTGAATTCAAGTTACCCTATATTATAAATAGGACTCTAAGGCTAGAAAATAGGCATCTCTTGACTGCTACCCATAGGCAAAAACTAGGATTTCTCTTCTTCTCAATTTCTTCTCTTCTCTTAGGTTTTCTTTTTATGCTTTTGTTAATTAAGATTTCTATGAACACGGCAATGCTTGAGTAGTCGTTTTATTTCTAGGAATTGGGGCTATGCTCAAGATTCGTTTATTGTGATGAATTGACGTTTTGTTTCTTGTTAATTTCAATTTTGCTTTCGATTTGATTCCTATTTCTTGAATTACTTGTAAATTCGGTGGCCACTTATTTGCTTGTCGTAGATACTCTAAGGACGAACTTAGCGGTGAACTTAGGTATCAGATCTATAAGAATCAAACTTAGGACTTAAATCACGAGAGTTTGAAGCGGTCCTTCGAGGGTTCACTGAATTGTCACAAAGCTTAAAGGGTTCGATTTAAATTCAATTACCACGAGAGTAGGGGTTGGTTTAATCGGGCACGGTTCTTGTATCCCGAGAGGGAACATTAACTTATTTAGGATAAATTCACCCTCAAAGCAATTTTTATTATTAACAAGAGGGTAGTCAATTTAGTAACATGAGCAGTGTTGTTGGTAACCCAATTCCTGGAAACCTCTTTTGATATTGAAAAAAATCCCAGATTTGATTTACTTTCCTATTTTGTTCTTGATTTCGTTTTAATTACAACTTTAAATGTGATTGCTACTTGATTCTGATTTCAAAAACCAAATCTTTTCCAAATCCTTTTTTCTAGTCTAGTTTAATTGATTTAATAATTAATTGTTATTTAAGATCACGGTCTCTGTGATTCGATCTTTTTATTACTTGACGACGAAGTCGTTCACTTGCGGATTCGCCCTATTAAAGTGGCAATCTATCTCGATGTGCTTTGTCCTCTCATGAAAAACTGGATTTGAGGCAATGTGTAGTGCAGCTTGGTTATCACAAATGGGTGTCATCTGTGTAACATCCCCAAATCGTAGTTCTTGAAGCAATTGTTTGAGCCAGATGAGTTCACAAGTAGCTGATGCCATGGCCCGATACTCAGCTTCAGCACTTGACCTTGAAACAACATTCTGTTTCTTACTCTTCCAAGATATTAGATTATTCCCAATGAGTACACAAAATCCAGAAGTGGATCTTCTATCAGTTGGAATGCCTGCCCAATCAGCATCTGAATATCCAACAATACATGTATGACCCTTATCCTCATAGATGAGCCCTTTACTTAGGGCCCCTTTGATATATTTGAGAATACGGATCAAAGCATCCCAATGACCTTCGCAAGGTGAATTTAGGAACTGACTTACCACACTTACTGCAAAAGAAATATCTGGACAAGTGACTGTGAGATAGTTTAGTTTCCCAACTAGTCTTGTATACTTTCCCGTATTTGAAAGTGGCTCCCCCTGATTTGGTAGAAGTTTAGTATTTGGATCCATAGGAGTATCAACTAGTTTTGCATTAAGCAGTCATGTTTCCTCAAGAATGTCCATCGCATACTTTCTCCGAGAAATAACAAGCCATCCTTTGATTGTGCCACCTCTATGCCCAAGAAGTATCGGAGTTTTCCAAGATCTTTTGTCTGGAAATGGTGACAAAGATGTTGTTTTACCTGTGATATGCCATGGTGGTCACTCCCTGTAATGACAATGTCGTCGACATATACAATCAAGTAGACACATCATCCAGCTGAATGACGATAGAAAACTGAATGATCTGCCTCACTCCGTTTCATCCCAAACTCTTGAACAACAGTGCTAAATCTGCCAAACCAAGCTCGAGGTGATTGCTTGAGGCCATACAAGGACTTGCAGAGGCGACAAACAAGACTAGAAGACTCCCCCTGAGCAACAAATCCAGGAGGTTGCTCCATATATACCTTTTCAGTGAGATCACCATGGAGAAAATCATTCTTGATATCCAGCTGATACAGAGGCCAATGTCGAATAGTAGCCACAGATAGAAACAAACGAATAGATGCCATTTTAGAAACTGGTGAGAATGTGTCTCCATCATCCAAGATAAAAACCTGAGTAGCCCTTCGCCACCAAGCGGGCTTTAAGACGATCTACCTGGCCATCCGGACCCACTTTAAGAGTAAATATCCACCTGCAACCTACAACAGACTTTCCAGACGGAAGAGGAACAAGGTCCCAAGTACCACTATTCTGAAGTGCACTCATTTCATCGACCATAGCTTGTCTCCACCTAGAATGAGATAAGGCGTCACCTACAGTCTTAGAGATAGACACAGAAGACAAAGAGGAAAGGCAAGCAAAATATGGTGTAGAAAGGCGATGAAAACTTAAAGTAACATAGTGAGGAAAAGGATTACGGGTGGAGCATATACCTTTCCCTAGGTCTATGGGAAGTTCAGGCTCAAGAGGCAAGGCCGGAGCAGGCGGAGGAGCTGGCGTGGGAGGAGACTCAGCAATGGCAGTACTAGTATCATCTGGAGGAACATGCTCAACTTGTGGCGGTTAGCGATACTGATATACCTGTAAGGGATCGAGTATGAGCAACCGGGGTAGGAACATGAACAGTAGGTGGAGTATAGGATGTAGGGACTGTGGGTGGAGTATATGAAACAGGGATAGGAGGAAGAGGAAAAACATCCGTGACCGACTCGGGAGATGTAGGTGGCCCGGAATAAGGAACAGACTCGAAGAAAGTGACATCAGCCGATATAAGATAACGGAGTAGAGTAGGAGAATAACATTGGTAACCCTTTTGTGACCGAGGATAACCAAGGAAGACACACTTTAGTGAGCGAGCAAAGAGCTTGTCAATACCTGGTTGTAGGTTATGAACAAAGCATGTAGACACGAAGACATGAGGTGTTAATGGATGGAGGGACTGATGAGGGAACAAAACAGAGTGAGGTACTTGGTTATCAAGAATGGAGGAAGGCATCCTGATCCGCTGTCGCACACGGGTCAAAAACGAGTAGTTATAAAAACTGTAGTTAGGGTACTTCACCTCGAGTATCATATCTCAAGGACTCTTGGATTGTTATTAACCTATTCACCGAATTGGGAGGGGGTTTTGGATTGAAATTTGTTTTAGTGTTTAACAATAACCTAAAACGATTAACCTACTGTTTCGGTTTCCCACTATCATTGATTCATATAATTCCTATGCCCTAAGAGGATTCTAATCCCTTTTCGATTGTAGCAGCAATTAACAAGAGAAATTGACGCTACGAGATATATGTTCCTAATTCCGAATGAAGCAAACGGATTGAAGCTCTCGTGAATTAAGCAAACACGATTGAACACACGCGAATTAAGCAAACGCGATCAAGGTATAGGAACATACAATCATCGAAATAAATCAATACCTGTTCTATACAACTTGAAGTAAGAAAACAAGACATATAGCATAGTATTGAAAGAGACAAGCAAATTGATCCGGGAATTATAGAACCTCAAGTGTCGGCGGAAACCGATTACAGCAGGTTAATCCCTGGGGATTAGTTCTCCATCACAAACATGACAAAAACCTAAGAAAATAATATGTAAACAGTGAAAAAATTGGATCCTTTCTGTCTGCCCTGATGCCTCTTTCATAGATCAGGAACGCGTCACGACCGTGATGGCCATCATGGCCAGGCCGTGACCGGTTCTGCCAAGGGAGCGCATTCAAATTCTGGTCTGTCACGACCGTGATGCCTATCACGGCTAGGCCATGATCCCTATCACGGCTAGGCCGTGATCCTTTCTGTCCATGGGTACTGATTTGTCACGGCAGTGAGCTCCATCACGGCTAGGCCGTGATCAATTCTGTTCTTCAGGGTCTTCTCATCACGCCCGTGATGGGTATCACGGCTAGGCCGTGACCCTTTCTGGTCTCTCTGGTCTTCTCATCACGGTCGTGACCAGTGTCACGACTGGGCCGTGATGCTTTCTGACTTTCAGGGGTAGCTCATCACGGTCGTGACCAGTGTCACGGCTGGGCTGTGATGGCTTCTGCTTCAAAGTGTCCTTCACTTTTTGCTCTCCTTATTAACCTGAAAACATGAGATAGCAGTGAATGCTTTATTTGACCCAAAATTAACTAAAATATCCTAAAACCACTTAAGAGACTCAAAATGTTGCTTGAGGACAATTGAGTCTAATTCGGGCGAAAACGAGATATAATTAGCACAAAACCATGGTCTTTCTACTTATAAAACTAGATGAGCCAGAGGCTTATCAAAATACCCCAAACTTGAACTTTGCTTGTCCCCAAGTAAACTAAAACTCAGAAAGACTCAAACTTGGCAAGCTTAAAGGATTCAATCGATTACGCACAAATTTCATGCAATTCATCAATACAATTTTTCTTCAATCCTTTCCCCCTTTGCAACAATGTAATCCCCACATTCATCTACTTTAAACAATTGAGAATTCCATCATTCATGCAATTAGTAATCTGAGTTGAAGGTCCAAGTTACACACAAAAAGGAGATCACCAATTTCAAACAATTGCCTTCCTCACAAGGGCATTTAATATTTCACTCATTCGCTCAATTTGTCTAGGCTATCAACCTTTCACTCAATTTCACATTTCAAGAGCACTTCCCATGAATTTGATTTTCATCTCAAACAAAGTTCCCACGAAAACATGCATGCAACATCAAAAGGTCTTTTAAAGGTTGTAATGGGGCCTGGCTAAAGGTGGGATATTCAAAGGTACTAGGCTTTACATCCCTAGGAATTAAGAGAGCATGAAACTTTTTACCTTGACTTCCACTCTTATTCCTTCTTTTAAATTTTCTTTTTGATGCTTTGGGTGACTACATCCATTTTCCTTATAATACCCTTTTTTTGACATATTTGAACTTTTCTTTTTTTTTTCTTTTTTTTTTATTTGCCTTTGGCTCCAACCTTCATTTTGTTTTTCTTTTTCTCAACCCAGAATGACATATCAAACCTTGTATCCACCCCAAACTTAGTTTCTTTCAACCCTTCTCTTGCTAAGCTTCCATGCTCTCCTAATCCTAAGATTGGGTTAACATGGTTTTTCCAGATTTTTGGCTTATAACATAAGGTCATCAAGAAACAATAGGCTTATTAGGCTCAATGTGGCTAACTAGGGAACATGCATTAGGGATGGTTCTTTTTAGGCCAAGTAGTTATTTCAAAGAAAATTGCCTAAATCATCTTATGCAACCACATAAACATGCAAACCATGAAGAGATTCAAGCAAATTCGGGAAAGTGCAACTTAAAAGTGATTCACACAGTTGAACAATGTTGGAGGCTCAAATTCTTCACCTGGACAGTTTTGCAAATTGTTTGACCGAGATACAATTCCTAGTGTGTGCACCCCTTCACCCCAAACTTATCATAAATCATACAATCACAACAAAATTTCTCAAAGTTCAGTTTTCAATTTTTCACATGGGGATCAATTTTCAGTTTTTTTCAAATCCTAGGGGAAATCATCAACATATATCATGCAATCAATCTATGCTAAATCTAATTAAAATCCACCAAGCTTGCCGACACAACACTCACACACATACTCTTGATCTTCTCAAATTATTCAAGAGCTAAAAGAAAACAAAACAAAAACAAAGAAATTGGTTCCCTCCCCCACACTTAAGACATACATTGTCCTCAATGAAAGAACAGAAATATAAAATAAGAGTGAGGGAAAGGAGAAGGTGCTCCATGATCAAGTTGTAGTGTAGGTGGGCGCTTCCAAGGAAAGCTCCTCTACGGTTGCATCCTCAGGCACCAAGCTCTCATGGAATAGCTTCAAGCGCTGCCCATTAACCTTAAAGGCCTTGTTTCTACCTCACTTTTTATTTCTACCCCACCATGAGGGAAAACATCAGTAACAATGAATGGGCCAATCCACTTGGATCGAAGTTTCCCAGTCATCACTTTTAGGCGGGAGTTAAACAATAAAACCTGTTGGCCCACAGAGAATTCCTTCCTAGAAATCATTCTATCATGGAAGTGCTTAGCTTTCTCTTTATAGATTCGAGAGCTTTCATAGGCTTCCAACATAAGCTCTTCAAGCTGCTGCAATTGGAGTTTCCTTTCAATGCCTGCCTTTTGCATTTCCAAATTGCAACTTTTGACCGTCCAATAAGCACGGTGCTCAATTTCTACAGGAAGATGACATGCTTTACCGAACACAAGTCTATAGGTAGACATCCCTATTGGTGTCTTGAAAGCTGTTCTTTGAGCCCAAAGTGCGTCTTCTAGACGGCGGCTCCAGTCCTTCCTATTTGGCCACACCACTTTCTCTAAGATCTGTTTGATTTCTCTGTTTGAGATCTCAGCCTGCCCATTAGTTTGGGGATGATATGCAGTAGAGACCCTGTGCACAACTCCATACTTTCGGAGTAAAACTTCCATGGTGCGGTTGCAGAAATGAGTGCCTTGGTCACTTATGATAGCACGAGGTATTCCGAACCTACAAAAGATATTGGGCCTGACAAAATTTGCAACAACTCTGGAATCATTAGACCTAGTGGGGATAGCTTCCACCCACTTTGACACATAATCAATAGCAAGTAAGATATAGAGAAAACCAAAAGATGCAGGGAAAGGACCCATAAAGTCAATTCCCCACACATCAAACACCTCACAGAAAAGCATAGGTTGTCGAGGCATTTCACTCTTACGAGTGATGGTTGTACCTGCTATCTGACACTCCTTACAAGTGCGGTAGATCTCATAAGCATCCTTAAAAATAGTGAGCCAATAAAAACCTGAGTCCAGGACTTTTCTTGCAGTCCTTTGTGGCCCAAAATGTCCCCCTACTTGAGAAGCATGAGAAAAATGCAAAATAGACTCAATCTCATAGTCGGGGACACATCTCCTAATCACCTGATCACTACCAAACCTCCAGAGATATGGATCATCCCAAACATAGTATTTGGCATCACTCTTGAGTTTGTGAATTTGTGACCTAGTTGCTCCTGTCGGAAAGACACCAGCAACTAGGGAATTAACGATATCAGCAAACCAAGGAGTTACCCCATGCAACTGTAAAAGCTGCTCATCAGGAAAGTCATCCTGAATGGGAGAAGGATCCTCATCCCTCTCTATTCTACTCAAGTGATCATCCACTAAATTCTCAGCTCCACTTTTATCGTTAATCTCCACACTAAACTCTTGGAGCAACAACATCCACCGAATCAATCTCGTTTTTGCTTCTGGTTTCTTCAACAAGTACTTTAAAGATGCATGGTCGGTGAAAACAAAAACCTTGGAACCTAGTAAATATGATCTGAATTTATCAAGAGCAAAAACAATATCTAGCAGTTCCTTTTCAGTGGTAGTGTAATTAGCCTGTGCAGAATCTAAAGTTCTAGAAGCATAATAGATAACATGGGCATCCTTGTCCACCCTTTGTGAAAGGACCGCCCCCACTGCATAGTTAGAGGCATCACACATAATCTCAAAAGTGAGGGTCTAGTCAGGAGGCTGGATGATGGGAGTAGAGGTCAATGCTTTCTTCAAGAAATCAAATGCCTTTTTGAAGTTGTCATCAAAGTTGAAAATGGCATCATTCTTCAACAAGTTTGACAGAGGAAGAGCTATCTTGCTGAAATCCTTTATGAAGCGCCTGTAAAAACCTGCATGACCAAGAAAAGTGCGAATCTCGCGAATCCAAGATGGGTAAGGCAGTGTAGAAATCACTTCAATCTTAGCAGGATCTACTGAAATACCAACCCCAGAAATAATATTCCCCAAAACAATCCCCTGTTCAACCATAAAATGGCATTTTGCATAATTCAAAACAAGGTCAGTTTCAATGCATCTTTCCAAAACCAGATTTAAACTATTCAATCATGCATCAAATGAGGAACCATAAACAGTAAAATCATCCATGAACACTTCCATGCAATTGTCAATATATTCAGTAAAAATACTAATCATGCATCTCTGGAATGTGCCAGGAGCATTGCAAAGACCAAATGGCATCCTCCTGTAGGCAAACGTGCCGAAGGGGCACGTAAAAGTTGCCTTTTCTTGATCCTCTGGTGCAATGTAGATATGAAAGTAACCTGAAAAACCATCAAGAAAACAATAGTGTGATTTACCAGCTAGCCGTTCAAGCATCTGATCGATGAATGACAAAGGGAAGTGATCCTTCCTAGTTTCCTGGTTCAATCTCCTGTAATCAATGCAAACTCTCCAGCTATTCTAAACTCTAGTGGGAACAAGTTCATTGTTGTCATTTTTTACCACTGTGAGTCCAGATTTCTTGGGTACAACTTGCACTGGGCTCACCCAATTACTGTCAGAGATAGGATATATGATACCCGCATGCAAGAGTTTTGTTACCTCCTTCTTCACAACATCAAGAATCAAGGGGTTAAGACGCCTTTGGGGCTGCCTAACTGTTTTAGCCCCATCCTCCAACGGAATCCTATGCATACACCTGGATGGGCTAATACCTGGTATGTCGGCCAAGGTCCACCCAATCGCCTTCTTATGCTTCTTCAAAACTTGCAAGAGCTTAGTTTCCTGGTCAAAATCAAGGTTGGAGGAAATTATAACCGGAAGTTTTTCATTCCTCTCCAAATAAGCATATTTCAGATTTCCAGGAAGTGGCTTAAGCTCTAAGGAGGGCGGCTGCTCAATAGATGGTATGTTCGGGGCAGCCGTGCTGTCAAGAACTTCAGCTGAATAAACAGCTTCATTTACACTATCACTCTGCAAGGCATCATCAATCTCAGCACAAACAGCACAAAGGTCAGTGTTAGTGCAATCAGCACATGAGTAAACATCATCAAAACCAGAAACGGATGGAAAATCAGCAGCTGCAACCAAATCATAATAAGTGTCATCAACAATTTCAGAGAGCAACTCTATTTGAAAAACAGAATGCTCTTCCAGGGGATGCTTCATAGCATCGAAAATGTTGAATTTCGCGACAATGTCACCAAATTCCATGGACATGGTTCCATCGTCAACATCAATCTTTGTTTTTGCTGTTTTCATGAACGGTCTGCCCAGAATGATTGGAGATCTGCTTGAATTCCTTTCTTCTACCATGTCCAGAAAGTGAAAATCAGCAGGGAAAATCAAGTCATTAACTTGGACAAGCACATCTTCTACTACTCCAATGGGGCGAGCATTGGTCCTGTTTGCCAACTGAATGGTAAGACCTGTGTGCTGTAAAGGACCAAGATCAAGATTGTTGAAAATAGAAGTAGGCATAACATTGATAGAAGCTCCTAAATCCAACATGCAGCTGTCGAATTTACTGTCCCCAATGGTACATGGAATAGCAAAAGTTCCCGGATACTTGCACTTCTGTGGCATTGCCTGATTGAGGGATGAAACGGTAACCTTTTCAGGTGCAGGTTTAGCTTGAATGAGGGCTAAAACATTTCGCCCCAAATTGACTCTCTCATGCCCCTTCAACCTCCTCTTGTGTGTGCAGAAATCCTTCAGAAACTTTGCGTATTTTTGAACCTGCTTAATCACATCAAGAAGCGGAATGTTTACCGCCACTTTTCTGAACACATCCAGAATCTCTCTCTCCTTGTCTTCCTCATCAATCTTTTTATTTTTCAGTACTCTTTACGGGAAGGGGATTGGTGGCACATACTCTTTTTCAACCTCAACAACTTCCTTATTTTTTTCAGGGGCTGGTTCTGCAATCTTCCCGGATCTCAAGGAGATTGCACTCACATTAGGATTAGGGACATTAGGATTCACCACTGCTTGTGCAGGTAGTTGGTTCGATCCTTGAGCTTGCTGCATAGCATTCATCAACGTGGCAAGCTGTCCAATCTGTGTCTGCAAAGTAAGAATACTAGAATCCGTTCGCTGCTGAAACTGGAGATTGTTTGCAGCCATTTGCTTGACAAGGTCGTCTAGTGAAGGTCCGGAAGGTGCAGAGGTGGTCACTTGGGGAGAGTTCTGTGGTGGTAACATTAGTTGTTGCTGCTGTGTGGACGATTTTCCATACCGAAGATTTGGATGGTTTCTCCAGTTGGGGTGGTACTTATTAGTGGAAAGGTCAGGAATGTTGTACCTGTTCTAATTGTTGCCTTGATTGTAAAGATTTGCTGCATATGCTTGAGGCAACTCAGTGACCGGCTCATCTTTCAGAATGGGACATGTATCGGTCAGGTGTTCAGGAGAAGTACAAATGCCACACAACCTTGCTGTTTGAGCTTTATCCACTGCCAACTGTTTCATTAGAGAAGTAAGCTCATCAAGTCTGGTTTCAAGAGCTTTGTTGGAAGAAGAAACATGGATCTCATTCACCCCCTTTGTTTCGACAGAATTGCTTCTAGTTGTGAACTGTTGGGAGTTGAGAGACATGTTCTCAATCAATGACTTGGAAGCAGCTGGGGTTTTATCAACAAGTGCTCCCCCGCTAGCAGCATCTAAAATGTTTCTGTCCATTGGTAGCAATCCCTCATAAAAGTACTGAATGACCAGTTGCTCAGAAATCTGGTGCTGAAGACAACTGGAGACCAACTTCTTAAATCTCTCCCAGTACTCGGCCAATGATTCATTGCCTTGTCTAATACCACATATCTCTTTTCTGATTGATGCAGCTCTGGAGGCAGGGAAGTATCTCTCTAGGAAGACTTTCTTCAAATCATTCCAGGTTGCAACAGAATTTGGCTCAAGATAGTACAGTCAATCCTTCGCATCACCCTGAAGTGAGAATGGGAAGGCTCTCAGCTTGATATGGTCTTTTGTTATTCCTTCAGGTCTCAAAGGTGTAGAGCAAACAACATGGAATTCCTTCAGATGCTTATGTGGATCCTCACCTGCAAGACCACTAAACCTTGGTAACAAGTGTATTAAACCAGATTTCAATTCAAAAGGAGCAACGTCTCCAACATATTCAATACATAAACCATTGTAATTAACATCAGGAGCAGCAAGTTGTCTTCATGTTCTTTGATCAGCCATGTTATCAAAAGCAAGTTCAGAATCAGAATCGCTATTGGTTGGTGAACTAGTGCTAGTCTGAATCGCTCTACGGCGTGGGTGCAAGGTTCTCTCAATTTTAGGATCAAAATCAAACAAGTCAGAGCAACCAGACCTAGTTGCCAGAACTAAATCTATTAATAGTAACAAGAGTCCCCGGCAACGGCGCCAATTTGATCCGCTGTCGCACACGGGTCAAAAATGAGTAGTTATAAAAACTGTAGTTAGGATACGACAACTCAAGTATCGTATCTCAAGGACTCTTGGATTGTTATTAACCTATTCAACGAATTGGGAGGGGGTTTTGGATTGAAATTTGTTTGAGAAAACAGAGCAGAAAATAGAACAATTAAGTGTTTATCAATAAGCAAAAACGATTAACCTACTGTTTCGGTTTCCCACTATCATTGATTCATATAATTCCTATGCCCTAAGCGGATTCTAATCCCTTTTCGATTGTAGTAGCAATTAACAAGCGAAATTGACACTACGAGATATATGTTCCTAATTCCGAATTAAGAAAACGGATTGAAGCTCTCGTGAATTAAGCAAACACGATTGAACACACGCGAATTAAGCAAACGCGATCAAGGTATAGGAACATACAATCATCGAAATAAATCAATACCTGTTCTATACAACTTGAATTAAGAAAACAAGACATATAGCATAGTATTGAAAGAGACAAGAAAATTGATCCGGGAATTATAGAACCTCAAGTGTCGGCGGAAACCGATTACAGCAGGTTAATCCCTGGGGATTAGTTCTCCATCACAAACATGACAAAAACCTAAGAAAATAATATGTAAACAGTGAAAAAATTGGATCCTTTCTGTCTGCCCTGATGCCTCTTTTATAGATCAGGAACACATCACGGCGGTGATGGCCATCACGGCCAGGCCGTGACCGGTTTTGCCAAGGGCGCGCATTCAAATTCTGGTCTGTCACGGCCGTGATGCCTATCACAGCTAGGCCGTGATCCTTTCTGTCCATGGGTGCTGATCTGTCACGGCCGTGACCTCCATCACGGCTAGGCCGTGTTCAATTCTGTTCTTCAGGGTCTTCTCATCACGCCCGTGATGGGTATCACGGCTAGGCCGTGACCCTTTCTGGTCTCTCTGGTCTTCTCATCACGGCCGTGACCAGTGTCACGGCTGGGCCGTGATGCTTTCTGACTTTCAGGGGTAGCTCATCACGGCCGTGACCAGTGTCACGGCTGGGCCGTGATGGCTTCTGCTTCAAAGTGTCCTTCACTTTTTGCTCTCCTTATTAACCTGAAAACATGAGATAGCAGTGAATGCTTTATTTGACCCAAAATTAACTAAAATATCCTAAAACCACTTAAGAGACTCAAAATGTTACTTGAGGACAATTAAGTCTAATTCGTGCGAAAACGAGATATAATTAGCACAAAACCATGGTCTTTCTAGTTATAAAACTAGATGAGACAAAGGCTTGTCACATCCTATTAATGAGATAGCACACAGTGAGAACAACATCACCCCAAAAACGGAATGGAACATTGCCATGTAGTAAGAGGGTGCGAGTTGTTTCAATAAGATGTCTATTTTTGCGTTCAGCAACCCCATTTTGTTGAGGGGTGTAAGCAGAAGAAGTCTGATGAAGAATACCCTGCGAAGCCATGAAAGATTGAAATGGTTGATAGAGGTATTCTCTAGCATTATCTACGCAGAGCACGAATAGGAATGCCAAATTGATTTTTAATTTCATAATAAAATTGTAGAAATATAGAAAATAATTCAGACCAATTTTCCATTAAAAATAACCAAGTACAACTCGAGAAATCATCAATAAAAGTAACAAAATATTTCGACCCTAACGTAGACAACGCCCGACTAGGACCCCAAACATCAAAATGCACTAAAGAAAAAGGAGACTTAGCGTGATTAACGACACGACTAGGAAACGAACTATAGGTATGTTTCCCTAGTTGACACGACTCACAAGACAAAGAAGTAAGCTTAGACAAGCTCGGCACCAGCTGTTGGAGCTTATCAAGGCTAGGATGTCCCAATTGGACATGAGTGAGAAGAGGGGAATCCTTGACAGCACAAACCCGAGAAGGAGGTGACGTTGGTACAAGCCATTGAACTCACATCCGGCACCAATGATCCATCCCGAACTCCGGTCCTGTAGGAAAACATAATCTTTAGTGAACGAAATGGTGCAATCAAGGGAACGGGTCAAGTGACTAATAGAAAGCAAATTAAACGGGGAACCCGGGACATAAAGCACATTATTAACCGAGAGGGAAGGGAAAGGATGGACACTGCCAACCCCCTGGGAATGTGTTTTAGAACCATTAGCCAATGTAACCGTGGGTAAATAACCAGACATAGAAAGGGTGGAAAAAAGAGATTTATTACTAGAGATATGATCGGTGGCACCAGAATCCAGAACCCAAGGACCTAGGGACGACTGAGAGAGACAAGCAAAGGAATTACCGGTGTGTACAACAGAGGCAGTGGACCCAGTGGCCTGACGTTCTTCAAACCATTTAAGAAACTCTGCATAACTAACAGGCGAAGCAGTAGACTGAGGAGATGGCTTAGATGGGGCTGGTGGATCAACCTGGGCAACATTAGCAGTGCGAGGAGGACGACCATGTAAAGTCCAACATTTATCAATAGTGTGGCCTAAGCGGTGATAGTGGTCGCATTTCGGGCGTTTACCCCGACCCCGACCACTACCACCACTACCCTGAGACACAAGAGCAGAAGCATCAACTATAGTAGGAGGTAACTCATGGCTAGGAGCAGCAGGGAGCATTGAGGTATCTGATGTCTTGGACGGGACCCGAAGCAAAGCAGACCAAGCCGTGTTTAGAGATGGGACATCAGGAGAACCCAAAATCTGATCACGGGTGGTGGAGTACTCTGGAGGCAAACCGTATAGGGCCAACAACATGAAGAAGCTACTACGCTGCTCATGTTCCCTGGTTGGGGTGTCGGCCGGTGGCAAAAGTTCATTGAAATCATGTAAAGCACCATGAAACTTTCCCAAATAAGCAGAAATAGGACCATCAATCTGGTGAGGAGCAATGACATTCGTGAGATTCTGACAGACACCATAGAGGCGTTGTGTATCATTGGTGTAAAGAACCTTGGCTTGCTCCCAAACGGACTCGCAAGTGAGATGGGCACGAAAAATTTGATTCAAAGAAGAGTGAATAGTGGACTTGATAATGCTACACAATTGAGCATCAATCTTGTTCCACCGTGGGCGTTCAGCTTCGGCAATATCAGTAGCCTTCTTAGTCAGGTGTTCGACATATGCTTGTCCATTCAACCAGAGTTTGATATCAGAGGCCCATGTGTCATAGTTGTTTCCATCCAATTTGTCAGTTCAAAGAGGGGCACTCACATAATTGGTGAAAACAGGAGGGTCAGCCTTGGAGGAGTCCTCAGGAGTATCTGAGGGTCCAGAAGCAGCCATTAATCAATAAACAAAACAGAAAACTGAAACCACAAAATACCTCGGAGTAACGACGCAATGGAGGGATCCACAACAAGTTCGAAAGAGAAAAAGAAGACCAGATCCAAGTAGGGCAGACCGGGACGAGTTCGGTGCACTAAACGGCGATCGGAAAGACCATTGGAAATGCCCTCACGCGTGGCTGGAAGCGAGGCGCGTGTGACGGAGCGCTAGGGATGTTACGGAGTGTGGTGGCGTGTTCGGTGGCTGTTGGCTGCGAGGTTGGGACGGCTATGTAGATCGGCGGATGGCGAGTCTAACCGTGTGTTCGTTGGCTGGAAAGGTCGTCGGACAGCGGAAGGCAGCGACGAATGGTGGATTGACGGCAGACTGACAGAGAACAACGATGGGCTGGCATCGGACGACTGACAGCAATGTATATGACTGGTGGGGATGCTGGAAGGAGAACACGGCAACAAAAGATGGTGCAAAACCAGAAAGAGAACACGGTTTTGTAGAAAAATTTTCACTGATGAACAGTATGTCCACCAGGTTGGAGAATTAGGGTTTTGCCTCTTGTTAGACTCTAGATACCATGTTAAGATGAGAGAGAACAAGAGACATTGGCATAACCCTTGTGTTTCAACTACACTACGGAGATTGTATTATATAAGCAATGAGTAAATCAAAATACATTAGTGTCATAATTACAAGATATTCACAATATCTGATTATCCTAATATTCCTATAATCAGAATATATTATTTATATAAATATCAACAATAACGATTAATAGGATACCAATTTAAAAACTTACACCAAACACATTTCATATGAGTTAGGATGAGCGTTTGATAAACGTAATTTTGAATGAAATTGATTTTTTAAATTCATTTATTTACAAAGTTTGAAGTGATGTGATTTATGTTTGAATATTTTTATTTTAAAATCAAGTTTGATGTAAATTTTAATGTAAATTTTTCAACCCAATGCAAAAGCTACTTTTTGTAACTTCTACTAGAATTACGTTTGAAAGCAAAATCAATTTTACTAACAATAACCAAACACATTTATTTTTACTAAAATCACGTTTGTTGGGGACAAACGAAATTATAGTACTCTTCACCATGGAACAAAAATGAATCACACACTTCCAAAATGGAGTTTCTAGGTAAAAAATAAAATCCCTTATAACAAATGCCTCCTTAAATCCAAACATTCCTTTCTACCCAGACATTGCTTTGTCACATAAATATCCAGATATTTCATGCAATGCAAATTCAAACTCTAATCACAATTTGTCCTAATTGCTACTCCTTCTACTTTCACCATATTATTCCAAAACCAATATTCGGTCATTCTGATCCTAAATGCTTACACTTCACAATGACAAAAACCAAAACCAAGGAAAGTAACAATTCAGCAAATGTCACTTCAAGCACATGCAGGAACACAAGTTCTACAATCTATTACAGTGGATAGAAAAGTAGCGCATTATAGCCAAATTAGTGATTTTACTAAAGAGTGAGCACTTTCCTTCCACACAAAAAAAAAATGAAAAATGAAATGTTAGGAGCTCAAATTCTTAATTAAATTATAAAGTTACAACAGCTATAGAAAATTTGATCACAATGAAGAGAATGTATAGAACAATTACATACTGCAGTGGATTAATGAAAGTGGTCAGATGACGGAACAGGAATGCATCTGAACGAGGATACATGGGGCGGCGGCTTCAATGGAGTAACAGCTCCTTCGGATTGTTAGGGTTTTCTCGAGAAAAAATATGGGAAACTTTTCTTTCACTTTCTCGAAGACCAAACGCGGAAAAAAAAGGCCAGTCAATTCCAGTCGTTGGATCGAGTGAAACACGGTGTGTGTGGTTTGACTGAATGGGCCTATCATTGAGAGCCACGTGTCAAGAGTAACACATCAAAATTACCCTTTTTTATTTAGGGTCTCCTAACGAGTGTTGGTTAAGAAATCCAAAAATAGCAAAATTTCATTGGAAAATCAAGTTTTTATCTTATCAAAATATTATGGATTAAATATGTTTTTAGTCCCTCATTTTTTTATAAAAGTTCGGTTTTAGTCCCCCATTTGGAATTTTTTTTTGTCCCCGTTTTTTAAAATGTGTCAGAAATAGTCTATACACCACACTTCTATTTGAAAAACGGGGACTAAAACCGAACTTTTGTAAAAAACGAGGGACTAAAAATGTGTGACTGTCAAAATTGAGGGACTAAAAATATTGGTGTAAGGATCACTTTCGACACATTTTAAAAAACGGGGGGCTAAAAAAGTACATTTTTCAAACTAAGGACTAAAACCGAATTTTTGTTAAAAATGGGGGACTAAAAATATATTTAACCCAAATATTAAATATACCACTTTCCAACGAGATCTTTCCTTTTTTGGTTCTTTAACTAATGTCCTAAGGGCACTTGTTAGTATTATCCATTTATTTATACGGATTTCAATTCTCTGCCTCTCATGCCGGAAAGGTAGAATGACTTTCCTCTCACAAATGTGAGGATTCGCCTCGTGGATTTGGATTCGCCTAGCAGATCGTCACTTCTATGGGGGGAAAGCCACTCTACCTTTCTCGCCTGAAAGGTAAACTTTCCCGTGTGAAAGGTAGAGAATCCAGACCCTATTTATCCTTGTTAACCACTTAGAATACACACACACACACACACACACACACAAAAGGAATAAGGTCTAGGGTTTAGTCTAGAGTTGCCCCAGGGGTATTATAGTAATTTCCTATTGGGATAATTTAAGAGTAAAACTTGATTAAAGAAAGGGAGGGTTTGTGAGCTATTTATTTTTTATAAAGGTGCTATAAATTAATCCCCATAAGAAACACCCTGTGTACCAACAAAGGAAGAGAGGGGGAGAGAGAGAAAGGGAGGAAGAGAAGAGTGAGTGAAAGGAGAGACTGACTATCAGCTAGCTAGGGATGTCAATGGGGCGGGGGACGGGGAGTATCCTCCGGCTCCCCATCCCCGTCTCATATTTTCCTCCCCATCCCCATTCCTCGTCTCTGGAAGTATTTCTCCCCCGTCCTCGTTCCCTTCCACCCCACGGGTCCCCATAGATCCCACGAGGATCCCGAAAGGGAAATTGGTTCATACTCAAATCATAAATTTCTCGTTGCCAGTACCTATTTCTCCTTCACTACTATCCCCCTTTAGATTATATTAAATTCAATCAACCCTACCTTATTGTTGTCAACGTTGTCGAAGACATTTGATTCCTTTTTCTACACTTGCTTCTCAGATTTCAGAACCCTCAACCCGCTTTTGCTTTCAAGAATTAATTTATAGAAAATCTGTAAAAGGATATTTAATTTAATAAAGTAACAGGGATGGTCGTTATGTTTGGCTGCAACTTCTGATTTTTTAACGATCTACTTTAAGTTTCTTTTATTAATTTAATAAAATTATATATATAAATATATATAAAATTACAAAAATAGGTTTATCTATATATATATATATATATATATATATATATATATATATATATATATATATATTTCAAGAATATTTTTGTAAGGTTCTCGGGGACGGGGTCCTCACGTTGCGGGGGTATACTCCCCATCCCCTTCCCCATATTGCCTTCGGGGGGATTTTCTACCCCATCCCCGCGGGGAAAAAATCTCTGCCTTCGGGGCCCCAAACATGGCTGTTCCCACGGGGATCCCATGTACAGGTTAAAATTGTCTTCCCTACTATCAGTCACTTACATTTCATATTATATGGAATTGATAATGGTTGAGGTAATCACAAAATTTGATAATGGTGGTTTGATATTATATGGAATTGGTCCCTTAACTTACTTTTTAGATTCAGTTTGACCCTTAACTTTTAAATGGTCAATTTGGTCCCTTAACTTATTTTTTAGATTCAGTTTTGTCCCTTAACTTTTAAAAGGTTCAATTTGGTCCCTTAATTTATCTCAGTTGACCACAGTTAGTCTTTTCCCGTCAATAAAGTCAGTAACATTGTTAAATGAGTTTCAATTTGGTCCCTTATGTTTCAAATTGGTCCTTTAAATTGTTAACTTGTTTCAAATTGGTCCTTTAAATTATTAACTTGTTTCAAACTTGTTTCAAATTGGTCCTTTAAATTGGTAACTTGTTTCAAATTGGTCATTTAAATTGTTAACTTGTTTCAAATTGGTCTTTTAAATGGTTTGCGAATTTCAACCGGGTCCTCAAAAAATTAATATTATTACTGACTCATTGACATAGATGACTAACTTAGGTCAACAGACACAAATTAAGGGACCAAATTGAACATTTTAAAAGTTAAGGGACCAAACTGAATCTAAAAAATAATTTAAGGGACCAAATTGAACATATTGCAGTGTTCAAATAGTCACACTATCACTATATGCTCAGGTTGCAAACCTATGATAAAGGAAAATTGTATAAGTAACAAAAAAAACTAGACCCACAAGGTTTGTACAGGAAGGACGAACGCGATAATAGAGCAACCCTTTGCGTTGAGCGGTGTTTCGTGCTGCTATTAGCATGAAGGAACTAGTGGTGGTGTTTCGTGTGGCAGGATCTTTTGAGGTCATTTTCCATGGGAGAAAGCAGAAGGGAGAAAGGAAAGATTCAATCAGATGAAGGATAATAGGTTGATGGTGATTCTAAGGTGGAGTATGAAGAAGATTAACCAATTGCAATGCATAAAACATCAGTGGTCTAAAACTTATATATATATATATATATATTTCTATTTCTATTTCTATAACTCTCGCCTCCTGTTTCTTATTTTAGTATTGTGAGGAAACTCATTTTTCCATTAAGTGGTATGTTCCCAGGTTTGGTTACAAAAACTATGTTCCCATTTGTTGGCAATAATTTATTCATATGAACAAAGCATCAGAACTCATAAACTTTCCTTTGGATGTATATATATAAGATAACCACTACTAGAAAACTTGAATTCTTAGACAGAATTTTCGGACAAAACTGTTTCCGTATGAAATTTTATGAACATTTTGGACGAATTTGAGACGAATGTAATTTTCAATGAGATTCTGTCTCAAATCCGTCTCTACTTTGTCCCAAACTTTCGCGCCAATAACGCGCCAAAAGATATTCCACGGATTTCGCACGGATCGGTTTCATATATATTTTTTTATCTTGGGTCTTTTTAACCATCCGTCTGAAATCTGTCCGAAAATTTGAGACAGATTTCACACGGATTTATCATTTTTTATATTTTTCTTGAAAAAGATTAAATAATTTATCTTACAACTATGATTAAAATATTTGATCTTAATAAATTTAAAAGTAAACAAGATTTATGAAAAAAAAATATTTAGACTAATTTAAAACATATTTACATTGGGGGCGGAGGAATTTTCAGCCAAATTTCTCACTTCCCTCCTTGTAAAAAATCTTCGATTAAAGTAATACTTTAGTCCCTATACGTGACATGAATTCTCGATTTGGTCCCTATACATAAAAAAATTATTAAAATGGTCCCTATACGTACAAATAATTATTAAAATGGTCCCTATACATACAAAACATTTTATACATTTGATTAATTATTTTATTTGGATGTGTATGTTTATTTTGTTATGTGGTTTAGTTTGAGTAATTAAATTACTCTCTTCAAATTATTTTATTGAGTGCGTTAGCACTGCGTTATTGCAGTGTATGCACGCTTGCATGACCATAATATTACGCTATGGTCACTAATATTCTTTGTTTAGAAAAATATTCTAAATAATATGATTCAAAGGAAGTTATTTTTAGATGTTACTCTATTTAATTTTAGATTTTGAAAACAAATTAGTTTAGTGTTAACTGGAGATTAATTTTGGATCACTGATTTTCTTGGTTGATAAATTCAACTATCAATCTTTACTCTAATTTGAATTTTGAAATTATATATTTTTCATTAATTATTTTTAGATCCAATGACCAATATTATTTCTTTTTTTTTTTAGACTCAATCTCAACCACTCATTTTGTACTTACTCACTAGGTGAGTGAAAAATAACTCCTCTCTCTCCTTTGGTTAGCCAATCTCCACGACACCTTCCTTCCTTCTTTCCTCTTTTTCTTCTTTTTATTTCTTCTTTCTCCTTCTTCCTCACATCTCACTTCCTTCTCCCTCCCTAAACTTCATCTTCTTCCTCTTTCCGTCCCTGGAACAGCGCGCCACCACCCTCCAAGGTCGCGACCACCGCGCCTGTACCGCCGGAGCTGCGCGACCACCGCGTCTTGGTTCCTGCTGATCATCGCTTGCTCACGTCTGGTCGAGCTCCACTGCGTGAACGCCGTCGTGCGAACGTGGTTCCACCGTGGTAAGCCGCCGCCCCCATGGTGGTTTCCACCATGTGAGCTCCTCCTTCTTCTTCTTCTTCCCTGGATTTATATATCTTAATCTTTCTTTCTCTCTCACTTTTGGTTCATGGTTGAACAGAACCACCATCATGACCACTGTCCGCCGCCACGTCAGCCACCACAGCATCATCACAAGTCCTCTTCTGCCCTTGGGTGAGTGATTTCTCACCATCCTTTGTACATTTGCAAAAACCCCAATTTCTCCTCAAACAGTAACCAAGGTTTTGATTTCAGATTTTAATTTATTTGAAATTAATTGGTGTTTTCTTAGATTGGGAGCATGATTAAGCGTTCCCTAAATCAATTTTATCAATCTATGGTTAATTTGAATTTTCCCCAATTTTGATGATGATCGTCTTATTTTTACCAAATCTGATTTTTTTTATTGAAATTGATTCTATTTTGTGAAATTAAGAATTTAAATCAACTTAGAGTGAGCGTTTGATGATGAGTAGCAAATTGTTTGAATTGTCTGGTTGTTGAAAATGCTTGGACTCCCTCTCTGGGATGTTAAAGTGGTTGTGTTTGCTTGGGGAAGCAAGGTTTTACATTTTTCGAGAGCTGACAGGAGTTGTCTGCACCTGTCGCAAGGTGTCAGGAAACTGAAACGTCACAGCTTCGCTCTGAGGGAAGAGGGCTATTGAAAAACCAAGGAAATGATCATCTCTTTTCTACAAGAGGTAAGGGGGGAGTGAACCACATCACACCATATTGGTAGATGTGAAGATGGCTTTATATTGTCTGGTGTTGGAAATCCTATACCAAGGGTTATCCACAGTCTATTTATCCACGGTCTATTTAAAGTAATTAACATATTCTGCATTACTTTTAAGGAATTGTGGAATATAACTGATAAATAATTCTGTTTTTCTTTTTACATTAACTTGTAACTAATTCTTCTTTTTGAAGGAATAAGTTATATTTGGTAATTTGTTGATTGTGTTGAGATTACAAGAACTTTAGCAATAAAACACTGTTAATTATTAGACATTTTTTGAATTAAACTCTCAAACCTCAAACTAAAGGATGAAGAAAAAGTTAGATGAAAGGTAGTAGAAATCGTTAGAGGAAAGACTACCAAAAGTTACAATTGAATTTTTAACCTTAATGTGGTTAAGCACATTATTCCAAGTTTTCCAACTTCGATTTTATGACATGGTATTGTGGAGTTGATCAGTGTGTACTATGAGATGAGGAGTGTAGTGGTGTCAACACTGGGTGAAAGAGAAAGAAAGGGCATAGGTCCTATATAATATATTTACAAAACTCAATTTAATTTATGTGTATGTTCTCATAGTTGTCAGCTACTCAGCTATATAGGGAAGCTATATTGAATGTGAAAATGTTGAATACGCAAATGGGTGTTGGAATGATAGGATCAGAAATTGAAACTTTGTGGTCTTATACAAAAGTTATGAATTTGGAAGAGAAAATAATTAAACATTTTGTCTTGTCATGTGTTGCCAATTGATTAGCGAGCATGTTTCAAAGTAGAGAGTATCTTAATGTGATGGTGTCCATTATGTGAGTACAAGCTAAATGGTTTGAATATCCATATTTTTTATCTTGTTATTTAAATTAGTTATAATGTCTATTATCTTGTTACAGTGTGATGAATGCTTTCTCGGAAGGACTCACAATCTTATATTTGATTATAGTAACATCCTTCTCGTTTATGATGGTGGCCACGAATTAATCAATGACGACGATGATTAGATGAAAACGACGATGATATGATGATGAGGAGGAGATGATGGATGATGTGCTAGATGAAGATGAAGAGTTTAGTGATCAAAGTAATAATGAGGAATAAATTTATGTCTTTGATGTTTGTAATGATATTTTAATGCTTTGAATCTTAATATATCATTCTTTTATTTCAAGATACTTTGTGTTTTTGTTTATGTGAAGCTTGATACTTGTCTAGAGTGGTACCTTAATAATAATAATTTTTTATTATATTATATTAGATTCCAAGTCCAGGTACCTAATTTGGTATGCATAATTATTTAAGTTTGGCCCTTTTTTATTAACAAACATGATTTGTTTATCAAAAAATATTATTTAAATATGATTATCTAATCCGTGGGAAATCTGTCCAAAATAATATCATAACATTCGTCTGAAATCTGTCCAGAATTTGCATGAATAGCAATATTGAATCCGTCTAAAATTGGTCCGAAATTAAGCCAATATAACCAAAATTCAAATTTTTTGTGTTTGTCTGAAAGTTGTTCGAAATCTGTCTGGAACTAATTTCGGACGGAATTTCGGACGGAATTTTCAATTTGCAACGGGGCTTTTTCGGACGGGGGATGTTTAGTCTGAAATCCGTCTGAAATTAATTGTCCGTCCAAAATCTGTGGGAAAAGTGTCCAAATTCCATCTAAAATCCGTCCGTGAATCCGTCCGAAAATAGCAATTTTCTAGCAGTGAACAGTGTGTTTGGATTAGTGATTTTAAGGAGGGAATGTAACTTTTGAGAGTATTTGAAATGTCATCCACTACAATACTCCATTTGGATACTTATCCAAAAAGAATTTTATATTCTCAGCATTTTGATCAGGTATTTTCTCTGCTCAAAATCAAGGAATTTCAAATGACACCTAAAGAGGTGGGATTTTCTAAATTCCTTGCTCTTCTCTCTCTTACTTTTCCGACCTTGACTATTTCTCTCTATCGTTGCAAAGGTGGATGCATGTCGTATATGCATTGCATTCAACTTCTCTGCCATGGCTTCCCCTATCATCATCTTTGTCATGCTCATGGCTTCTCCTCCATAGCTTTATCTCATGTAAGATCTATTCTAGCTATTCACACTTTGCAGTTATCTAACTTCTTCTCCATTTTTCTAGCTTCCATAGCTCTTTCTTGTTGATTTTGTTGATTTTTTTTCTTAATTTCTTGTTTGTGATTTTCTTCTTGATTTTTCTTCTAGATTCAGTGGCTAACATGATACATATTCTCTCTGCTTCACAATTATTTTGCAATTGAGTTTCTCAATGAGTGATGAGAACCATTGTATCCTTTTTTCTTCTACACTTTCTATCTCTGTTTCTGCTCTTCGATTTTTCTGCATGCATGATTTCTGTTTTACCCAATTTCTGCTAGATGGAATGCATGAACCACTGTGTGGTTTGTTTGAATTTGTGATTTATTTTCATGCTTTATATAAAGAAAAGATGTTATGATTCCCATGATGCGTGCAAGGATTGTGTGATTTGGAGGTAGGTAAGCTTGGTGTGATTGAATATAATTTGAAGTGTATGGTGATGTGAAATTAAGATTAGCTATCAAGCTTGTATGGTTTATGATTAAGTTGAATGTGAATTGTGGTTTTTATGCTTTTGCAATGCAGATTCCATGTTCTTGGTTTTGAAATTTAGTAACTTGTCAATTCCTTTGCTCAATCAAATTTTGTGTTGACTGCTACCTATTTGATGGTCTAATCACTTCATTTTTCTTAATTAAAGTTTCATTTTCTTGTACACATGTACAAAAGTATTACCATAGTTATGACAAACCCTTCTTAATACCACAACCTTGCTGAATTTTTTTTCCAGTATTATCTTTTGCCACTCATGAGAACTTACACCTAATCCTATGTTATTACAGTATGTACACTTGCTGGGCAGGATACTTATTGTAGAACTTCATTCATATCTTCTGTATCAAATATTCTAGAAATGATATTATGCACTTTATATTTAAAGGTAGAAGAAATTATATACCTTCTACTATAATTGTTTTAACTTTGTTTGATTGTTGTGGTTTCTTGAACAAATTGGTGAAGGAAAAGGTTTGGGATCATCTATGCTGCTGACACTAATTAGGGGTTCAGCTTCAACATGTGTATCTCCGGGTAGACTCTCTTGCCTGTGACCTGCTATGACTTCCATTATTGTGATTATTCTCAGTTGGCCCATAATTCTTGATGCTACTGATTCTAAAGTGTTGTTGAGTTCATTTATACACTTGGGTCCCTTTTGCCTTTTCCTGCTTTGACTAAATTGTTTTTATCAGTTATGTGATGGAACCCTAGGTGTTTTATGCTACTGATGCTGCTTTCTTTGCCCGAATATCTTGGCCATAAACATGTGGTGGTCTGCGGTTAATGTGCTGTTTTTTTGGACTTTGGTTGAAGTGTATCAGGGGTCTGATTGCTGCTATTGATGCGTCTTGTTTGGTCTATTTGGAGTGATATTGATATGGAACACATCTAGGTCTGGGCTATGTAAAGGGAATGTGATTTTTGGCTCAATATGGATTTTCTTTTGCCACTTTTTCTGGTTGTAATAGCCTTCTTGTACTCTTTCGGGCATGCTGTCCTCTTGGTACTTCTTGTATCTTTTGGTTTGTTTTGTCTTTTGTTAATAAATAATTTGGCTTATAAAAATAAATAAATATACCTTCAATTATACTCTAGAAATGTAGTTGCTAACCGGTTTGCTTTGTTGCCTAACATGAATTATCATTGGTTCTTCCTTGTCCTTTACTTGTGTGTTCTTGCTTACACCATTGAAATTTATTTCCTTTCCCTGTCCAGGTAATGTCTATTTTAATTTAAGACACCGACACCTTGTTAGAATTTTGATGATGATACACTATTATACACTTCACTTGTACTCATATCATTTCATATTTACATTTTTTATCATTTAATTATATCTAGTTTTACCTCTTTTTTGGGTATATAGTTTTACCTTATTTTTTACATAATTATATTTTGATCCTGTGTTAGGTGATATGTAGCAGGCATTATTACATTGGTGATTAGTACGAATGAGAAATGTGCCTACAAGTGAAGTAGTATTCAAGGTGGCATCTGTTAGATCAGCATTTGGAGGTCAGTCTCCTATAACAGAGCAAAACTAAACAAAGAAGAAACGGCTCATTGTATTTGTTTCATGTTCGTAAGTTGGTCTTTTGACCGATAAGATTGAGGAACATTGAATGTAGTAAACTAGAGCATAATATTATCTTTTCATTGTTACTTTTCATGATAAACTTTCCGCTCTTTTGTAGTTCCTATAATCTCAACTCAAGTGTAGAACTTCGCTCGTATTGTATCACTATCATGTTGTTACAATGCAAAAAAAAATTTATTAGAACCTATTGGTTTTTGACTATTTGTAGCTTTTAGGCGAAAATAGATAGTAATATTCTTTACGTATCTTTTGCTATTCTTCATATTAGTTTTTTTGCCCAAATTATGGTAAATATAATTAATCATATTTTTGAAAATTGTCTAATTTTATTATTATTTTTAGATTATTTTAAATTTTTATTATTTTAAATTGGCTATTGTTTATTTATTTGTCACATTTTATATTGAAATTCCATTTTTTTAAATAAATAATCAATTTTTTTTATAATTGGAGGTAATTAAATTGCTTTATCCAAACAAAGAATTTAAAATACAAGGTATTTGAATTACTCTATCCAAACAAAGTATTTTCAAAATGAAAGTAATTCAATTGAAGCAATTCAATTACCCTGTATTTTAAATTCTTTGGAATTTTGAAATACTCAATCCAAACACATACTAAGAGTCAAGTTTTTGCAGTTACCTCCGCAGGTACAAATGCACAAGGCAGATGCAGGAATTAGCTTTTGAATTTTCAATTTGTTGATTTCCTTTTTGTTCTCAACTGTATTTAGATGGGGGGTTTTTGAAGGGAATGGGGGGACTGATACAAGACAAGATAGGGGCTCCTGGTGCCAAGCCCAAAAGCGAGTTAGAAGCCTCAAGCCTCAATATCTCAACATTAGCAATATTCTAGAATAAAATAGTTTGTTATAATTTACAATTTTACAATTTATTATTGGTAGTTGTTATGTCATGTGTCCTTAGATCCTTAATAGTAGGGTAAATTGTATTGAGTTTGTTATTTGTAAATTGGTTATATAAACCAATAGTAATATGAATGAAAGTAAGAAGAAAATTGGATCAAAATCTCTCTCCCTCTAGGCTTTCTCTTTGTGAGAATTCAATCTCTCCCTAAATTCCTCTTCCTATCTCTTCTCTATTCCTCACTTTCTATCATTGGTGCTTTCATCTTGCAACTCAACCTCATTCATCAACAAAAAAAAAAACGCATCACATTCCAATTCAGAAAAATCAAACCACACCAAACTCCTAGAATCCATCAATGCCCTCACCAAAATGGTCACTGAATCCACACTTTCAGAGAAACGTAAAACTGAATCCCTTCTCAATACCTTCCCCTACCAAAAAACCCAGATGCTACGCCACCCCCATACACCCTTGCATTCGGACAACTCAGCATGCTCCACCACCCAATTCCAGATTCAGCAACAAGCCGTTCCACCTGCAATTACTGACTTTCCCATTATTCTTCAGAAGCGTCAAAATGGAGCTCTTCTCAGTACCTTCAAGTCCCCAAAACCCCAAACCCAGCATCACCCCCATCCACCTGAAAACCCAATCCTGTAAAACGAAATTCAGCAAAAATCATGTCCATCTTCACCACCACCCCAACCCATTACCTATGAACATCACTTCCCCGAACCATTCCTACCAAGACAGCTTCAACCCTTGCCCCCACCAAACATTAACCCTGAAGCCAACACCCACCTTCACGATGACCCACCCTGCAATCCTGCCCCTGGGGATTACCTTTCACCATCCAGCGACTCACCCCCACCCCACATTTTCCCTCCTCATTTCTGCAACCCAGAAACACCAATGACCAGCCATCCTTGAAATATGCCCTTCCTCTTGGAGATGCCGCCACCTCCTGGAGTCTACAAAAGCAACTTGAAAATTTAACTCACCACCACCGAAAGAGAGGAAGGGGTCTGTGCAGGTGTCCAAGCAATAGGGTAGCGTCTTTCCAGTCGAACTAACCCCGGAGGAGATTCCACCGCCTGAACCACCCAACTGTGCCGCCGTGCGCCACCTTCTTCACCATCGGAGGTCTCCGCAGCTTCCATCTCCGATGGAGTTCTACGTTTCAAACTCGGTTCCGTCTTCTTCGTTGCTATCGCGAGCGTCACCTGTTAAGTCTCTAAAATGTTTGATGTGCATTTCCCTAAGTTTTGATGAGAACTAAACATTGGTTAATGATTTAATTAACCTTCATATTGGTTGCTAACCTGTTTATCTAGTGTGCATATTAAAATAGTAAGAATCATCTGTCTGCTCATTGTCTAGATAAACGAAAGTCAACCTGTCTGCTGACTAGGATTATTGACTTCTTTAAAGATACGTCTTCAACCTGTCTCCCCACGAGTTCCTACACTTGTCTAAGGTTACTCGTTCAAGAATCAAAAACCAAACAAGCTTTTGTTGGCTGTCCAATCAGAAAAAGACTTGAAGCCTTCTCTCCTACTTAGTCTCACGCTTATCAAGAAAATTCAGAAGTTACTCTCTCAAGTAACCTCGGATATCAGAACCAAAGACCAGTTAAAGAATTCTTCCAATGTACTTTATTCCCTAGTACCTCTGGTCCTTGCACGAAAAGGGAATTGTACTCAGCAAAGTATAAAAAGCTCTCTGTACAACTCTGATATAGCTGTTTCACGATGCATAAAGCCACGATCCTTCAAATTAGAGTACAACCAACGTTCCTATTGCATTAATGGCTACCCAGAACGGCTATATTGCATTTAATGAAGTTCTGCTTGAAGCCAACATTTGAGGGAATGTCTCTAACGGATCTTAAATGCTTGAAGACTATAAATACAGAAGTCATTGAAGATGAAGATATAGAGAATACATATAGCATTAAAGAGCCATTACTCTGCGCATTAATATCTTCATTATTTTATTCTGTATTCTTCAATCATTTGAAGTTATTACGCAGACTTTCCTAAGCTTTACATTTAAACCACTGAGTGTTAGTGAAAGATCTGTCTGTCTGAAGTTGTATTTATTACAAACCAAATTTCTCAAACAAATCTGAGTGAGCCTGAAGAGGCTAGGTATGCACAGAATACTTTTCTTGGAGCCTGAAGAGGCTAGGTGTGGAAACAATACTTGGAGTCTGTAACCTGATCAGTTATAGTGGATAAAACTTGGTGCTGCCAAGGACTAGAAGTAGCTCTTTGCTCTAAAGAGTGAACCAGGATAAATAACTATGTCAATCTCTCTTTCCTTATAAACTTTTTAGTTGATTTAGTTTTCTTATCCGTTTATCAAGTGGTGTGTTTGCCTAAGTCACTGTTAAAATTTCATCAGACAGGTCACCTGTCTATCCTGTATCTTTCCACTCGTCTGAACCAAGCTTCTGTATGCGAAAAGTTTTAAACTTTGTTTAAATTCTGATAAACACAATTCAACCCTCCTTCTCATGTTTATAGTTGTCTATTTCAGTTGGTATCAGAGCTCAGCCTCTGGGTTAAGCATCTAACAGTGTAGAGGTAAAATGTCCGGAAGAATAGACATGACTGCTGGAGCTAGTTCAAGTGGAAGTCACCAGACTGAAGGAGCTTCCCTAACCACACTTCCTTACTTCAATGGAGAAAACTACAACTATTGGAAAGATAGATTTCAATGGTTCATTCTATCTACAAACTCTGATGTCTGGGATGTCATTACAGATGGTCCATTCATTCCCAAGACTGATGATGACACTGACAAGCCAAAAGCTCAGTGGACTACTGCAAAAAAGACAAAATGGGAGCTGAACCACGAAGCTAGATATAACATCATTTGTGCTCTCAGTCCTGAGGAGTTTGAGAAGGTATGTGCTTGTGACTCTGCCAAAGAAATATTGGACACTTTAGCTGTCACACATGAAGGAATAGCCAAAGTCAAAGAGTCAAAGATTGCCATACTTGTCAGAAAGTATGAACTGTTTGTCATGGAGGAAGGAGAATCTGTTGCTCAAATGATAGGAAGATTTCAAACTATAGTCAATAGTTTAAAATCTCTTGGAAAAGTCTACACCAATGCTGAGAAGGTTGGAAAGACTCTGAGAAGTCTACCTAAATAGTGGAGACCTTTGGTCACTGCTATCTCTCAAGCTAAGGATCTGACTACCTTAACTATGGATGAACTTCTTAGAACATTCACTGTTCATGAGCAAGAACTTGGAGATTAAGTTGCACCAAAGAAGGGCAAGTCAATTACTCTGAAAGCTGATCAAAATTCAGCAAAAGCTTCCAAGGCTAGAAGGCAGATGAGTCATCCAGTGATGCTGACCTGTCTGAACACGAGGATTCTGAGAGTGATGAAGAATTGTCTCTCCCGACCAGGAAGATAAAGCTTCTCCTACAGAAAAAGAAGTTCAAGATGGATAAGCCATTCAAAAGGTTCAACAAGGACAAGAACTTCAAAGAATCCACTCCAACAGGAAAAAGTCCAATTGTCTGCTATGAGTGCAAGAAGCCTGGTCACATCAAGGCTGAATTTCCTCAACTCAAGAAGGCCCCTTTTAAGAAATTCTTAAAGAATAAGAAGAAAGGAATGATGGCTACTTGGGAGGATCTGGAGTCAACATCTTCTGATGAAGAAACAGAGAAAGAAGCCAATCTCTGTTTGATGGCCAACACTGACTCAGACTCAGACGACGAGATGTCCTCTACCGGACAAAGAAAACACCACTGCTGGTACCTGGACAATGGTTGCTTGCATCAGAAAGGAAAAGTTATAGGAATTGGTACTATTGGTGGTAAATCCCCTCTTCCCTCTAAATCTAATGTTCTTATGGTTAAAGGATTAAGACACAATTTGCTTAGCATAAGTCAATTATGTGATAGTGGATTTGATGTTTCCTTTACCAAGGATGTATGCATAGTTAAAGACTGTTGTGGCAAAACCCTCTTTTCACCTAAAAGGCAACAAAATCTTTATAAGATTGAACTGTCTGATCTCTCAGATCAAAGTGTAACCTGTCTGATGTCTAAAGAGGATGAGAGATGGTTATGGCATAAGAAACTAGGACATGCTAGTATGAAACTAATTTCTAAATTAAAAAGGAATAACATTGTGAGAGGATTGCCTGATATTAGTTTTAAGAAAGATGTCTTATGTGATGCATGTCAGAGAGGTAAACAGATAAAATCAAGTTTCAAATCTAAACACCAAGTATCAACCTCTCGACCTTTTCAGTTGTTACACATGGATCTGTTTGGACCAGTTAGTGTTGCCAGCCTGGCTGGAAGAAAATATGGATTTGTCATAGTTGATGACTATTCTAGATTCACATGGGTACTCTTCCTAACACACAATGATAAGTCTTTTAAGGCTTTCTCAGTATTCTGCAAAAGAAATGAGCAGGGTTTATGTATTTCTACCCTTAGAAGTGATCATGGGGGAGAATTTGAAAATGAGCTGTTTAGATAGTTCTGTGAGGAGAATGGAATCTATCACAATTTCTCTGCACCTAGAACTCCATAGCAAAATGGAGTGGTTGAGAGAAAGAACAGATCTCTGCAAGAGATGGCTAGATCTATGCTCAATGAAAATAATCTCCCTAAGTACTTCTGGGCAGAAGCTGTAAATACTGCTTGTTATGTACAAAATAGAATACTTATTAGGCCTTTTCTAAAAAGGACTCCTTATTAATTGTGGAAAGGAAAAATCCCCAACATATCTTATTTTCATTCTTTTGGATGTGAATGTTTTATTCTGAATACCAGAGATAATCTTGGAAAATTTGATTCTAAGGTAGATAAAGGTATTTTCATAGGATATTCCGAAATGTCTAAGGCTTTTAGAGTTTACAATTCAAGAACTTGCATTGTTGAAGAATCTGTTCATGTTAAATTCAATGATGGACTAAAGACTGATAAAGAACTATCAGATCTAGAAGATGATCTTGCAGGTCTTGATATAAATAATCCAGAAATTCAACAACCCGATCTGACCAAGACAGAACCTGTGCTTGAGGATGTCACACAAGTGGAGCAGACAAGTCAGCAGACGAGTCAACAGACGAGTCAGTAGACAAGTCAAGATCTTCAAGATGATCTAAAAAGGGATTGGAAGTTCAACACTCATCATCCTAAGGATCTTATTATTGGAAATCCTTCTAAAGGAGTAAGAACCAGATCCACACTAAGAGAATCAAGCAATATGGCTTTTATATTAGAATTGGAGCCAAAACGCATTGAAGAAGCTCTTGAGGATGAAAGTTGGATTCTTGCAATGCAAGAAGAACTCAACCAGGTCACCGGAAATGATGTCTGGACTCTTGTCTCTAAGCCTAAAAACAAGTCTGTTATTTGAACAAGATGGGTCTTCAGAAACAAATTGGATGAAGATGGTAAAGTTGTAAAAAATAAGGCAAGGTTAGTACCTCAAGGCTATAACAAACAATAAGGTATTGACTATACTGAAACTTTTGCACCTGTAGCTAGAATAGAAGCTATACTCATTTTAATGTCATATGCTGCACAACACCAAATCACCTTGTTTCAAATGGATGTAAAAAGTGCTTTTGTAAATGGTATAATAGAAGAAGAAGTGTATGTTAAACAACCCCCTGATTTTGAGAATACTAATAAACCAGATCATGTTTTCAAACTTAAAAAGGCATTATATGGTTTGAAACAAGCACCTAGAGCATGGTACGATAAACTTAGTTCTTTTCTCATGCATAATGATTTTACTAGATGACAAGTAGACACTACTCTGTTCAAGAAATGCCCTAAAGAGAACTTTATTATATTTCAAATATATGTTTATGATATTATTTTTGGAGCAACTAATGAAAAGATGTGCAAGGAATTTTCAAATCTAATGCAAGCTGAATTTGAGATGAGCATGATGGGAGAATTGAAGTTCTTCCTTGGATTACAAATCAAGCAGACAAGTGATGGAATTTACATCCATCAACAAAAGTATACCAAGGAGATACTCAAGAAATACAAAATGGAAAATGCTAAGCTCATGAAAACCCATATGCAACCCAATGCAAAACTAAGCAAAGATGATGAAGGTAAAAAGGTAGATCAAACTATCTACAGAGGTATGATTGGCTCTCTACTGTACTTAACTTCAAGCAGACCTGACATTCAATTTAGTGTCTGTATGTATGCTAGATTCCAATCTGATCCTAGAGAATCTCATCTTAAGGCTGTTTAAAGAATATTTAGATATTTACTTGGAACTACTAATCTTGGTTTACTGTATTTAAGATCAAAAGAATACAGATTAGTGGGATATTGTGATGCTGATTTTGCTGGAGACAGAATAGAAAGAAAAAGCACTAGTAGAGGATGTCACTTCATTGGAGCAAGCATAGTCTCATGGTCAAGCAAGAGGCAGACAACTATTGCCCTGTCTACTGCTGAAGCAGAATACATCTCAGCTGCTAGTTGCTGCTCTCAACTCTTATGGGTAAAACTTCAACTTGAGGCTTACTCTATTTATGAACATAACATATATGTATGGTGTGATAATTCCAGTGATATATGCTTATCTAAAAATCCAATTCAGCATTCTAAGGCTAAGCATATTGGAATTAAACATCATTTTATTAGGGATTATGTTCAGAAAGGCATCTTTGATATTAAGTTTGTTAAAACTGAAAATCAATGGGCTGATAATTTCACTAAACCCTTAGCAGAAGAAAGGTTTTTATTTATTAGAGATAATCTAAAGATGCATTGCATTGTTGAATAACATGTCTGAGTGTTAACCTGTCAGTGCTTTATCACTTGTCTATGCTTACCTGTCTGACTTTGCTGAGTCACTATGCTAGAACTCAACAGTTTTGTTGAAATGGTTATTAATTAATTAATGCCATTCCCTTATATGAAGCTAATCATGTGCACAGTAGTTTATATATCTCGAAATCATGTTTCCATTATGTCTTAAGTAGGCACTGTTGTTCCCCATACGAATTGTGCTGTTTTGATTTAAAAATTCTTTTTTCTCTCTCCTACCTTTATGACTATAAAAGACAATAGATCAGAAAGGATGAACCTTTACGTTTTCAAAATTCCAAAATCTCTTTGTCTTTTCATCTCTTAAACCCTCTTCTCTCTCGAAACCCTAGAACCGTTTTCTCTCAAAAATGGCATCATCCAAGCGTCTCTATGCAAAAGAAATAGCTGAGAAATACAATCTCAAAGTTATTGAGGAGTAGATCATTCCGGGAAAGATTGTTGATCTTCAACAGATGAAGAAGCTAGGTATGGATGTCACTAAAGAGTTGGAGTATTCCAAATGGACTCCTTAGACATCAAGGAGCTTGTTCACCCTAAGCTCGTTCGAACGTTCTGGAGAAATGTTGTGGTTGTCACCAACCGACTCAACAGAACCAAGAGCTTTAAGGCTGAAATGGGGGATATAACCCTTCTCTTCCCCATCAGCTCTCTGGAGCTTGTCACAAAATGTCCGAGAATCGGAGCTGGCTTCACACCCAACTGGGAAGACGAAGTGAGAGTTGACAATGTCAACATTGCCATCTATGGTGTTCCCAAACCTGTGAACCCTAAGCCTGTCAACATGGTGGTCAAGTGCAGATTCCTGCACAAATTGATGTTGGGGTGCGTGATACCAAGGAAAGGTTCACGAGATAGTGTGACCAAGATGGACAGATTTGTTCCGTACCACTTGATCCACAAAATCAAGGTTGACATCAACGACCTTATCTACATGTACCTTGAGACTTTGATCAAGAGAACCAACATGCAGACCTATCCTTATGGGATGTTGCTGACAAGGGTCTTCAGGAACAAGTTGTTTGTTCCTAGTGATGTTCACTTTGTGGACATGTCACTACCCATAGACAGGAAGATAATGTCTATGATGGACATCAAGGGAATCCCTATTGCTCATGAGGAGGCAGATGATAAGAAGAAGCATAAGAAGAAGCCTGTTGTTGAGCAGAAGGAGGAAGAACCAGTAGTTTCCACTGATGAGTCAGAAGTCCCCATTTCTGAGAAACTATTCAAATCGTCTGGAAAGGTGGCCAGACAAGACCAAATTCCAGAGCTACAACCTTCAGTGTCTGAAGATTCTGCGGAGACAGTTGAGCCCTTAAGGTTCAAGCTGAAGAGACCCTCTCCCAAGAGGAAGACTAGTGAAACTGAGGAATTAGTGGATGTTCCTGCTCATCCCAGCAAGAAGAGGAACCTGGTGAAGACTTTTGTCAAGGTCAGACAAGTTGAGTCTGAGCCTAGCAAAGAGGAAGCATCTGCTCAGGGGGAGCAGACAGAACACGTCCTGGAAGAACCAAAGAAGACTTTCATTTTGGGAATTATTTCCAAAAAGAGAAGATTTGGTTACCCAGTACCTGGAAAGACTGAAGTGCCTACAGAAGCTAACATTGCAGAAGACCTGTCTGGAGGAGCTCAGACAGTTGTACCCGAGGATGACCAAGTGTCTCCATCTCACAAGAAGTTGAAGTTATCTGAAAACCAGATAACTCCTTCTTCCCCTTTTCATCAAGGTATCATCACCCCATCTGTCTCTTCTCCATCTTTCCTTTTTGTTAAACCTCTCTCTGTTGCATCTCCTCTTCTTTCACCCTTCTCCTCTTTACAAACTCAAAAATCGTCTTTCACTATCGTACATGATGAATGTTAGTACACAGTTGTTCACAGGGACTCTACTCCCAAATAACAAACTGGCATATCATCGAGACTCTTTGTGTCTAATCTGCAATCTCTTTTATTTGCAAGTATCCCACATGTCTCTGTCATTCCTTATCCTCCACCTCATATTCTTAACCCCTGTAGAGAACTTTTATTCTACCCACCTATTATTCTCTTCATTAGAACATTAGCTGGAACTCACTATCCTACTTCTGTTGTAATGTTACCTCGTATATCTAGGTATTTCTTTATGTTAGTTACTGGATCAAATTCTTTCTTTTGTCATATTGATTCTTTATTACCTCTCCCTCCCTCTGTTTTAGTTCAAACACCTCTTTCCCCACCTATCCAATAACCGTCACCAGACTGTCTCTATTCGAGAGACTTTCCTGTGTGTTTCCTTCACCTGATACTGACTTTGTCAGAATCAGTCTTCTCTTCAAATTCGTCTTTCTTCCTTTCTATGCCCTTCAAACTCTCCATGAACTTTTCTTTCCTTCCATCACCTTTCCCCTATCTCTACCTAAGGCACCCCCAGTTTTAGCCTTACCCTGGCACTCTTCTCTGTCTATCTCTTCCTCAAGTTTGTCTACAGAAGCCTCCACTTCTCAGACAGTGGACTTAGAAGACCTTCATCTGCTTCAAACACAAGTAGAAGACTTAAGAAGGCAGCTAGATGAAGAAAGGCGAGCTAGGATGCTCTTAGAGCAAAGGGTTGTTGCTTTATTTTTGTTAATTAGTCAATCTAGGTAGTTTTTGTTTCTCTGTAGTAAACTACCCTGTACTTATCAAAGCTCATGATGAATAAAATATATTTCTTCCTTACTTTCCTTATTTCTTTACTTTTTTATTATGATTACTCCTTTTTGCTGTTGACAAAAGGGGGAGAATGAATGTGATATGATCTTAATGAGAAAGTAATATATGTACATGAGTATGTTCTGATATGAACAAAGTATGTTCTGATAGTTTCTATAATTGCTCTGATAAATCGCAAGTAAGATTGCTTTGATAATTTCAAAGTAAAACAAGTCAAATATATGTGTGACTAAGTTAACTAGAACATATGGTCAAGCCCGTCTGATTAAGAAAATTTCAACCTGTTTGATATATGCTACTTTCATTTGTTGATATTTTCTAAGGTTCCTTAAATCATCTCAATGTTTGTCATCATAAAAAAGGGGGAGATTGTTACGTCTCTAAAATGTGTGACGTGCATTTCCCTAAGTTTTGATGAGAACTAAACATTGGTTAATGATTTAATTAACCTTCATATTGGTTGCTAACCTGTCTATCTAGTGTGAAGATTAAAACAGTAAGAATCATCTGTCTGCTCATATAGGTGACTACCTGTTCGGATAAGCGAAAGTCAACCTGTCTGCTGACTAGGATTATTGACTTCTTTCAAGATACGTCTTCAACTTGTCTCCCCACGAGTTCCTACACTTGTCTGAGGTTACTCGTTCAAGAATCAAGGACCAAACAAGCTTTTGTTGGCTGTCCCATCAGAAAGAGACTTGAAGCCTTCTCTCCTACTTAGTCTCACGCTCAACAAGAAAATTCAGAAGTTACTCTCTCAAGCAATCTCGGATATCAGAACCAAAGACCAGTTAAAGAATGCTTCCAACGTGCTTTATTCCATAGTACCTCTGGTCCTTGCACGAAAAGGGAATTGTACTCGGCAAAGTACAAAAAGCTCTCTGCACAACTCTGATATGGCTGTTTCATGATGCATAAAGCCATGATCCTTCAAGTTAGAGTATAACCAACGTTCATATTGTATTAATGGCTGCCCAGAATGACTATATTGCATTTAATGAAGTTCTGCTTGAAGCCAACATCTGAGGGAATGTCTCTAACGGATCTTAAATGCTTGAAGACTATAAATACAGAAGTCATTGAAGATGAAGATATAGAGAATACATATAGCATTAAAGACCCATTACTCTGTGCATTAATATCTTCATTCTTTTATTCTGTATTCTTCAATCATTTGAAGTTATTATGCATACTTCCCTAAGCTTTACATTTAAACCACTCTCTGAGTGTTAGTGATAGATCTGTCTGTCTGAAGTTGTATTTATTACAAACCAAATTTCTCAAACAAATCTTAGTGAGCCTGAAGAGGCTAGTTGTGCAAAGAATACTTGTCTTGGAGCCTGGTGAGGCTAGGTGTGCAAACAATACTTGTCTTGGAGCCTGAAGAGGCTAGGTGTACAAACAATACTTGGAGTCTGTAACCTGATCAGTTATAGTGGATAAAAACTTGGTGCTGCCAAGGACTGGACGTAGCTCTTTGCTTTGAAGAGTGAACCAGGATAAATAACTGTGTAAATCTCTCTTTCCTTATAAAATCTTTAGTTTCTTTAGTTTTCTTATCCATTTATCAAGTGGTGTTTTTGCCTAAGTCACTGTTAAAATTTCATCAGACAGGTCACCTGTCTGTCCTGTATCTTTCCACTCGTATGAACCAAGCTTCTGTATGCAAAAAGTTTTCAACTTTGTTTAAATTCTGATAAACACAATTCAACCCCCTTCTCATGTTTATAGTTTTCTATTTCATCACCGTCCAGTGGGTTTCCTTCTGCTTTAGTTTGGTCAAGACCGACTCCGGAGAGGCTTTCTTTCCAGATGAGGGAGCCGCCATCGGGACCAGCTTCTGGATGGCCATGGATACCTCGAAGTAGGGGAACACAATATACGCGAGCTTCGTCATCGCCATGTCTGTCGTCGAAGCCTTCAGTCGAGCCCCCGGATCGGATGCGTTTGGGTCTCCTTCAGCTCGGTCAAGCATGCCACCGACGATGGTCCCTTTCTATCGGAGGAGCCGTCCCCGGACCAGCCTCTAGCTGGCTTCGGGTCCCTTGGAGACTCGAAACACAGAGCACGCTTCGGATCCCGTCACCTCCGTTCCTGTCAGATGCGCTGTCGTTAGTTCGGACTAGTACGTCGCCAGCGGCGGTTCCCTTCCCGACGACGGCGCTACCACCAGGTGCAGCCTCTTACTGGCCTTGGGTACCTTGGAGAGCATAAAATAAACTATTTTTAGGTTTTCGTTGGGCTGGGGCACCTTATTGATGAGCTTTGTTACCGATTTGGGCCTCCTCACAGTTTGGACCTTATTACTACTAAAGCAAACAAAGCCTTTAGTCTATGATTTTTCTGCACAACTTTGGTTTGTAGGAAACAATGTTGGAGATATTACTGGCATGGGTTGGGACTTGATTGGGTCTTGTGCAGAACAATCATGTGTATCTTTAATTGTTGCATGCATATCATCATTTGGAGCAAATCATGACTACACAGCTAGGCTATATCCTCTTGTCTTAAGTTCAATGGGAATTGTGGCTTGCTTGATCACAACTCTTTTTGCGACAAATCTGTTTGAAATGCAAAAAGTGAGCCAAATAATTGCTATTGCCATTGCTACTTATGTAAGATTCAGTCTTATAACAATGTATGGAATTGTTGTTGCAACACTTGGAATGCTCAGTATCATTGCTGCTAGTTTTGCCATTGATGCTTCTGGTCCCATTAGTGATAATGTTAGAGGTATTGTAGAAATGGCCGGAAATCAGATGAGATACACAAGACCTCCCCAAATGAAAACCATTAACCCAATTTGGATTGATGGGCTTATGTTTGGTGCAGCTGAGTTTATTGAGGATTTTTTTTGCTCTACTGGGTTGATTGAATGTGGCATCAATCCAAATGTTGTCATTTACAACATCTTGATTAGATCTTTATGCACTCTTGAGGATGTTTACCTTGAAAATTTTAAGACAGATGCAAGAGGAAGGAATAAGCCCAAGGTCTGATTGGAAGGCACCCTGGAGTAGCAAAGTCCCTGTTGAGCATGTGATGACTTGTCCAGTACCACATTATGATCTTGAGGACAAGATCAGTCTGAAGGGGTCGGTAATGATACAAGACAAGATAGGGGCTCCTAGTGCCAAGCCCAAAAGAGAGTTAGAAGCCTAAAGCCTCAATATCTCAACATTAGGAATATTCTAGAATAATATAGTTTGTTAATATCTCAACATTAGAAATATTCTAGAATAATATAGTTTGTTATAATTTACAATTTTACAAATTATTATTAGTAGTTTGTTATGCCATGTGTCCTTAGATCCTCAATAGTATGGTGAATTGTATTGAGTTTGTTATTTGTAAATTGGTTATATAAACCAATAGTAATATGAATGAAAGTAAGAAGAAAATTTGATCAAAATCTTTCTCCCTCTAGGCTTTCTCCTTGTGAGAATTCAATATCTCTCCCTCAATTCCTCTTCCTATCTCTTCTCTATTCCTCACTTCCTATCAGGGGCTGGTGCCTGCCTGGTGATATGTTGTTTGATAACTTTGATGACTAAAAATACCCAAAAACAAATTTTGATTCTATTTAAATTACATGTTGTTCTTACTTAATCAAGTATGTGATTCTTCTTTTGCTGTGTTTATGAGGAAAGCATTGTCCATGCTCGTGGTTCTTAGTTTACTATTTCATCTACAAACTTTTTGTTATATAAAATTTAAGTAATTGAGCATACAAAATTCAGGTCCAGGGCTCAAATATATGAGGAGTATTTATCATTTTAATTTTTTTATACCTTTTAGGGGAGTGTATTGTGTAACACCCCGTTTTCTCGCGTCTTGACCGATATTTATATTTTATATTATTACCGGGGATCTAGAAAATGATTTTGAGGAAAAAAAAATCATATTTGAGATCTTCTATATCAAAGTAAGGTACGGTGAAATTTTGGGTTTAAAACTCAGACGGAAACTGGTCTGCGTTTTTACTAACAATATAATTTTATACCGGCAGAAAACCCTAATTTCGGCCCGAAAACGAAAAATTTCAAAATGTTGCCACTTGTTGGGGACAATATATATTTCAAGAATTTCTACTCAAAAATAAAATATTTTATATTATCGGGAGAAATTTTAGCGGAAAACGGTCGAAAACCCTAATCGGGTAAATCGACGGAGATGGAAACGGATCTGCAGAGGTACGCCAGAGGATAGGGGCGATGAGTAAGCATGGATGACTCACTCCATGAGTCACATGGCGAGTCACCAAGTAATGATGGCATTCCACAAATTATCTAAGATATTTATACAAAATATCTAGTTTTCAAGCGAAATGACCAAATTGCCCTTGGACTTCTTTGTTTATTCCTTTCATGTCCAACCAAATTTTGGATCAAAATGTCCTACCTCTCTTAGTAATTTCGTGCACACCCTCAACTAAATCAAATCCATTTCATTTTATTTTCATTTCATCATCTTCCTCTCAAAAACCCAAATCGGGTAAACAACGGAACCAGATACGGATGCGCATAGATACACCGGGAGACAGAACGACGAGTCATCCATGATGACTCATAGGGGATGAGTCACCATGGTGAGTCATGGTAGTGACTCAACTCCCTCATCAATGATCATAAATGATCATAAATGCTCATTATGACAACTTTTCAAAATATCTATATATTTTCTCATTAACCTAACCTATGCCTGGTTACTTTCAACCAAGGTTAGACAACCATGATAAACCACGAAAATATCTTATCCTCACTTGGTTAACCACATGGCAGCCACCAAAACTCACTTCTTTCATTTTATTTTCATTTCTTCACATTTTCTACACAAAATACCCTTTGATCTTTTAATGAATTCCTTTGATGTCCAACAAGGGTTTTGATAATTTTATCATTCTATCATATATAAATTCGACCAATCACCTTCACTATTGGTCATCCATCCATTTTACTTCACCTTATCATGATGATTCATTAAAAATACCTAAGTTATAATATATTATTCCTTAACTTAACCTATCATTAGTTAAGTTCAGCCATGGTTTACAAGACAAATTCAATCTGACTTCTCCTTACTCATTTGTGGTCCAAATTCAGCCACACCACTCCTTTCACCCTCCACCACATATTTCTCTCCTTCATCCTTGTCGATTCAATTTTGATGATGACAAAGTTACAAATATCGAGATATTTTCCTTACTAACTTAACCTAAGCTTAGTCATTTTCTACTATGGTTCATTTAAGAATAGCAAACCAAATTCTCTTTCTCATTTGGACAACCACACGGCCTCCTCACACCTCCACACAACTTTATTTCATTTCATTTCATTTCATTTAAGCTTCTAAGTTCAAGAATACCAAAGTTCTTCCTTGTTCTTCATCTTCCTAACACAAAGTTCTTCCTTCTTCTCCTTCTTAATTTCGTCCAGCCCTAATCTATCCATCTTCATCTTGATTTTATTTCATTTCCTTTCAATTCATTTCACTTTAAGTTATCATTCAAGTTCATGACACAAAGTGTTCTTCTTTCCTTTCTATGTTCAAGTTTCGGCCATCATCATTTCCACTTGATCCAAACATTTTCTTGATAAATCAATATGAGATCCTTAATTCTCTTCTCATTCTAAACCTAATCTATCTCACACAAATTTCTATTTTGAAGAAAAATCTATTCCTTGTTCTTAATACACAAATACGGCCAACGACACTTCTCCATCATCCAAGAGTTTGTTTCATGAATCAACCATAGATCCATGATCCTCTCACCATTCTAAGCCTTAGTTATCTCATCCAAAAATCCTTTTTGAGCCTTATACAAAAATGGGTATTTCTTGGTCAAGAACATCAATCTCTTGATCATCATCCTTTTGGCTTAAGATAAGTGATCTAAGCCTTGATTCCTATCTTTGGTTATGTCTAAGATTAATTGTATAATCCTATTGAATTTTGTGTGTTGATCTCTAGGTTTTTGGAAGCAAAACCGTTGCCATTCCTAGGAGAACAACCAACCTTTGCTTGATTTTGAGTGATCCACAAGAGGTATGGGAGAGATTACTACTATCCTACCTTAATGTATATATGTATGTGATTTATATTGTTTTTGTGTTGTCTTGAAACCCTAAAAGTTAGGGTTATGTATTTGTGTGTTTGTGAGCCTCTAAGAGGACTTGGTGTAATAATTATGTGGTGTATGTTGTGTGATGAAAATTTATGAATGATAGGCTTATTTGATGCATGATGGTTAAAAGAAAATTTGTTGTATGCTTACTTGTTCATTGAAAGATAATATGTGGAATATGCTAAATAATCATGCTATGATTTAGTGTTTGAATGCATGAATATGTATGATGTTTGAGATTGAATGATGAAGAGAAAATCTTCATTTGTGTTGGACATGGTTTCGGCCATGATGAAAAAGAAAATGATATGAGAATCTTAAGGATTAAAATCATGGAATCTTATAAGTATTTCAAGTTTTTAAAGAATAACAAAGTAAACAAAAATAACTAAGTTTGAAAAACTGTTTTGGGGGTAGTATACACTGCCTTTTCTATTTTTAAGGATTACCTTATCCTATTTTAAATGATCCAAAATTGGTTTGAATTGAATTGGTTAATTATATTGAAAGTTATGGGTTTTTAAAGAAATAAGGGCTAATATGCAAATTCTGAAAATTTCAGGGACTGTTCTGAAAATTATATTTTTAAGTATTGTGATGATATTCCTTAATGAAATAAGATTATAGGAATTGGTTTGATGTTAATTGGATTAATACATAAAAAGATATAAGCTTTTTAGTAAACAAGGACCTTTTTGCAAATATTGTAAAATGTGGGGCAGAAATGTAATTTCTGTAAATTTTATGAGGACTGGAAAAATGTTTCTATAGAAGTTGGTTTGGTATTATTTGAAGTTATAAACAAAAAGTTATAAGGTTTTAAGTACATAAGGATCTTTTTGCAAATAATGAAAGTTTAGGGACTAAAATGCAATTTTCGAAAATTTATGTAACTGAACAGTTAGAAACTGTTTTTCATACCTATCTAAGTGTTCTAAAACTCAAAAATGAGTCGTGGACCATTAGAGTTAAAAATCATTGAAAAAGAACTTACGCGATTTACAAAATTAACGACGTTCGATCGAGTTTTTAGGAATTTTGTATAATTGGTGAGAAAGAGATAAAATCAATGTTTCAACATCCTAAAATGAGTATTATAACTTAGAAAAGTTATACATTTGAGGTGAAGAACCATATTTTCAAAAGTATGACTTTTAAGCCTACATTCAGTAAAAAGCAATGAAAGTCGTTAAGCGTTTTTAAGATTTTCGAGAAAAGGTTTTGAGGAATTTGGTACTTATGTATTTTGATGGAATTTCATTTCAAAATGGTTTGGTTTTTAACCAAAGGTTTTGGTTTTAAGACAAAAGAATTTTAGTCTGTAAGGACGAGTATTTACAGTAAAATACAAAACCTAAGTCATAAATGACTCAGTGAAAATATGAACTTAATAGTTTATGACTTATGGTGAAGCAAGACCATTTGTCATAAAGTGTGGATAATTCCATATCCATACGTCCATAATACTTAATGACAAAGAGTATTTTAAGGTTACTTGCTCGACAAGTAATTCCGTTCGAGAATGGACTTAAAGAGGTATAATGAGTTGGTGCGAACAACCAACCTTCATAATATACTAAATCGTTGAAACATGGATAGACCAGTGAGTGATCCTAAATCTTGTGCAAGGATTCACGGGTTGGTACTATCTTGCCTCTAGAATGGCTATTGATTCCGTCAAAGGAATCATGAAGTTTATCCGGTTGTTAAATACGAACACACATGCCGTTATCGGCTTAATCCAAACGAAATTGTAAATAAGGCCTTTGTGCCTAGGAAGCGGGCTGACATGCTTTGTTCGCATGTGGAAGTGCTAGTGATGATCTTCAATGGTCTTGGTGATGGTTAGGGTAGGAAGGCCACAAATGTCCAGTTGGTGATTCTTCTGGTCGTGGTGTTTCATGCAATACACTGACATCTACTACTAGATGCTAGCCGTACCAGGTTATCGAGAGTGTTTCACAATCAGTTATAATTCCACATGTGGCATTTACTATTGATTCGCACAAGATGCCTATATTGACAGTTGTGAAACATCGAGCTCTAACCACTCCTTCTAAATGTTCTCTTAAGCTCCAGAGTTAGGGTCAGATCTTTCTTGAGACTGTGTAGGAATGGGACTATGCAGTTTCAATCAGTTATCTCTATTCTCGAGTCTCAACGAATTGACAGCGTCTGATGTGTTTTGATAAACTTGTTGTGTGTGGATTTACTGTTAATCATCTGGTTGTACTATGATATGTATGTTGTCATATGTATGTGAGTCGTATCACTGCATGTCTGCCTTATGTGTAAGATAAATGGAAATCTCACATCCTTATTTCTATATTGCCTATGTCGACCGGCTATGTGCCTTCTGTATTCTTTTGAGAAGATTGAGACATCAAGATGTCCCTTGGATGACGCATCGTAGAGATTGAGGTTCGAGCTTGTGGACGATATGTCGGAGTCTCTAGTGGACGTCTTCCAGATTATCGATAGTTTGTAGATCATGTTTTTCCTCTTGGAAGAGGAAATGGCTTAGTCCATGAGTTACTTTTGTAGTGACTCCAGTAGTGTCTTTTGCGACGACGTTGGTAGTGGACTCAAATAGAGTTTCCACTAGATCTCGTTAGTTGGGTTTGTCTTTCTCACGATGTACGAGAGTGGATTGTCTTTTATATTTTAGTTTGGCCAGCTTGGGGGTCTGGGAGTTAGTGTTATCGTTAATGGAGTTGTGACTCCAAGTATCTTATATTATAGGAGCTGTGTGTCCATATCTTTATACTTGATCAGTATATTTCTATAATTTCTATTTATGAGTTGGGTTGGGTATCATGTAAATTATTTACGAACTTATGACCCTAATTGTGACAATGAAATATTTTATTATCCATTCATCTAAATCAAGGTAGTTATGTTTATGACTTGAGAAAAAGGAAAAAATTACCCCATTATTTTATAGACAATTTTAATTGACCTACTTTTCGGCCTTAAAATGTCACTTACGATGTACCACCCGAGAAGGGTGTTACATATTGTAACACCCCGACTTTTCGCTGCTTTATGATATCGAAGATTTATATAAATAGGTTTATATTTTTATCTAAAACTTAGAAAATGTTTTTAATTAAACCAAAACCTTATTTACACTCTACTTTACGATAGAGAGTTACGATAAAAATTTAGATTGAAAAGTCAGGCGAAACCCGGTCTATGAATTTCACTGGCAGTATATTTATACTGCTCGGAAAACCTAATTTTGACTCGTGAAAGAAAAACTTAAGGTTTTTATTTAATTTCCTACGATTTTGGTTATTTTGAAATATTTCACTAAAAAGTGAAATATTATATTTTATCCGGGCATCATATTGAATCGGGGAAGCAACGGAGCAGATTACGGGATTTCCGGGAGCCGCTAGCAGATAATGCCAATGAGTCATACAAGGTGAGTCACCATGTTAATGCATTTGTGATGCACATGGTAATGATGACTAAGTTAGGAGGATTTGCATTTAGGTCCTTATACTTTTAGAATTTTGTAATTTGGTCTTTACAACTTAATTGCACCTTGGTCCTTAAGTGGCAAAGTTCCTTTCCCCTTGGCCCTCCAAACTTGCGCAGCCCACCCTTCTTAAACACATGAGAAGACTTCATTTCCTTCCTATTTCACACTTAGCACAAAAAAAAAAACACACACACACACACACACAAAAGTTCATAAGTTCCTTGAGCATTTTGTGAAGCAAGTCTTTGATTCTTCACTTGTTTTTAATCTTCAAGAGGTAAACCTTGTTCTTCATCAATCAAGTTCACGTTCTTCAAGAAATTTCATGATTCAATGCTGTGTTCATCCATGTTCATCATTTTCAATTCCTAGATCTATAAACTTTGAAATTCTCTATAAAATCATAGAAAAATCCTATGATCACGAAACCAATTTCTATGATCTTGTAACCATCTCAACTTTCATAATCCAATAGGATGAATCAAACAAAAATTTCCTTCTCCTATACCTATGCTTGGCTGAAACTCACTTTGTGTGGGTGGAGGAAGTTTTGTTTCATTTTCTTAAGAAGTTAAGCTTGATTTCATACTTGTAGTTCATATGTATCATGAATCTATGTTGTTGAATCCAAATAAATTCTCTAGCCAAATATTTATGTGTTGGCCGATTCTCACTCTTTGAAGAGTTAGAAGATTTTGTTTCATTTGTTGTGTTTTAAATCCTTAATCATGTATCCTTCATGCTTAGGATCCTTAATCCAAAAGCTTACAAAATTTTAGCATGTCTAGCCAACTTAACACATGATGATCGAAGCTTAGTCATAGCAAATAGGATGTTTTGTTGTTTCATTTGTTGATTTGTGATTTATTTGTTGTGAAGGATAAATCTTAGTTGATTATCCTGAGGAGACCGGATCCAAATCGAAAAAACCATTCGTGAAAGCAAAGCTTGAATCTTCAAGAGGTAAGAGGGGATTTCCTGTGGGATTTTTTCGATGGCTACGTGCTATCTCGTTGATGTCTGTATTGTTTATCTGTGGTGTTTGTTTCAGTTGTGTTATTTTTATCTGTGACGGGTTATCTGCACTTAATTGTTTATTTTCAGTTATATATTATAATGTTGTGATGCATGATATGCCTGGGAATATTGCTATGATGTTGTTATTGAATGTTGTTTGAGAAGCCTGACAGTGGTTAGTGCCCAATCAATTAACCAGATAAAAGCTTTAAGAAGCTTTAAAAATTATATTCAATGTTTAATGGAGAAATATTGGAGTATAATATTAATGGAAAATAGTATTTGGGAAAAATAAGAAATGTTGGGAAATGTTGTTATTTTAATGATTTATCAGTGTAAAAATAAACTACGAGTCACAGTGAGGACATAACCGTGAAATTATTTTTGTACTGCTAATTTTTACATAAGAAATTCCATAATATTATAAAAAGTTATTTTATGAAATTAATCTTCGAAAATAACTTCATTATGATTTTACAAAAATATTTAAGTGGAAAAGTTTAAGAATTGGCTTAAATGACATCAAAAATGGTAGACGGTGGTAATTTGGAAAAGTATCAACGGCAAGAAATTCTAAAATGGCAGTACATGTTTTAAACCAAGACTAAGCCTTAAGTGACTCCCTTTTTGAAACTTAAAATTTTCAGAAAAAAAGATTTCAAGTACTTGATGATTTTACAAAGGAAATTTAAATTTTTAAATGATTTTTCAGTATCAAGTTTACTCAACTACGGTATTTCTGACAACTTGGATAAGTTTCGGAAGTTTTGTTTTGATTTTGTGTTTCACCGAACGAAAACGGTATTAACGTTGAAAAGTAAACCTAGTATCCGATACGTCGTGATACTGGCGTTCTGAAATAAAAGCATGAAGATCTTTGATCCGTGTTACGTTGTTACACGTTGCAATGAACGTTGTTAATGGTGAATATTATTTTCTATCACCATGAACCTAAGACTGATTGCAAGGTCTAAAGTTTTGTGATTGAGCATCCAGACTTCGTGTCCTGTGTTAACATTGAGAAATCTAACACGTTGAAAATTACGAATAGTCATAAGCCATCTTGAGCTTCGACAAAAGAAGAACGAACACAAAGAAAAATGACGAGAACAAAATGTTTTATATGCATTCATTGGCAGACATGCCCACGTTTTTATGTATGATGCCTTAATGGTAGGGTATTCGTGCTATGTAACACCCTTCTTGGGCACTGCACCGTAAGTGACATTTTAAGGCCGAAAAGTAAGTTAATTAAAATTGGCGATAAAAGAATGGGGTAATTTTTCTTTTTCGTAAGTCATAAATATAACTACTTTGTTTTAAATGAATGGACAATCAAATATTCCATTATCACAATTGGGATCATAAGTTCGAAAATCATTTACATAATACCCAACCCGACTCATAAACAAATCATAGAATGTACAGACTCAACATAAAGATGTGGAGACACAGCTCCTAAAATATAAGATACTTGGAGTCACAACTCCATAGACAGTTACATTAACTCCCAAACAAACCCAGCTGGACAAACTAAAATATAAAAGACCATCCTTTCTCGTTCACCGTGAGAAGGACAAACCCAACTGACGAGATCTAGTAAAAACTCTATTTGAGTCCACTACCGACATCGTCACAAAAGACACTACTAGAGCTACTACAATAGTAGAAACTCTATATGAGTCCACTACAACAGTCTGGAAGACGTCCGCTAGAAACTCCACCATATCATCCGCATGCTCGAATCCCATCCTCTACGATGCGTCAGCCAAGCAAAATCTTGACGTCTCAATCTTCTCAAAAGAATACATAAGGCATATAGCCAGTCGACATAGGCAATATCAAAATAAGGAGGTGAGATTTTCATTTATCTTACACATAAGGCAGACATGCAGTGGTACGACTCTCCGGTATGTACAATTATCAATATTCAATCAAATCTACATTCATAACAGAACAATAATGTTTCACAGAAACATGACCCCGACACAATGTTTTCCTAGATAGAAGACATCTAAGACTCGAGGAATGACCTATGAATTCCTATACCATGGTTTTACGAACAGTCAGAGAGAGTGGTTTGGAGGATTGTCCCAGACTACGCCAACCTTGGGCAATAGAATGCGTCCATAGTCATCGTCGGGGCATTGCAAGATCACCACGCCACAGAAGGAGCTACCAACTGAGTCCTTGTGAGTATTTCATACCCCGACATCCCCTAGCACCAATAGACCGTCACTACGGAATTCGCACATGTATTAAAGTGTTAGCTCGATCTCCTAGGCACAACGTGTAACACCCTCCCTTGGGCATTACTACGTAACACGTGCGGAAATAAAAATTTAAAATATAATTTGCTGGTGCTTTCGGAAAATAACTTATATAAGTACATACACGTTTGAAATTTGTTATAAAAGTCCTTTTTTTTTTCACGACTCCACACCTCAACCTCAATTGACAATCAAATTTAATATCATAGCTTGACAAGCCTATTTAGTTTAAAGAATATACTTAAATACAAGCTAGTAGTTTTACAAAAATTTTGACAGAGTCTCCTCTGTAATTCGGACATCCCAGACAAAATAACACCTGTTAAAATATTTGTAATTTCTCTCCAGAATTCCAGTCACACCAAATTCAATCAGGCATCAATACATAAAAATAATAGCTATAGTCAAAAGCTTTACAAAACCAAAAGAAATAGCTTGGATTTTTCATTCAAAAGATATGCTTTCCGAGCTATAGACATTCCCTTTTTAAAATAAAGGCTCTCTGAGCCAAAACTCGTACATACTATCCAAATAATCTAAGTCTTAACCCTAAGCTGGTCGTTCTAAAAGTTATTCCGTAAGTAATACCTCATCAAGCAACTACATCTAAGTCTCGGAATGACTTAGAAAGCCTCCTCTGCACCATCTGTGATAGAGTACCCAGGGTACAATATCGAACTTAGAAGAATCCTGAAAATGTTTGTAAGGGTGAGACGCCAATATATGGTTTTAACACAATAACTAAATGCGCGACACCACATAACACATATACATTTACCACACGAGCAGTTATAAGCTAATAGTCTATCAATGGGTTCAACACCCCAAACCTCATCCATAAAATTATGGATGACACTTCTATTCATCATCTAAATTTTCGTCCTAATCTCATGAGATATCCCAATATCATATGAGTTGATCAGACTCCATAGCCACACTGGCTAACTTGGCCAACTGCCAACAGGTGCGCAACCTCTTCCCATCTTAAAAAAACAAAGGCATACATAGCCAGGCACACAAGGCCAAACACATTGCTAATGTCCACAATCAGTGGCCACACCATTAGCAAGTAAGATGGGGTCTAAATCTCAATGTCCTCCCTAGGCACATGAGATAATGCATGTCGTAATTACCTTTCGCCGATGGTAATTGATGCATTTGTGTCACAAACCGCAGGCACGTCTGCCAAATGCATGCAAAACACTTTTGTTTTCTTCTTTTCTTTGTGCTCATTATTTCTTTGCCGAAGCTCAAAATGGCTTACGACTCACAATGTTTTAAAACACTTTTAAAACTTTCATTACAACACAGGACCTCACTGTCCATAAAACATATATCAAAACATAGGACCTCACGGTCCATAAAACTTTTATCCAAAACATAGGACCTCACTGTCCATAAAACTTTTATCAAAACATAGGACCTCACAGTCCGAGTGCTCAATCCCGACACCTCTCGACCGGTGCACCAGTCTTTGGTTCGTGGCACTAGAAACATCTTCAATGTTTCATCACAGTATACCTTATGTATACAATTCATCACAGTATACCTCATGTATACAATTCATCACAGTATACCTCATGTATACAACATAGGCCCTCAAAGTCCAAATGACTGAGTCCATCACAACACAGAACCTTAGTACCCCGACGTCTCGGTTACTAAGTTCCACACCACTTTTAACACTAAATCAGTTTTGCTTTCTTAAATTCTTTTCCAAAATTGGAAATTTATCAATAAAATCCTTAAATAATAAAACTTGGTTTTCACAAATGTGAGTCACTTGAGGTTTTAACTTCCTTCAAATATGTACTGCCGTTTCAGAATACTTTCCTTCTACGTTTTTCCAAATCTGTCATCACTCTTTTTCAAATCATTCATCAATTATCACTTTTAAAGCTTCTTAAGCCAAAACTTAACTTTTCCATTGAAACAACTTTCTAAAATCATCATTAACTTCTTTTCAACAATTAATTTGATAAAATAACTTTGTATGATATTGCAAACTTTCTTATATAAAAATTAGCAGTACTTAAACATTTTCACAATTTCGCTCTCATTGTGACTCGAGTTACTTTTACACTAATAAATCATCATCATCAAAACTCCTTATTTTTCCAAAATAATACTTTCCACAACTATTATATTCCAACGTTTCCCATAAAAACTGAAATATAATTTACACAGCTTATTAAACTTTTATCTGATTAATTGGTTGTGCACTGACCATAGTCAGGCTTCTCAAACAACACTCACAAGCAACATTCAACAACAAACCTCCAGACAAATCATGTACCATAGCAATATCATGTACAAATAATCAAATAATTTAAAACAGATCAGACAATGATACTCAGATATACAACACAACATAAACCACATAATCAGATAACCACAACCACATCAATTATACAGACTACACAACGAGCAAATAGTTATTGAGAAAAATCCATCAGGCAGCCCCCCTTACCTTTGAAGACAAGTAAAGGATCCTCGTCCTAATGCCCACGTTAGCTCATATCTGCTCCATCAAGCAAGCATAGCCGTGTCCAAATGTCTCGGAGAGTAAATCCAACAACGCGCAACACCCAGAAATCAAGAAATCAATTTCACATGATCAATCACACATTCTAACTTTATCTAAACACTTAATCTAATTACCAAACAAGGTTATTTTCAAAGAAAATCATGTTTGAAGCTCACGCTTCCCAATACCCTTTAAGGAAACTTTGTTTTGATCAAAAGATCTTGAAAAAGAACTTTGGAAATCATCCATTAAGAGTCCTAATTACACTTAATCATAATTAATTTCATAAAAACATACCCAAATTCAAATAAAATCAAATTGGGGTTTTAGGGCTCATTATTAAAATTTAGGGGAAACTCAGAATAATGAAATTGGTTTAGGGAAACACAAACTCACAGTCCCAATCTCATAAAACAACCTTAAATTTCAAGATTACAATCTGAAATTAAAGGGTTAGGGTTAGGGTTTCAAAAATCCATTTGGGGGTTTTGAATCTGAGACACAAGAGAGGGTTTTGACTCACCCAAGCTTGAAGACAACTTGAAGGTGGTGCTGTGGTGCTCCTCGCGGCGGCGGACGACGACCATGGCGGAGGACGGCGGTGAATCGAGGTTCTACAACAACCATGAACAAAAGAGATGAGAGAAAACATAAAAGAAGGAGATTCAACACTTAAGGGTGGTAGAACCACTATGAACGGCGGTTAAGGGAGCTTACCACGGCTGGGAACGGCGGTGGTGGCGGTTCTGACGCGAGACAGCAGCAGCCGTGGTGAGGAACGGGTCATCTGCTCTCGTCGTGCGGTGGCCGAACGGCGACCTCAGGGGTGGTCGCGCGACGGAGAAGAAGGAAGGAAGGAAGGTGAGTTTGAGGGGGGAGGAAGAAGACGGCGTGAAAAGGAAGAAGAAGAAAAGAGAAGAAAGGAAGAAAGAAAGAATAAAAGAGAAAGAAACAGAGAAAGAAAAGAGAAACAGAGAGAGCACCTCGAGAAAGAGAGAGAGAAAAAAGTGAGAACTTAGGTTTTTATACTGATTATTTAGTAATAGGTACAAAATGAGTGATAAATATTAGGCCTAAAATAAACATGTTTTTACTTTTTAGAATCTAAAAATAAAGATTGATAAAGATATGTTTTCGAAATTCAAATTAGAGTAAAGATTAATAGTTGAACTGATCAACTAAGAAAATACTCAGTCCAAAATTTAATCTCCGATTAAGATCAAACCAAAATATTTTTAACTCTAAAATTAAATAGAATGAGAATATGAAAATATTTTTCTCTTATTTACATTATTTAAAATATTTTTCTGTACTGGTATAATAGTGACAATAACGTAAATTATTGTCTATTAAATGTGCATTCACTGAAATAAGTCAGTGCTAACGCACCTAATAAAATAATTTGAAGAGAGTAATTTAATTACTCAAACTAAACCACATAACAAAATAAACTTAAACATCCAAATAAAATAATTAATCCTAGGTGTAAAAACTAGGGTGTTACACAACGGCCTTACAGAACATAGTTTCACTATGTGTTTAGGCAATCTTTCCCAGAAAGATGCATTCTTCTCGTCTATCCACTAGATGACCTCTTGATTCCAACGGAATCTATTCAACATGCTTTATCAGATGCTAGCTGTTCTTAAGTCTGAATCACCGGTACTTAACATCGAGCTAACGGTTTTAAGTAACCTTTCATCTTTGTGCAAAGGTATTTTAAAACACTGGATTAACAATCCTAGCACATTATGAGATTGGATCACAAATCCACTTATTTATTTCTTCGCACTTTTCTAATTGAGCATTTCTCTTGGATTTCAAGAAATCAAATACTTTTGACTCCATTAAATCTTATGGATATATGGATAATAAATTATCCATACTTTATGACATAAGGTCGAGTTACACCCCACGTCATAAATTATTACGTTCGTGTTTTCACTAAGTCATTCATGACTTAGGTTTTTCCATTTACTTGAAATACTAGTCTTAAAGACTAAAATTCTCTTTTGTCTTAAAACTAAAACCTTTGGTTAAAACCAAACCATTTTGAAATCAGATTCCATTAATGTACATAAGTACTAAATTCCTCAAAACAGTTTCTTGAAAATCATCGAAACTCTTAAAATACCCTTTTACCATTTTTTTTATTGCATTTCAACTTAAATTCCATATTTTACAAAATATAATTATTTTTATCAAATCCTTCACTTTCCTAAGTTACCATACTTATGTTAAAGTATTTGAATACTAATTTCAAACTCTACATCATTGTTTTCTCAAAAATCTTTAAAAACGTTTGACGACGGTTTCACCACTTTTTACTGGTTTTAGGCCCAAAAGCCATACTTTTGAAAATATGGTTCTTCACCTCAAATCTATTACTCACCTAGGTTATAATACTCATACTAAGATGTTGAAACACTGTTTTTACAGTTTTCCTTTTCATGTATACAAAATTCCTAAAAATTTGACCGAACGTTGTTAAGTTTGTAAAACGCGTAAATCCCTTTTCAACTATTTTACACTCTAATAGTCCAAAACTAATTTTGGAGTTTTAGAACAGTTTAATAGGTATTAAAAACAGTCTCTCACTCTCCAGTTAAATATATTTTCTAAAATTGCAATTTAACCCCTAAACTTTCATTAATTGCAAAAAGATCCTTATTCACTTAAAAACTTATAACTTTTTATTTATAACTTCAAATCACACCAATCCAACTTCTTTAGAAATATTTTTCAGTTGCCCTCAAATTTCCAGAAAATTTTTTTCTTCCCAAATATTTTTCTATAATTGCAAAAAGGTCATTTTTCACAAAAAAAAACTTATAACTTTTTATGTATTAATCCAATTAACATCAAACCAATTTCTATGATTTTGTCTCATCAAGGACTACAATCTTAACACACAATAATATGAATTTAATTGAAGCCACTGAAATTCTCAGAAATTACATTTTAGTCCCTAAGGACTCATAAAATCGTATCTTTCAATATACACATCCAAATCAATCCAAACCAATTTCTATATTCTTATACATTCATTCAATCCTCATCAAAATTATTCAAACCCTTTAAATAAACATGAAATCCATTTCAACAGCTAAGGCCGAACGGCCCAATAATGATCATGTTAGGCAATTTTTCATGTTAAATCAAATAAACAACCATCAAGTATCCAATTAGAAATCATTGAATCAAGATCAACATATATCAAAATCAAGCATCAACCAAATGCTCCAAGAGGGTCACACACATATAAAACAATAAATCACACACTTATGATTTACAAGACCATTTACACTAAATAACACTATAAAAACCATCAACATATCTACTTTAAGGTAGGATAGTGGTAATCTCCCACATACCTCTTGTAGATCACTTGAAGATCAAACAAACACAAGCTAAACCAAGAAAGGTATGCCACGGTTTTGTCCACCAAAACCTATCCATGAACAACCAACATGAAAACAAGTTAAAGAATGAAGAAAATCACCTAAATCCATTTGAGCATAGGTTCGGCCAAGTCAAGAAGAAATTGCTAGGGATCTCTAAATTTTTCAAGCTCTTGGATGATGAAAATAGAAGTCATATGGAGATCATAGAAATTGATCTCACATTAAAATGATTTTTCTATGATTTTCTAGAATTATTTGAAAATATAGATCTAAGAATAGAAATAGGTGAAAAATGTAACACCCTGTAGTTCACTGTTTTAAATAACAATAATATATATAAATATGTTTATAAATTTATTAGAGTTTTAGAAAATTATTTTAAATAAACGGAGTTCACCACTCAATCCTACTTGAATGTAGGAAGCTACGATTAAAATTTAGGTTGGAAAGTCAGGCGAAACCCGGCCCGTGAATTCCATTGACAGTATAATAATACTGCTCAAAAAAGATAATTTTAATTCGTGAACGAAAGACTTAAGTTTAGTATTTTATTTTCTACAATTATGTATTTTTAGATTTATTTCAGAAAAAAATAAAATAATTTACGTTTTTCAGGCGAAATAAGTAATCGGGTAGACGACGGAAGGGAAATTAGAGTTTCTAAGAGTAGATAGAGGGTTTATCTTAGGATTTTGAGATGATTCAAGGGTATGAATCATATTTTAAGTCTAGAAGGTTTTTTCAGGGTTAAAGTGAAAATTTGGGAATTTTACCCTTAAGCCCCTGAACTTTCTGTAAATTACCCTTTTGTCCCTAAATTAGTTTTTAAGTTTTTTCAAGTGGATTGGGCTAGAATTCTTGTTTCCAATCTCAAATGGTCGTGGCTTATAAGCCCAAAATTTTCTAGTTCATGGTTTGAGTCCATAAAGCCTAATTGAAACTATATAAGTTTCCTATCTTAAGCTTAATACTTAAATTTTCAAGTGGGCCTCACAAGAATGAACCCAAGCCCAAAACTAACCCAGCCCATGCGTAAGCCCATGAGGATTTATGGCTGACTCATTTGTTGTTGAATCAATTTTCTAGAGTTTTCCACAAGTTTCCACATTTTTCTACATTATCCTACATTATCCTTGATTTTTCCACAATGTTCTTGATTCTTCTCAAACCTTCATGAATTGTCTTAACCTATCTTTGACTCATAAATTCAGCCAACAAAGTCAAGATAAGCTATCATTTAATGTGGCAAAATCATCATCATGACACTTTATTGACAATTTGCAAACTAGTCCTTCAACTTATGGAATCTTTGCACAGTGGTCCTTAGAACTTAATTGCATTTGAATCCTTTAGCAAGACAACTCATCATCATCTATATCCTTCCAAGAGTGGCGCAATCAATCTCTATAAATACCATACTCTCACTTTTCACTTAGTTTCTTTTGCCATTTGCTTCCAAAACCCTAAGTTCATAAGTTCTTTAGTGATAAGTTTGTGAAGCAAGTTTCTTGGATTTCCTTTGTCATTGATCTTCAAGAGGTAAATCCTAATCTTCTTCCTTAATCATGCCTATGTTCTTTAGAAAGTTTCTTGATTTAAAGTTTGTTTCATAGTTGTTCATCACTTTAAAGTTTCTAACCCTAGAACTTTGAAAAGTCATAATAAATTCTAGAAAAATCTAATGATGATGAAACTACTTTCTATCTTCTTGATATAATGTATATTATCTAAATCCAAGAGCATGATGTAATCAAAATTTTCTTTCCTAAAAACCTAGCCTTGGCCGAATCTAGTAAAGTAGGGTTGGTAGAGTTTTGTTCATGTGTTGTCATGTATGATCATGTATTCTATATGACATGTATGTCTACACACTCAAATCCATGTTAGTTTCTTAAAATGAAAATCTTTACTCAAAAATCCCTATGTTGGCCGAAACCCTAGGTGGTTAGATTTGTTGAGTTTTGTTCATAGTTTTCCTTAATGATCTTGTTAATCAAACTCTTAGTATGTATACCTTATAAATCCAAGTTGGTTTATTAAACTAAGAACCCTAGCCCTATAAACATGTCGAGACCGAATCCTTGAATAAAAGAGTTAGGAAGTTTTGAGTTTGAAACTTAGTTGTTTAGTCACTAATCTATGATTTAGGTTAATCAAGGATCATTAATCCAAGACTTAATCATGATTAGGAATTTTAGTTAGTCAAAAACCCTAGAGGCCGTGACCATGTAGTAGGGTTTTAGGATGTTTTTAGTTTCTTGAATTGTGATTGTTTGATTGTAATGGTTGAAGGTTAAGTATAAAGCGGTGTACGTGAGTTTCCGGCTTCCGACGAATTTAATTCAACTTGCTGTGGATCTTCGAGAGGTAAGAGGGGTTACCTGACGGATTATTCGGATGACCATATGTCCATGTTTGTGGTTTGTATACATTGTTTATGTGGTTATGGTGTCTGGTCTGTTTTCTTTGGCTATGTGTTTCTAGCTGTTTATCTGTGGTTTGGTTGTTTCTCTGCTTATAATTTATTTAATTATCTGCAATAGTATCGTATATTGTTATGATGCATGATCTGCCTGGTGATATAGTTCTGATGATGTTGCATGTTGTTTGTGAGGCCTGACAGTGGTCAGTACACAACCGATTAATTAGATAAAATATTTAATAAGCTATGAAGAATTATATTCAATGTTTTATGGGAAATGTTGGAATATAATAGTGGTGGAAAATATTATTTTTGGAAAATAATGAGTTTTGAGAAATATTATTATTTTAATGATCTATTAGTGTAAAAGTAATTTAGGAGTCACGGTGAGAGCGTAACCGTGAAAATTTTTTAGTACTGCTGATTTTTACGCAAGAAATTATGTAATATTATAAAATATTTTTTGTGAAATTAATATTCGAAATTTATTTATAATAATAAAAATAAAAATAAAAATAAAAATATAATATAATATAATAATATAAAAGTCAAAGTTTGACTTTAAAAACATTTTCTTGGAAAATGATAAACAACGACAAGTTTTGAAATTATTTACAGAGAAAGTTGAAAAACAACAGTACTTATTTTAAGAAGAAATTTAATATGAATCGATTTAAAGAGTTGAAGTTTCGGTAAAAGAGTTTTAGAATTACAAGTAGAAAGAAATTAAGGTGAATGAATTTTACTTAATGACTTAAAAGATGATATAGAACTTAGTAACCGAGACGTCGGGGTACTAAGGTTAGTGATGTTGTAGATTGGGTATCTACTTAAAGAGGTTAAAACATTTTAGATGTTTTCTACTACCACGAACCTAAGCCTGAGGCATCAGTCTAGGGTTTGTGATTGAGCACTCGGACTTAGATGTCCTGTGTTTTAACGAAGGTTTTTAAAACGTTTAAATTATGGTTGGTCAAAAGCTTTGGAGAGCTTTGACAAAGAAAGACATAACACAAAGAAAAGTGTCGAGAACAAATGTTTTTTTGCATGCATATGGCAGACGTGCTGTGAGTCTACGAGTGATTATCTTGCGGCGTCAAGTATATCATGCAACGATGTTCCTCATTGTGCCCGGGGTTTGGACAATGAGACCCCATCTTAGAGTGTTATCACTGTGCCACGATGTTGGACAGTGTGCGATGGGCGTGCCTGTGGCGGTGTGCCTGTGGCAATCGAGTCTGATCAACTCATCACGAGGTTGGGATATCTCATGAGATTAAGTACGAAGTTTTAGACGACGAATATGAAGTGTTCATGCATTCAGATTTTAAAAATGACGATGTTCGGGTGTGAGGCCCTTTGATATATTGTGTTGTATGCCAATTTTAATATGAGAAATTAACTGATCTAGGTTTCTATGTGCTTTGTTGTGTCGTACATATGGTTCTCACGTTATGATCAAATTGTCGGTTTGTCACTCTTGCATGTTTTATTTGTGGTTTCTCTTTTGGGTTCTATGTGGTGGAATTCTGATGAACTTCTTAAGGACTATGGCGTCTGGAAGAAGGAGGAGGTGTAGTTCAAGAAATGTTGATGCTGCTTCTTTTGTTGTAGTGTTTTGACCAGCTTAGGTTTAAGTTCAGTTATGTTTTGGGAATAATCTTTTTATTACAAATGTTTAAGGGTGAAACTTATGAGGCAGTATAACTGTATGATATATATGTGTGTGTATATATATATATATATATATATATATATATATATATCTAAGTGTGGTTATGTGAACGTTTTTGTGATGATGTTGAAAAGAAAAAAAATTTATCACCATATTTCGAAAAGACAAACGTTCATAAAACATTATTTTTCGAAAGCAACCAGCAAATTAAGTTTTTATTTCTGCAAACGGGTAGCCATGTGATGACCCGAGTATGGGTGTAATAAAAAACTTGACGAACATGAAGATTGATGGATGATTTACGAAGCTAAGTTTATTAGGAATAGGTTCCTCACCTTAGAATGAAGAAGTTTGATGAAGGAAATGAAGAACAATGAAGAACTTATCAAGAACACAAATGGTGTTCTTTAGAATTTTGTGAAGAACAAGTGTAATAGGAAGAAAATGAAATGTGTTAAGTGTGGGGGACTTGGGCTGCGTCCAAATGAGAGTTTGAGTGAGTGAGGAGTTGTTTAATTGGTTTAAATGAACCATAGTTGAGTTTACTTGACCAAGGTTAAGTTAGAAAATAATATAATAACTTAACTATAGTTAATTAGTAACCTAACTATGATTAATTGGTAATCATGGTTAACAAATATGTGGCCAAGAATGAATGTTGGTGTGACTGATTTTTCACCGCATCTTATGAGTCATCCCTGACTCATCGATCCTATCCATCAGCGGTTCCCGAAAATCCCGTATTCAACTCCGTCTTTTACCCGATTTTGATTTTTGAGAGGAAAATGATGAAACGAAAGAAAAATAAAATAGGTATGGTTAAGTATATATGGCTGCACGAAATTGAAGAGATGTGGAAGGTTTGCAACCATGTAAAATGAGTGGTTAAGAGTGCGTAGATGTGTCTTGTTAATAACCGCGAAAGCTTGGGGGTATTTTGGTCATTTTACCTAAAAGTCTTTATTACTAGCATTTAATGCTCATAAATGCTTGGTGACTCATCCTCCATGAGTCATCATGTATGAATCGTTGTCCCGGTCTCTTGACAGTCTCTCTGATTCGTTTTCGACTCATCGGTTTCCGATTATGGTTTGTCATGCATTTTTCGACCAAAAATTTTCAAAATAACCAAACTCATTGGAAATATGTTTTTAACATAAACCATTTCGTTCACGTTTCAAAATTAGGTTTTCTGATGATTAAAATATTATTGTTAGTGAAAACACCGACTGTTTTCCGTCCGAACTTTTACCAAAATTCGTCCGAATAAACATAATATTTTATTTCTGATCAGAAATTTGGATTCCTCACGGACATAGAAAAAAATCTACAAATTTCATTTTCGGTTCAAATTAGGGTTTTCTGCTAGTATAAAATTATAGTGTCAGTTAAAAACGCAGACCAGTTTCCGTCTGAGTTTTAAACCCAAATTTTAGCCAAAGCTTCCTGCCATAGAGTAGGTTCTAGTTATAATTTTGCTTCCTCCAAAATCATTTCCTAAGTCTCAAATAAAATATAAACAAATATATATATATATATATATATATATATATATATTGAAGAACAGTAAAAATCGGGATGTTACAACACTACCTCTCTTATAGAGATTCATCTATCGGTTCAATTGGAAGTTCATCAGAACGACATTCTTTACAAAGGAAGTTATGTAGTGCTACACATGCTAACACAAGCTCTGCTCGTGTCTTAAATAGAAATGGAGGCGCTGACTTAAAAATTGTGAACCACTATTTAGAAATCCCAAATATATTCTCGATCACATTCCTAGCATGGCGAAGATTGAACAATTCATTTCCATTTTGAGGGTCAATACCATTACTTGCAAAATCTCGTAGCTTCTGATTTTAACCTTAAAATTTTTTTTTAAAAAAACTTAAACAAACACAATCAAACTCATTGCAAATAATTTTTTAATTAAAAAATTTTTTTTTGTCAAATAATTTGTAACAAACGCACACTAAAGTTGTTTGGTAGTTTATGTTGGCTTGAACGACAACCGGAAGGGGGGGGGGGGGGACTGGGGAGCGGGGGGGGAAAGGAGAGAGATGGCGGGAGGAGGAGAGAGGGGGAGAAGGGATGGAGAAGAGAAGGAGGGAGGGGAGAGATGAGACACCCCGATGTCCCATTAAAGATAACCATAAAACCATAATTTATTTAGAACCTAGTTGTAATATTAATGTTAAGCAGATATATAATACAACAGAGAAATAAAAACCTTGTATAAAAAATCATCAAATATAAACATATTTCACACATATATACATACGTATAGTAGCATCTAAGTACGGTCATAAAATACTGTAAAGGGAATCCCATCAGTAGGATCCATATAGGTACAAACTGGATAAGATAAGAAATACATCAAAAGTCAAACAAAAGATGCCTCACCGTCTCTCTAAACCCAATCCCTCTCTAGGTACATCAAAAGTCCTCACCACTCACACCTATATACCTAACTGAATAGTGGATAGCACTGGCTGGTACTATCACATACGACTACTACCACCCTCACTATCACCCCTGGGTCTCGATGGTCCCACCACTCCTATGCTACTGCTAGAAGATCTCCTCCCAAAACGCTGCTGAAACAAGAATCTGTATGCCATGTTGTTCCTAGATGATAATATGGATAAGCAACTGGTCTAACATCTGGGGCAAGCATGTGATCTACATCAGGTATAACGTGGTCGTCATCAGGTATTGGTGCAAGAATAGGTACAGGTGATGGCTAGGGAATTTGTACAGGATCTGGCACAGGATCTGGTACGGGATCTGGTGTAACACCTTGTTTTTACTATTTTTACTATTTTTCAATTATCCGTAGAATTTTAATTGTTTGTAATTTTTATATTAGATCTGGAAAATGATTTTTAATAAAATAAAATCATAATTTTACTCTACCTTATGGTATAAGGTTACGGTAAAAATTTAGGTTTAAAATTCAGACGAAACCTGGTCTGCATTTTAACCGACAGTAAGATTTTACTGATCAGAAAACCTAATTTTGACCCGAGAATGAAACAGTTTAGATTTTTATTTTATTTCCAACCATAGTGGTTATTTTGAAAATTTTCAAAATAAATAAGTTATTATACGTTATTCGGGCGAATACTCGACGATCGAGGATCGACAGAATCGAGAACGGAGGTGCATAGACAAAACCCGACCCCGGACGTATGAGAACAATGAGTCGTAGGGGTGAGTCATAAGGATGAGTCACCTTATGTTCAATGTATGTAATGACAGCTTCTTAAGTGAAAAGTCCAAAATACCCTTAATTCTTCATTGTTTCAAGTGTGCCATGACATCATTTTACCCATTTCTCCCTAGAAACCCACGGCCCCAACACCATAAGACACCTTTGGTCACTCATTTTCTCCATTTGGCTCAAGTTCTTCAACTTTTACACAAAAACTCCTAAGTTACTTACACTTGATATTCAAAGGAAGTAGTAGATTTTGATCATTTCTTCAAATTTCAAAGGTAGATTCTTGTGATTCATGATCATACCTTCCTTTCCTTTCACAACTTTTCTTCATATCTCATGTTTTTACAAATTTCAAATTCCTAGATCCAGAACTTTAAATAATTCTAGAAAATTGTAGAAAAATCATAAAAATGTGAAACCAATTTCTATGATCTAGTTATGATATCTACTTTCATCATCCAAGAGCCGATGATTTGTACCCGAGAATATCGTCCGTCGGCGATTGACAGCAAGTGGATTCTGGTGGAATCATGAGGTTATCTGATGGATAGACCAATTGGACGTATTCCGACAATTTTGCCCAACTACATAGTTGATACTATGTTCAGAAAGGTCGTTGTGCCAAGGAAGCTAAGTTTCCAAGTAGTAGAGGTTTCATAAAGAGCCCGTTGTTCCACAGAGAGTTTGACATCACATGTGACTATGATAGTACGCACATTATGATTATGATATGAGCCTTGTGTGCCATGATATCCACACATGGTGCCTGAAGGTGGGCGCAGATGAAACCTGTACTAACCATTCCTTTCCAAAATATCATCTTATCTCCGATGTTAGAATCGGATATTCCTTGAGGCTGTGTAGGAATGGGACTATACGGTTTAAATCAGTTTCTCTCTATTCCTGTCCTTCGATGGACAAACTGTGTCCGGTATGCTTAATAAGCTTACTGTCGAGTTTGGTATAGTATATTCTTGGAGTTTTGAGTTGAAAAATTAAAATGGGAGATAAAAAAAATATAGTACTGTTGTATTATGTACTTGTGAGTCGTACCACTGCATGTCTGCCTTATGTGTAAGATAAATGGAATCTCACCTCCTTATTTTATTTTACCCATGTCGACTGGCTATGTGCTTTCTGTATTCTATTGAGAAGACTGAGACGTCAAGATGACGCTTGACTGATTCATCATAGAGATCGAGGTTCGAGCATGCGAATGTTATGGTGGAACTTCTATTTGATGTCTTCTAGACTTCAGAGGGTTCAAGGAGATGGCATTAGGGTTCCAGTTATGCCTACCCTTTCTTTTCTTGAGATAGGCGGAATAGTCATTAGTTCGTAAGTTATGGTTTTCCTTAGAAAGGGTAATGGTTTATTCTGAGAGTTACTTTTGTAGTGACTCTAGTAGAGACTTTTGTGACGACGTCGGTAGTGGACTCAAATAGAGTTTACACTAGATCTCGTCAGTTGGGTTTTCCTCCTCATGATGTACAAGAGAGGATGGTCTTTTCCATTTTAGTTTGGCCAGCTGGGTATGTCTGGGAATTAATGTTACTGTTTATGGAGTTGTGACTCCAAGTATTTTATATTTTAGGAGCTCCGTCTCCATATCTTTATGTTGAGTCTGCATATCTTTATGGCTTCTATCTATGAGTCGGGTTGGATTTTTATATAAGTGACTTTTGAACTAATAATCTCATTATGATTATGAAATATGTTATTGAACTTTTACCTTATTCCCAACTAATTATATTTATGACTTATGAAAAAGAAAAAAATTCCCCATTCGAATATAACCAATTTTAATTAAACTACTTTTCGTCCTTAAAATGTCACGTACGATGTAGCGCTCGAGAAGGGTGTTACATCTGGCACAGGAACAGGAACTAGTACTATCTCGGGCATCGGTGGCATTTACGGAATTGTCATAGATGGAAAACCAATAAGGAATGGGAAGGTCTGGCCAACTCTAAATGACCCGACCATACCAAAGGGTGCTCCATTCCCTATGCCTGTAGTCACCAATACAGGACCCGTATAAACCGCGAAGCGAGTGACTGGGTCCATGAGCCACCCGTTCTCATCAATAAACTCCAACTCAAAAGTCCCTATCAGGGGGAACCCTACCGATGTAACACCCTTCTAGGGTGCTACATCGTAAATGACATTTTAAGACCGATACGTATTAAAATTGGCTATAAAAGAATGGGGTAATTTTTTTTTTCTTTTTCGTAAGTCATAAATATAACTACTTTGATTTAAATGAATGGACAATAAAATTTTCCATTATCATAATTAGGATCATAACAGTGTACAGATCCAGTATAAAGATATGGAGACACAGCTCCTAAAATATAAGGTACTTGGAGTCGCAGGTCCATAAACAGTAACATTAACTCCCAAACATACCTAGCTGGCCAAACTAAAAGAGAAAAGACAATCCTTTCTCGTACACCGTGAGAAAGACAAACCCAACTGACGAGATCTAGTGGAAACTCGATTGGAGTCCACTATCGACGTCGTCACAAAAGACACAACTGGAGCTACTACAATAACAACTCTCGAACTAAGCCCTTTCCTCTTCCAAGAGGAAAAACATGGTCTATGAAACATCGACAGTCTGGAAGACGTCCACTAGAAACTCTAACATATCGTCTGCATGCTCGAGCCTCAGCTTCTATGATGAATCAGTCATGCGACATCTTAACGTTTCAATCTTCTCAAAAGAATACAGAAGGCACATAGCCAGTCTACATAGGCAATATAAAATAAGGAGGTGAGATTTCCATTTATCTTACAGATAAGGCAGGCATGCAGTGGTACGACTCTCAGGTACGTACAATTATCAATTATTAATCATATCTACACTCATATGAAGACAATAATGTTTCACAGAAACATGACCCCAGCACAACGTTTTCCTAGATAGTAGACATCTAAGACAATAGGAATGACCTCCGAATTCTTATACCATGGTTTTACGAATAGTCGGAGGGAGTGGTTCGGAGGATTGTTCCGGAGGTACCAGCCTAAGGTAATAAAAGAGTGCGTCAACAGTAGGCAACGTGCACGTCATAGGTTTTTTCGGGAACATGCTACACTACCAGAAAACATGTAGTGTACTAGTCGAGTATGTCGGTGCATTGCCAGATCACCATGCCACAGAGGAGCAACCAACTGGGCCTATATGAGTATTTTATACCCCGACATCCCCGAGCATCAATGGATCGTCTCTACGGAATTCACACCCGCATTAAAGTGTTAGCTCAATCTCCTAGGCACAACGGCCTTACAGAACATAGTTTCACTATGTGTTTAGGCAAAAATTGCTGGAAAATGCGTTCTTCTTGTCTTTCCATCGGATGACATCTTGATTCCATCGGAATTCTTTCAACGTGCTTTCTCATATGCTAGATGTTCTTAAGTCCGAATTACCATACTTAGCATCAAGCTGAAGTTCTCAAGTAACCTTTCATCTTTGTGTAAAGATATCTTAAAATACTTGATTGAAAGTCCTAACGCATTATGAGATTGGATCACACCAAATCCTCTAAGAGGATCACACACATATAAATCAATAATTTACACAACTTATAAACTTATGATTTTCAAGACAATATACACTAACTAAACCATCAACATATCTACATTAAGGTAGGATAGTGGTAATCTCCCCCATACCTCTTTTAGATCACTTGGGAAAGTCAATTAATAGAAGGATGTTGTTCACCTAAAGCCTCAAGGTTTGAACCAACAAAACCTAGCCATGAATAACCAACAAGAAAACAAGTTAAAGATTGAAGAAAATCATCCTAACCCACTTGAACATAGTTTCGGTAAAGATAGGAAGAAATGGCTAGAGATCTCTAAAATTTTCAAGCTCTTGGATGATGAATATAGAATGCATATGGAGATCATAGAAATTGATCTCACATTAAAATAATTTTTCTATGATTTTATAGAATTATTTGAAAAAAATAGATCTAGAAATTGGAACTTGAAGAAAACTTGAGATAGGAAGAAAATTTGTGAAGAGAAGTGAGGGTATGATCATGGATCACAAGGATATACCTTTGGAATTTGAAGAAACAGACTAGAACTTAGAGCTCCTTTTTAAATCAAGTGGAGGAACTTATGAGTTTTTGTGTAGGAAAGTATAAGAACATGAACACATGAAGATGAACACTTGGGAAAGAGCAAAAATGAAATGGATATGGTATTTTTATAGGAGGAAAGCTACACGAAAATGGACCAAAATGAGGAGAAGAAATTGATTGTTTAATGGTAAATGGTAACCATTGTGAGTATTAACCAAAGCTTGGTTAGAAAATACAGTATAATAACCTAGCTAGTTGATGAATCATGAATCTAGGAAATGAATGTGTGGTGGTGGTGTATCTAGGGTGATGTGGCTTCAGTTTGCACCCTAAATGAGGAGAAGTCATCTTAAAATTGTCTTGCGAACCATGGTTTAATTAACCAAACATAGGGTTGGTTAACTTAGGGGTAATTTGGTCATTTCACTTGAAATCATCATGATAAATGAGTGGTAATGGTGAGTAGGAGGTGTGGCTGAATTGTGACTGTAAGAAGGATGAAGAAGCAAATTTGATAATGTATTGCCTTAACCATGGTTTTCATTTAACTAGGATAGGTTAGGTTAAGGGCATTTTAGTCTTTTCACCTTAACCATCATTACTTGTCATAAATGCTAGGTGAGTCATCCCCTATGACTCACCACCCTAGGTGGCAAGATGTCCAATCATCAGGTGCCCGGTTTTGTCTCTGCACATCCGTTCTCGACTCCGTCGATTACCCGTCTGTTGATGATGCACCCGAATAAAGTATAATAACTTATTTATTTTGAAAATTATCAAAATAACCAATATTGTTGGAAAAATAATATAAATCTAAACCGTTTTGTTCATGAGTCCAAATTAGGTTTTCTGATCAGTAAACTTTTACTGTCAGTGAAAAACACAGACCGGGTTGCACCTGAATTCTCAACCCAAAATTTAACCGTAAACCTCTACGATAAAGTAGAGTATAAATATGATTTTGTTTTATTCAGAATTATTTTCTAGGTCTCGTATAAAAATATAAAAAAATATGCATATATTTACCGATATTAAAGGACAGTAAAAATCGGGGTGTCACAGTACTACCCCTCTAAAAAGAATTTCGTCCCCGAAATTTACTCATCTAGGGAAAACGAACACAAAACCCGTCCTTTTATTTCGTGCTCCGGATTCATAACATTCACGTTTCTCAGAACGTGACGTGAATTATTTCATAGATTAGACTGTCGCTCTGACTTATACTGTATTCGCTAAACCACCTGATAAAACAAATCAGGTAAATCCATTTTTAAACTCTCAAAATTTGAAGCACACTTGAATACTTTGATTGTCAATAGAATAAAATACATGAATTTCCGATAGATTTGGAAATTTGAATGATTCACAACTTTGACTCCCATTTACGGTGGCGATTCTAACACACCGATGGTAAATAAGAACTGAGTTAGAAAAAAGAATTTTCAAGAAGAGAAAATAATCTCTAGGCTTTACTCTTTCAACAGAATAAAGTAAAATGAATAGAAGGACAGAGACTTTTCTTTATACAAAAAGTCTCTTTAGTAGGTTCATGAATGTAAAAATACGTTGTACAATCACATACTTACAAACGTGACCTTAATAAAGTTCCTTTCTCAACAAGAACTTCCTTAAAAAAACAAAATTTGAAGATGATAATTTTCTTAATTTCCAAGAGTCTAGATTTGAAATCAAAACTTATCTTGGTCTTTAAGAGATCAACAATAAACTTTTGCGAATTCCCTCACTCGAGGTAACTCTGATTCATTTGGCATAAAAAAAATTTGACGTGAATTGTCAAAATTTCATATGGCATAAATTTATAACTTTTCACCCACAAAGGTAACAAGATATGATCCGCAAAAGATCATCCCATTTTAAATTGTACTCATTTGTGGAAAAAGCAAATGGTCTAGTTTACAAAACTCAATTCTCAACAACAAGGAAATATCCGAATGGATTTTCCTAACCAGTATGAGTTATCAAGAAACTCTAAAGATAATTGCATTAAGGAATAATATAGGAATGCAATTCTGATTGTTCCACATAAAACTTAGACAACAAAAGATGTGACGATGAAACTAAACCAACTCAGAAACATGGTGGTGACAAACATAGGCTGTACATAGATAAATACACAATATTTTACACATTCATAGAAAATCAAGAATGATTCTCCACTGAATTAACATTACAGTCAAACCACTAGCCATGTATTCAAACTTTAAATATTGGTGAACTACCTCCTCTTGCACAGTGTTCTTTAATCGGATCTTCGCCTGTGGTCTCTCGGCTTACATGTTGTCTGCAGAAGGTGAATCCTTAGGTTTTCTGCATATTCTAGCGAGATGTCCAGGCTGTCCACATTTAAAATAGATAATGTCCTTAATCTTGCAGTCCCTTGTAGCATGACTCATGCCACACTTCATGCATTTCGGTTGAGACTTCTTAGACAGTCCATAACCTTTACTGCTACCACTAATCCACTTCCCTTTTGGTGGTGTCCATATTGGCCTTGCGTACAATTCCTCCCGTAACAGTTTGTTGTCTCTAAACTTCCAAGATTCCAAGCTTCCCTTTTTTGCCTTTACTCACTTCCAGATCTCGAGGAACTCGACACTTATCCATCAAGATTGGAAACTGCAGTAGTTTCAATAACAAGATTGTCTTCCTCATTACAACCTTTAGATTTTCCTCTAATTTCTTACACTTTCCCCCTTCATCGGAATTCTTTAAATACAACTCCTTGAACTTAATCAACTCTTCCAACTCAGCGGCATACTCGCTGATACTCATGTCCTCTTGTCTGTGTTGCAGGAACTCAATCTCCTATGCACGAGTCACTTTAGTGGAAGCATACTTCTCCAGAAATCTGCTCTGAAACACATTCCTAGTAATAGCTTCTTATCTTGCCACTAATAGCTGGCAAGTTTCTCTCCACAAAATCCAACATCTCCTATCAACAAAAATGTCGCAGAAGCTACCTTCCAATGATCAGGGGTACTCCATAGTTTACAAGTTCCTTTCTATTTTCATATTTCAAAACTCAGCTTTCTCCGTATTAAGCTTGCCATCAAATCGAGGTGAATTACTACAACAAAACTCAACTAGTCCTCGCCTCTTAGAAATTTCCTCATTATGACGTGCCACAGTTGATGTTAGCTCCCTCAAGGCTTGTACAACTACTAACATATCTTCGGGCTCGTTGATTGTAGAATCAGACCTACTCGTTCCCGGACTAACCATGATTTTCTATAAAAGCATGGTAGTCAGAACTAGAAAGAAAACAATACATCAAAATCTGTTCAATATTATTCCTCCTTAGGAATAATAATGAAAAGATCAACAAACATTGTTGTATCCTTTCGGAACAACATCATGAAGAACATAAACACAGCCAAGGATTGACTAATGTCATTATCCTTCCAAACATTAGTTCTTCATTGAACCAAGAACACAAAACAACATAAAACACAACTTGAGAAAACACAACAAAAACGACAACATACCTAAACCCCAAGTCCAAAATGACTCGGCCAACTCTGATACCAATAATGTAACACCCTTCTCGGGCGCTACATCGTAAGTGACATTTTAAGGCCGAAAAGTAGATTAATTAAAATTGGCTATAAAAGAATGGGGTAATTTTTTTTCTTTTTCGTAGGTCGTAAATATAACTATGATTTAAATGAATGGACAATAAAATTTTCCATTATCACAATTAGGACCATAAGTTCGAAAATCATTTACATAATCCTAAAATATAGTATAAAGATACCCCAGTATAAAGATATGGAGACACAGCTCCTAAAATCATTTACATAATCCTAAAACATAAACATAAATCATAACACTGTACAGATCCAGTATAAAGATATGGAGACACAGCTCCTAAAATATAAGATACTTGGAGTCGCAGCTCCATAAACAGTAACATTAACTCCCAAACATATCCAGCTGGCCAAACTAAAAGAGAAAAGACAATCCTTTCTCGTACACTGTGAGAAAGACAAACCCAACCGACGAGATCTAGTGGAAACTCGATTGGAGTCCACTACCGATGTCGTCACAAAAGACACAACTGGAGCTACTACAATAGCAACTCTCGAACTAAGCCCTTTCCTATTCCAAGAGTAAAAACATGGTCTACAAACCATCGACAGTCTGGAAGATGTCCACTAGAAACTCTAACATATCGTCCGCATGCTCGAGCCTCAACTTCTACGATGAATCAATCATGCGACATCTTGATGTCTCAATCTTCTAAAAAGAATACAGAAGGCACATAGCCAGTCGACATAGGCAATATAAAATAAGGAGGTGAGATTTCCATTTATCTTACACATAAGGCAGGCATGCAGTGGTACGACTCTCACGTACGTACAATTATCAATTATTAATCATATCTACACTCATATCAAAACAATAATGTTTCACAGAAATATAACCCCAGCACTACGCTTTCCTAGATATTAGACATCTAAGACTTGAGGAATGACCTCCGAATTCTTATACCATGGTTTTACGAAAAGTCGGAGAGAGTGGTTCGGAGGATTGTTCCGGAGGTACCAGCCTAGGGTAATAAAAGAATACGTCAACAGTAGGCAACGTGCACGTCATAGGCTTTTTCGGGAACATCCTACACTACCAGAAAACATGTAGCGTACTAGTCGAGTATGTCGGTGCATTTTCATATCACCATGCCACAGAGGAGCAACCAACTGGGCCTATATGAGTATTTCATACCCTGACATCCCCGAGCATCAATGGATCGTCACTACGGAATTCACATCCGCATTAAAGTGTTAGCTCAATCTCCTAGGCACAATGACCTTACAGAACATAGTTTCACTATGTGTTTAGGTAAAAAAATTCGTAAAATGCGTTCTTCTTATCTTTCCATTGGAATTCTTTCAACGTGCTTTCTCAGATGCTAGATGTTCTTAAGTCCGAATAACGATAATTAACATCGAGCTGAAGTTCTCAAGAAACCTTTCATCTTTGTGTAAAGATATCTTAAAACACTTGATTAAAAGTCCTAACGCATTATGAGATTGGAACACAAGTCCAATTATTTATTTCTCTGCACTTTTCTAATTGAGCCTTTTTCTTTGGCTTCCAAGAAAACAAATCATTCTGAGTCCATTAAATTTTATGGAATATAGATAATGAATTATCCATACTTTATGACATAAGGTCGTGTTCCACCCCATGTCATAATTTATTACGTTTGTATTTTCACTAAGCCGTTCTTGACTTAGGTTTTTACATTTTTTTCCGTAAAAGCTTGTCTTTGAAGACTAAAATCCTTTTGGCTTAAAACCAAAATATTTAGATAAAATCAAATCAATTTTCAAGAATAATTTCCCTCAAAGATACATAGGTATCAGTTTCTCAAAACATTTCCTCGAAAACCCTAAAAAACGCTTAACGACGGTTTCACCGCTTTTTACTGAATTTATGCTCAAAAGCCATAGTTTTTGAAAACACAGTTCTTAACCTCAAAAATAATACTCTCCTAGGTTATAATACACATATTAAAATATTGAAAAACTGATTTTACATCTTACTCTCCATTTATAGGAAATTCCTAAAAATTTGACCGAACGTCGTTAAGTTTGTAAATCGCGTAAATCCTTTTTCAACGATTTTACACTCTAATAGTCCAAAACTCATTTTGGAGTTTTAGAACAGTTAGATAGGTATGAATAACAGTTTTTAACTGTCCAGTTACATAAATTTTTGAAAATTGCAGTTTAGTCCCTAGACTTTCGTTAATTACAAAAAGGTCCATATTCACTTAAAACCTTATAACGTTTTATTTATAACTTCAAATCACACCAAACCAACTTATATAGCAATATTTTTCAGTTACCATAAAATTTCCAAAAATTACATTTCTGCCCACATATTTTACAATATTTGCAAAAAGGTCATTGTTTACAAAAAAAACTTATAAATTTTTATATATTAATCTAATTAACACCAGACCAATTTCTATGGTTTTATCTCATCGACGACTAGAATCCTAACACACAAGAAAATGAATTTCAGTACAGCCACTGAAATTCTCAGAAATTTCATATTAGTCCCAAAGGACTCAAATTCATATCTTTCAATATACATATCCAAATCAATCCAAACAAATTTCTGTCCTCTTATATGTTCATGAAATCACTATAAAAATTATACAAAGAAATTAAGTCAACAAGGAACCCCATTACTCAGTTATGGCCGAATGGCCTAAATTAATCATGTTAGGCATTTTTTTTAACAAATCAATCAAACAACAACGAAGGTTTCAATTAGAAATCATTCGGATCAAAATCCACATATATCACAACCAATAATCAACCAAATCATCCAAGAGGATCACACACATATAAATCAATAATTTACACAGCTTATACACTTATGATTTACAAGACCATATACACTAAATAAACCATCAACATATCTACATTAAGGTAGGATAGTGGTAATCTCCCCTATACCTTTTGTAGATCACTTGGGAAAGTCAATTAATAGAAGGATGTTGTTCACCTAAAGACTCAAGGTTTGAATCAACAAAACTTAGCCATGAACAACCATCAAGAAAACAAGTTACAGATTGAAGAAAATCATCCTAGCCAACTTGAACATAGTTTCGGCCAAGATAGGAAGAAATAGCTAGGGATCTCTAAATTTTTCAAGCTCTTGGATGATGAATATAGAAGTCATATGGAGATCATAGAAATTGATCTCATATTAAAATAATTTTTCTATAATTATTTGAAAAACTAGATCTAGAAATTGGAACTTGAAGAAAACTTGAGATAGGAAGAAAATTTGTGAAGACAAGTGAAGGTATGATCATGGATCATAAGGATATACCTTTGGAATTTGAATTAAACAACAAGAACTTAGAGCTCCTTTGTAAATCAAGTGGAAGAACTTAGGAGTTTTTTGTGTAGGAAAGTATAAGAACATGAACACATGAAGATGAACACTTGTGAAAGAGAAAAAATGAAATGGATGTGGTCTTTTTATAGGAGGAAGGCTGCACGAAATTGGACCAAAATGTGGAGAAGAAATTGATTGTTTAATGGTAAATGGTAACCATGGTGAGTATTAACCAAAGCTTGGATAGAAAATATAGTATAATAACCTAGCTAGTTGATGAATCATGAAGCTAGGAAACGAAGGTGTGGTGGTGGTGTATCTAGGGTGACGTGGCTGCAGTTTGCACCACAAATGAGGAGTAGAAGTGATCTTGAAATTGTCTTGTGAACCATGGTCGAGTCAACCAAACATAGGTTATGTTAACTTAGGAGTAATTTGGTCATTTCACTTGAAATCTTGGTGACAAATGAGTGGTAATGGTGAGTAGGAGGTGTGACTGAATTGTGACCATAAGAAGGATGAAGAAGAAAATTTGATAATATCTTGCCTTAACCATGGTTGTCATTTAACTAGGATAGGTTAGGTTAGGGGCATTTTAGTCTTTTCACCTTAACCATCATTACTTGTCATAAATGCTAGGTAAGTCATCCCCTATGACTCACCACCCTAGGTGGCAAGATGTCCCATCATCAGGTTCCTGGTTTTGTCTCTGCACATCCGTCCTCGACTCCGTCGATTACCCGTTTGTTGATGATGCGCCCTAATAAAGTATAATAACTTATTTATTTTGAAAATTATCAAAATAACCAATATCGTTGGAAAAATAATATAAACCTAAATCGTTTCATTGACGAGTCCAAATTAGGTTTTCTGATCAATAAACTTTTAGTGTCAGTGAAAAACACAGACCGGGTTTCACCTGAATTCTCAACCCAAAATTTAACCGTAAACCTCTATGATGAAGTAGAGTATAAATATGATTATGTTTTATTCAAAATCTTTTTCTAGGTATCGTATAAAAATATAAACAAATATAGTATGTATTTACCGATATTAAAGAATCATAAAAATCGGGGTGTTATAGCCGGAGCCTCCATACAATATTAATTACTTAGGTGAGGCACCTCTAAAACACACGTCATGTACCCCCACATACATCACCATAAAATCATCATGTATCAATACTTAACCACCACTAAGCATGTCATAGCACTTAGTCAACTTGTCATATCAAACATATTAAAATATACAAATAATATTTTGAATAAAAAAATAATCACATAAACACAATTATCATAATCATGGTATTCCAAATAAATAAAATAAATAAACATACTAATCCAGACAAATCATAATATTTCAAACAGCACACTACGAGCAGTTTAACACAAAACCATGCAACCTCAAATATCATATTTTTATCCTAACGATGATAAACCTACAATTTCTATATCATCAATGGTACCACTAGGTAGTTCCCAATGTGATATAGATATTGTCCGTTACTCGCTCACTAGTAGGGTTTAGGTTGCCCTACGCCATTATTAAAATAAATGTTACTTAGTCATTTCCGACGTTAGATGGCTTCTTTCCCCCACTTGAGATGTCGTAGGATAACCTAGAAGCAATGAAACGAACACTGTCCTTTCCCTCTCAATTCTGCCACGCAAGCTATAGGGGTCCCCGGGCTCCCAAAATTTCACCTGAATATCACATTACGAAGCGTACGTTACAAGTAACCCTAAACTGAAGTCAGAATTGAAAACTGATAGATGCATTGAAAGATAACCTCAATACCGTCGTCGAAGGTATTTTGGTATAAAAAGGGTGATATCAACTGTAACACCCTGTTTTTCGTATGCTTCTTTATCAGTAAATAAATGCTTTAATGTATTTATTTTTGATAAAATCTAGAGGATGATTTATTTAAAATAAAATCATTTTCTTGTGTTGTTTTACCGTATGAGGTCACAGTAAAATTTTCGGTCGAAAATTCAGACGAAAACCGGTATGGGTTCTCACTGCCAGTACAAGTTTACTGAGCTAGAGACAAAATTTTAATTCGTGAACGAGACGGTTAGTGTTTTTATGACGTTTTATGTGGGTTTGGAGTTTTTCGAAAAATCTTGTTTGGGGCCAAATTTTAGGGATTTCCCGGACGAAATCATCGGGAAATACGATCGGGGAAGTTATCTGATACGCAATGGAGCAGAGCATCAAGAGGATGAAGTGACATGGAGTGACTTGATGTGAGGGCTATGAAACACCTCAAAAAGTGAATCTTGACTTTATTTCAAAATCTCACTTTTTCATCTTTCTCTCTCCAATCACATCACATCACCTTAACTCCTTATCATCTCTACAAGCAACCCACCTTCTTTCTTCTTCTTTCTTCTCTTCTTCCTCTCCAAAACCGTGCCTCTCTCCCGCATTCTCTATAAATACTCTTCATTTCCACCATTCTTCATTTTTCCTCCATTTTGTCACCTTTACACTTCACTACATTTCTTTTCTTCTTCTCTCTTACAAAGTTTACATTTTTATCAAGCTTTTCTCTTAAAGTTGTTCGTCAAAGTTGTTCATCTTGTGAAGGTTAATACTTCTATGTAGTTCTTTTTCAAAGTTTCATCTTTTATTTCAAAGTTTTCTTCATATGTCATTTATGTGCTTTTAACTTATAAAATCTCTTTAAAATAGTAGAAAACTCCGTTTGAGTTTAAACCAATTTCTATGTTCTTATTTTTACTCCTACTACAACATACTAAAAGGTTATGTAAATCAAAATTTCTAACCCTATTTTCTTGATGAGGCCGAAACCATGCTTTTTGGTTTTGGTGGGTTTTGTTTAACTTTGCTTGTATGGACTTGTATTTGAGTTCTATTCCAAGATGATCATGACCAAGGGCTCCTTTGTACTAAAGGATGTTAGGTTTAAGTGATTGGAAAAGTTTAGAGATTTTACACATTTTCATGTATAGGCCTAAACTTTAAGTAGTTTGAGACATCGGTGCTTAGTTGATGTTTCTCCAAAGTGATCATGGATTAAGGCTTCTTGATGTATAAGGATGATAAATCCAAGGGATTGGAAAGTTTGAAAATTTCTAACCTTTATTTTGTATCAAGGTCGAACTTTAAAGGTTTTTGGCAAAAATATTAAGTTTGTTTTCTTCGAAAATGATCATAGATTAAAGCTCCTTATAATAAAGGATGCTATGCCTAAAGTTATTGGAAAGTTTAAAATATTTTCTTGCTTTATTTTCGTATGATGGCCGAATGTAACATTTGACCTAGGACGTGTTATTTTATTTTGTTTTCCAAGATGATTATGGATTAAATCTCCTTCATGTTAAAGGATGCTATGTCCAAAAGATTGGGTGATTTAAAGATCTCTAACCTCACAAACTTGTTAAGGCCGAACCTAAGAGTTCATGGTCTAAGACATTTGATTTTTCCATTTTCCGAAATGATCATGGTTTCAACCTCCTTACTATGTACGGATGCTAACCTAAAGAGATTGGAAAGTTTAGAAATTTCTAGCCTATTTATCTATGCTTGGCCAAAACCCTAAGTCAAGTACTTTGATGAGCCTCTGTTTGACTGGTTTTATAACTAGTCAAGACCTTGGCTTTGTGCTTATTTTATACCATTTTTACCCAAATTAGACTTGATTGTTCCTAAGTAGTATTTTGAGTCTGTAAATTGTTTTTAAGTTAATTTAGTTGTTTTAGAGTTGAATAATTATTTACTTTTATTTTCTATTTTCAGGTTAATAAAAAGTAATAAATCTGGAGCCGCTCGCCCCGCGAATAATCTCTCGCCCCGCGAGTATTGCAACCATGAAAAAGTCAGAGACGATCACGGCTTGCCCGTGTTGAAGATCACAGCCGTGGCAATTCTGAAGTTGAAGAGTTCGCCCCGCGAGCATTCCTTCGCCTCGCGAGTCTTGGAAGATCAGAAGCCATCACGGTTTGGGCGTGTTGAATGCCACGGGCGTAATGGGTTGGAAGTCAAGAGTTCGCCTCGCGAAGGATGTGCTCGCCTCGCGAGAAGACAAAGAGTTGCAGACCTTTCATGTAATTCGCCTCGCGAGAAGTGCTTCGCCTCGCGAGTACTCTGACTCCAGAAACGTGTATATAAGCAGTCTTAGGCAGAAATGAAGGAGATAATCAGAATTAGCCAGTTTTGGCTAGTTTCTGAACTTGTTAGCTATTGTTTTCCTTTTAGTTTAATGTTTTCTTCTGTAATGGAGAATTAGTCTCCTAGATTAATCTACTGTAATTGGTTTCTGTTAACACTTGAGGTTCTGTATTCCATGTTTAGTTGCTTTTCTCTTTTCAATGCAATGCTATACGTTTCTGTTTGTTTAATTCAGGAATGTATAGTATTGTATTGATTCATTTCGGTGATGCTATGTTCTTATACTTAATCGCGTTTGTTTAATTCGCGTGTGTTCGTTTCGTGTTCGTTTAGTTCACGAAGGGCTTAACCCCGTTTGTTTAATTCGGGAATAGGAACATACATCCGTAGTAGTGGTTTCGTTTGTTAACTATTGCTACAACCGGGAGGGGATTAGTATCTGCTTAGGATTTGCATGAACCAATGATAGTGGGAAACTGAGAACAGTAGGTTAATCGCTTTAGCTTATTTGGTAACTGCTTTATTTTCTTGCCTTGTTTTCTGTTTTGCTTCTTTAATTTAGTTTACAATCTCAAAACCCCAAATTCTAACTTTTTCTAACTTTTCTGTTAATAATAACAACACCTAAAGAGTCCTTGAGAGACGATCCGAGTTGTCGCTCTATACTACATTATTTTGTAAGCGCTCGTTCTTTTTGGTGCGTGGCGACAGCGCGGTCAAAAATTGGCGCCGTTGCCGGGGACTCTGGTTTGTTGTTATTAGCAGAAAATATAAAAAAAAAATAAAATAATTTTTTTTTCCCTGAATTTGTCTGGTTATGGATCTTACTGATAAGCTCACTTATTTGAAGCAATTGTTTCAGCAGACACAGTTTTGTGGCATGTGCGGCTCTCCTGAGCACCTGTATGAGGCATGCCCCATTCTGACAAATGCTACTTATTGGCCTCGAGCTTATACATTCCATCCTGACAATCAAGGCAAAAAGCTTGAGGATAATGAAGAACCTGTGGAATCAAATGCATGTGTTGAGAATGATGGGGTGGATGAACCGTGTGCAGAGAGTCCAGACAATCAGACCTTTACTAACTTAGTTTCTTTTACTACATGTACTAACTGTACTGACACTAACCCGTGTGCTGTTTGTAGCCAGTTTCTTGACTCTATCTTGCAGGATGATAATGAGAATGAAGCAGCACCGATAACCATTTCTAACTGTTTACCATTTCCCCCTGAGGAACCAGTGATGGATTTTTCACCCTTGGATCTTGCACCATGGCCGGTCCAAGAGGTTGAGCCCCACTTCTATTGGGAGGATTTCATTGAGAAAGAGGTCAACCTTGACCCAAGAGGAGGTGAGAAGTCCGCCGCACTGGGTGGAGTTATTATAATTGTCAAGTGCTCACCTCCGCATCAAAGCTGCGAGTTAGGGAGGCTTGGAATGAATTTCAGTCCTTCGGCTACCATGTGGGACTTATGTTACAAGCAATGGGATCCCGGTGGAACTGCCCCTCAATGAGTTTTTCTTTACCTTGCTCTTTTAATTTTTTTTTTCTTTCTTTGCTTTATTTCTGTTTTGTTTCCAATAAAGCTCCTGAATAATTTGAGAAGCTCAGGAGTTGTGTTAAGTCTAGTATTGGCAAGTTTATTGGATTTGATTAATTTTTGCATAGATGGATTGCATGTTAATTGTTGACTGTGTTCCCCCCTAGGATTTGAAAAATTGAAAATATGATCCCCATGTGATTGAAAACTGAACTTGAAGATTTTATTATGATGGCATGATTTATGATAAGTTTGGGGTGATAGGAAGCACACCTTAGGGATAGTATCTCTTTCAAATAATTTGCAAAAATGTCCAGGTGAGGTTTTGAGCCTCCAACATGTTTTAAACTGTGTGAAATCACTTTTGAGTTGCACTTTCCTGAGTTTGCTTGAATCTCTTTATGGTTTGCATGTTTATGTGTTTGCTTCAAATGATTTAGGCATTTTCTTTATAAATAGCTACTTAGCCTAAAATAACCAATTCCTAATGCATGTTCCCTAGTTAGCCCCATTGAGCCTATTAGCCTGTTAATTCTTGATAACCTAATGTTATAAGCCCAAAAATCTGGAAAACCATGTTAACCCGATCTTAGGATTAGGAGAGCATGTAATCTTAGAATGGGTGCAAGAAACCAAAGTTTGGGGTGGCTACAAGGTGGATATGTGCTGTTGGGATTGGGAAACAGAAAAAAAAATAGAAAAAAAGAAAAAAAAAAGTGCAAAAATTTCAAATGAAAGAAAAATAAAAAGTGAAAAAAAAAAGAAAAAAAAAAGTGAAAAAAAAAGAAGAAAAAGTATTAGAAAATAAAAAGGCTGTAGTCACCCAAGGCATAAAATGAAAAATGAGAAAAGGAACTTGAGTGGAATTTCAAAGTGTAAATAAAGTTCATGCTCTCTTAAGTTCCTAGGGTCTTCAGCCTAGTTCTTTTGTATATCCTTCCCTTAGCCAGGCCCCATTACAACCCATAAAAGACCTTCTGATGTTGCTTGCATGTTTTCTGTGGGAATCATTTAGAGATGAGAATCAAATTTATGGGAAGTGCTCTTAAAAGTGAAAATTGAGTGAATTGTTGATAGCCTGACACAAATTGAGCGATTGAGTGAAATACAAATTTCCCTTGTGAGGAAGGCAGTTGTTTGATTTTGGTGATCTCCCTTTTGTGTGTGACTTGGATCCCCAGCTTAGATTTCTGATTGTCTGAATAATGAAATTCTCAATTGTTTAGAATAAATGAATGTGGGGATTGGATTGTTTTGCTTGTAAGGGGGGAACATTGAAAGAAAAATTCTTTTGAAAAATTGCTTGAAATCTATGGAAAGTTGATTGAATTCTTAAGCTTGCCATGTTTTGCCAGGTCTTGAGTCTTTTTTTTAAGTTTTTGAGTGTAGTTTGCTTGGGGACAAGCAAAGTTTAAGTTTGGGGTATTTTGATGAGCCTCTGTTTGACTGGTTTTATAACTAGTCAAGACCTTGGCTTTGTGCTTATTTTATACCATTTTTACCCAAATTAGACTTGATTGTTCCTAAGTAGTATTTTGAGTCTGTAAATTGTTTTTAAGTTAATTTAGTTGTTTTAGAGTTGAATAATTATTTACTTTTATTTTCTATTTTCAGGTTAATAAAAAGTAATAAATCTGGAGCCGCTCGCCCCGCGAATAATCTCTCGCCCCGCGAGTATTGCAACCATGAAAAAGTCAGAGACGATCACGGCTTGCCCGTGTTGAAGATCACAGCCGTGGCAATTCTGAAGTTGAAGAGTTCGCCCCGCGAGCATTCCTTCGCCTCGCGAGTCTTGGAAGATCAGAAGCCATCACGGTTTGGGCGTGTTGAATGCCACGGGCGTAACAGTTGGAAGCTGAAGAGTTCGCCTCGCGAAGGATGTGCTCGCCTCGCGAGAAGACAAAGAGTTGCAGACCTTTCATGTAATTCGCCTCGCGAGAAGTGCTTCGCCTCGCGAGTACTCTGACTCCAGAAATGTGTATATAAGCAGTCTTAGGCAGAAATGAAGGAGATAATCAGAATTAGCCAGTTTTGGCTAGTTTCTGAACTTGTTAGCTATTGTTTTCCTTTTAGTTTAATGTTTTCTTCTGTAATGGAGAATTAGTCTCCTAGATTAATCTACTGTAATTGGTTTCTGTTAACACTTGAGGTTCTGTATTCCATGTTTAGTTGCTTTTCTCTTTTCAATGCAATGCTATACGTTTCTGTTTGTTTAATTCAGGAATGTATAGTATTGTATTGATTCATTTCGGTGATGCTATGTTCTTATACTTAATCGCGTTTGTTTAATTCGCGTGTGTTCGTTTCGTGTTCGTTTAGTTCACGAAGGGCTTAACCCCGTTTGTTTAATTCGGGAATAGGAACATACATCCGTAGTAGTGGTTTCGTTTGTTAACTATTGCTACAACCGGGAGGGGATTAGTATCTGCTTAGGATTTGCATGAACCAATGATAGTGGGAAACTGAGAACAGTAGGTTAATCGCTTTAGCTTATTTGGTAACTGCTTTATTTTCTTGCCTTGTTTTCTGTTTTGCTTCTTTAATTTAGTTTACAATCTCAAAACCCCAAATTCTAACTTTTTCTAACTTTTCTGTTAATAATAACAACACCTAAAGAGTCCTTGAGAGACGATCCGAGTTGTCGCTCTATACTACATTATTTTGTAAACGCTCGTTCTTTTTGGTGCGTGGCGACAGCGCGGTCATACTTAGTGGGATTTTTAATTCAACTTTGTTAAAAGATCATTGTTTATGAACTCCTAACACTTAAGGATCATAAATCCACGAGTTGTATAATTTTTGGGAATCTCTAACCCTAAGAACTAGTCTTGGCCAAACCTATACCTTGTGGTTTAGTGTTCTTGTTTGATTTTAACTTGTGATTTTGTGTTCATAACCTTAGACTTTCATCACGGAGGAAACAAGGACGTTCGTGGTTTACCTCTCCAAGCATCTAATCTCCTTACTTTCACGGAAGGTAAGAGGGGATTGCCTAGGGATATTCAATGACTATATGCATGTGTGTATGTGTTTACTTGAGTGATTTGAATATTATTGTGATATTGTGCCAATACTTGAATAACTTGTTTACTTGAACTATTGTGGTCATTACTTGAAGTTCAACATTATTTGCTTTAAAGTGTTATGAATTATATATATGTGATGAACAGTCGTTAACTGTGATATTATTGTTGAGAATATATTACTGTTGATTGAAGTTTGAGAAGCCGGACTTGAGTCTGTGCACAATGATTATAAAGGATTAAAAGCCTTAATAAGCCTTGAATAGAACTTTGAAAGTATTTGTTTCAATTATAAAAGTTCCTTGTTTAAAATGCTTACTTCAAGAAAACGAGATTCTTATTTTGAAAAGAAACGTTGAAGTGTTTTTAAGACGATAGAAACTACCCTTTTTATGATCCAAAGTTGGTACGAGAAAAAACCTTTTTCGAACTATGTGTTTTATGAAGGAAAAACCCTTGAAAATATTTGACTTTATTTCCTCAAGGAATTTCAAATACAAACGAATTTCCTAAAAGTTTTTGAAAAGATTTTGCAAAGGAAAAGAATTTTCTCCTAAATGATTTGGAAACGTTTCAGTTACTTGGATAAGTGACCGAGGTTTGTTTTGGATTTGATTTTCACTGAGCGAAAAGTAAACACATGTGAATTGAATCAAGTTCGCGAGACGTCGCTTCTAGTATTCTGTAATATGCCAGTTGATCCTTGATCCGTGCCACGTTGTTGTGGACTGTGTGTCCTAATCACGTTGTTGTGGACTGTGTGTCCTAATCACGTTGTTGTGGACTGTGTGTCCTAATCACATTGTTGTGGACCGTGTGTCCTAACCACATTGTGATGAACGTTGTTAAAGGTGAATGTTGTTTTCTACGACCACAAGCCTAGGACCAGTGCATCGGTCTAAGGTGTTGTGATTGAGCACTCGGACTGTGTGTCCCGTGTTGATGTTGATAATTTCAAAACGGTGAAATTTATGAATAGTCGCTAGCCTTTGAGCTTCAACAACGAATGAGAATGAACACAAAGAAAATCTCGAGAACTAAATGTTTTACATTTGCATTTATGGCAGACGTGCCCGACATGGTTTTAACGTGAGACCTTAACAGGAAAGGTATCATGTGACGGTGTATTATCGTTGTTCATAAAATGGACAATGAGACGGTGTACGTGTATCGTTGTGCCTAAATGGACAATGAAATGGCGTGCATAATCGTTGTGCCTAAATGGCCAATGAGACGGTGTATTATCGTTGTGCTTAGCTAGCCAATGAGACGGTGTATTATCGTTGTGCTTAGCTAGCCAATGAGAGGGTGTATCGAGCCTGATCAACTCATTTGGAGGATGTTGGGATCTTCAGAGATTAAGAATAGAGCCTGATGGTAGAAGTGTCATGCATTATCTTTATAAAATTGATTGATTCGGGTATGAGACCCACTGAAATAGTACTTGTTGTTTACCTATGAGTAATGTTTAGAATGTTAATATGCCAAGGTGTTGTATGTATCATGTGTATTGTTGTTGTATGATATATCCATTTGCCGGTGTCTCACTCTTACAGTTATATCAGGTCTCTTCGGGTTTTGCTGTAGTTCCTTGGTACTCCAGTACCGATGTTGCAGAGGAGTCTTTCCAAGTCACTTGAAGACCTAGTGGTAGAGGTTGGGAAAGTATTCGGATTGGGGGTCTCTCCAATGAATATTTTATAGAATGACCAGCTTAGGAGTCTGAGTTGGGTTGTATATCTAAAGAGGTCGGTAAATGTAGTCTTATATACATCCATCTGTAGTTTGAACTCTTCTTTCGAAAGTGGAAACTGAGAGAAATGTTGTATATCATGGTGACTTTGTTACGAACGTGACTTTACGTTTTAAATGTATGTATGATGGATTTCAGAGTTATGCCTATAGAAGAAAATTTTATACCCCAGTTTTCTGACTTAAGAGAAAACAAATTTTCCGAAAGCAATCAGCAAATTATCTTTTAATTTACTTCTGCATGTGTTACGTAGTAATGCCCAAGGGGGGCGTTACAACAACGGCGTACTCGGAATTTCGTCTGGACGATCGATTACTCGAACTCTCGACCTGAAGCTTTCTCTCTCTAACTCTTTTTCTCACTTCTGCTCCCTTTTCACACAGGGGTTAAAGTGAGCTTCTGTCACACTTAAGACCCTTTTTATTTTTCATCATCAGCATGCCCACGCTTGAGCGTGGGAAGGGCAACACTTGAACGTTGGATCCTCCACGCTTGAGCATGGTTAGGTAATCGCCACCGCGCTTGCAAGCAATTAGAGATTGCCATGTGGAGTCAACACAGAGCTTGTCTGGTTGACCTCCACGCTTGAGCATGGAGTAGGTCACGCTTGAGTGTTGACCGTTGACCAGGAACCCTAGTCTTACATTTCGTCGCATTCTGAGTTCGTTCGACGTTCGATTGATCTCAAATTTGAGACATAGACTCTTCTATACCTAAGGAACAATATCAAGCCCTCAAATATACCTAAACTCTTCCTTAAACCGAAAATTCTTATTTCACACACTCAAGCATTTTAAACGATATACGTAAACCCTAGGATACGCTCACGTTCTTTCCAACACCAAATGATCGCGTACCTCCCATGCAAATGTTCCTAGATCTTAATCAACATATTAATCATCTAATTCCAATCTTAAACTTAGTCATCATACGTATAACCAAATCATAAAAGCACGACTGTTACAAGAGAGATGAAGGCATAAGGTGAAGAGAAATAAGAATGGAGAATCCTAAGAAATCTCATGTGTTGATGTGAGACTTTTTGTTACTAAAAAATCACTAAAAAGTCACACAAAATCTGCTTTAGAAAACAATCCATCAAAATTAAGAAGTTTTTGAACACCACAAGACTTTTTATTACTTGTAAAAAGTCATGATTTTTTTTTTTTGAAAAAGTAAAAAGTCATGATTGAATACCGCTAGATTTGGATTCTATTTTTAAAAAATCCTGATTGTCTTGATTGAATACCACTAGACTTATTTAGATTAGTTTAAAGTCTTGATTGAATACCACAAAACTTTTTTATGATAAAAAAGTCAATTAAAATCTTTTGAAATCTCAATCGAATACACCCTAAGCTCATAAAAAAAATAGTTGACAAAAATTAAGAAAGACTTTTCATTTTGGCTATCATATGTTATTCTTTAATTGCCATTTACTTTAAAGGTTGCAGTATTTATTAGCATTTATTTAAATTTTTTAATGACTTTTTCATTTATACCAGCTGGTAAGGATTTTGCAGATCGTTCAATTTTATTAGCCATATTTTACTCTCCTAACTGACATATAATAATTCAAAAAAATTAAAATCTTTTAAAATGTGTTTAAAATTTACATTCAGTTTAAATGCTGAACCATTCAATAGAATTTATTTAAAATTATGAATAACTATTCAGTTATAACAACTGCAATGAATTTTGTAGAGCATTAATTCTAATTTTAATTGACCCTTTCTTATTCTCCCAACTGACAAATATTTCAAACTTTTTAAAATAAATGAGCAAATCAATAGTTATCCAGGACATGCTGGTAGTGGTGGAATTTTCAAAAACTCAAATGGTACGGTTATAGGTTGTTTTTCTTCATATGTTGGTATTGCATCTGCTCTCTATGTTGAACTTTTTGCTGTTATTCTTGCTAATGAAAAAGCTTCTAAGGAAGGGTTGAGAAATATTTCGCTAGAATGTGACTCTACATTAGTCACTACTGCCTTCAAATATTATTCTTTGGTTCCTTGGAGGATTAGAGGAAGATGGAGAAATTGTATGCATCTGGCTTCTAAACTGAACTTAATCTGTTCTCTCATTTACAAAGAAGGCAATAGTTGTGCGGATAAGATAGCATCTTTTGGTGCTAATAGCTCTGGTTATACTTGGTGGAATTCAGTTCCAAATATTATAAATTGTGAATTCCATCGAGATAGGTTATGATTACCTTTTTACAGATTTAGATAATTCTTCCATGGGTTTTGGCTCAGTCACTAGTGCAATAAGTGTTTTTTACGTCAGTTAAAATTGATTTTATACGTCAGAATATTGTCGGACGTAAATACAGCTGACGTTAATAGTTAATATTTTAACGTCAGTTGTTTAAACAACTGACATTAAATATAAAACTATTAACGTCAGTTCTTTAACACAACTGACGTTAATGTTGTTCAAACTAACGTCAGTTCTGTTAAAGAACTGACGTTATAGGTTTTATTTTTAACGTCAGTTTCCTAATACAAGTGACGTTAATAGTGTACTGTATATTTTATAAAATACTATTAACGTCAGTTGTTTGATACAACTGACGTTAATAGATTTTTTTTTAAATTCAGTTTTAAAATATCACTCCCCTTCAGCCGCATACTTGAAGAAGACTTCTGCCAAGCGCATCATCAAGTCTCCAAACTCATCTTTTTGAAGAGGCAATTGGTTGTTAAATGTCTACACACGTTCAAATAATAACAATAACATTAACACAAGTCATCACCAAAACTATAATATATAATTTAACAAGTTGTTTAAATATTACCTTCTTCCATCCATCCGTAATAGATACGGAGACTATGTTCAGCATATGAAGCATCACATAATAGCCGCACGACCACCCGTCAGGTTGAAATCAAGACTACAAACAAAATTAATTTCAATGTCAGTTAAATATACATATAAATTAGTAATTATAATATTAATTATTTGATAAATAAACTACCAAATAAAATATTGGCACGAGGGAGCTGAATATTCATCATAAAACCTCTAATTTCCTACCATCTCAGAAAATAAGCACCAGAAAAAGGTAATGGTAGAGGAAGACCAGCTTGAAATCAAAATTCAAATCCAAAATGTATTCACCAACGAATAACAAAATACTTAAAGGGTTGGAGAGTGACATATACCTTTTGAAAACACATTAACCAAAAAGTATAAGCAAAGTAAGGTAACAACCCTTCTTCAACCTGCATAGTCACCTCCTTAACACCCACAAAGCAAGTACCACATCTTACCAATCCCAATGATGCCTTCACACTCCAGTTATATATATGAAATTAGTAAGGTTTAAGAATGAGTTTATAATTAGAAATCACAAAACCACAAATGCAAAAATAATAACTTAAACCCATAGGAAAACACTCCTTCAAGTCTCTAATGCACCCACGATACATGAAACAACTTTAAGCACATGATTTCTCCTTTGTAAATTACTGAAAAACATTTCAAGTAGATGCATAATTATTGACAAACAATGGCTAATACTCCTTTACAAATCATACCTAACCTTTCTTCCTATTAAATATCATTGCTGATTTCCTGACATTTTTAAAAAGCATCAGCAATTCGTTAATTAATCTCTTTAGAATATAGTCATCAAAACAAAGGAAGGACTAGTAGAGCAAAACCTGAAAAGCCATAGAAGGCTTAGGCGAGTCCTGAAAAGAGGCCACCTATACAACTAAACAATTAGACCTCAAGAGACAAGATTGATGGAGCAAGTTTCCAAAAAAAAAAAAAAAAGATTCAATATCATTATTTCAAAATTATACTGAACTCATAAAAGAAAATGGGTCAACCAAGCTCAAGAATCTCACTATATCAACTTATAGAATGAAGATCCAAATAAAATAAAATAGAACTTAACTAAATCCCATGATGTTAAAAAGTTGAAGATACAATTAAAAAAGTAAATCACACTTAACAGGTTAGATAAAGGAAAAGCAAAACAAAAGTATACTACAGAAACATTTATACAACAATTTTTTTAGAAAAAAAAACTTTAGAAGGCTACTATGACAGGTTGTTCATAATGTTGTTGCACTCCCGGGAGATTCAAGGTTATGTTGTCCAAGAAGAAAATGAATCTTGATAACTGCAGGCATTTAACCTTAGATGAGGTTGTTCCATACTCAACAATAAAGACAAAGAACCAAAAATTTTAATATATACATAGACGAAAGAAAAAATGAAAATCAACATCAATGTGTACATGAATATCACCTATTTCCTAAGGAAATAGCCTCTGCTACATCTGAGTTGAAAAGCAACCTAGTTGCATTCATTCAGTCATTCTCGTCTGAATCACAGTATTGCCTACACAAAAAATTACCACAACCAAAGGAAATATCAGCAACAATAGTACAATAACATATTACTATATTTGAACAAAAAAATATATGAAATAACAGTAAGTGCCAATCTGATCCTTGGTCTGAAACCTATAAGTGCAATTTGAGTTTGGAGGAAAGGGGTTGTTCGTTCCCAATACTCCATCTTTCCATGAATTTTTCCTTTGTTTAATGACGTTCCTATTTTATAACAACAATGTTATAACATACTTCAAATAAAACATCACAGCCAGATGCACATAATATAAAGATAAACATGCAGAAAATTCAAATACGTGTTATGTCACTCTTGCATTTGGCAAAGCAGTATAAGTTAAACAGTAAATGATGCATACAACACAAATGCCACACTCATTTCCATCCCTATTCCTTCAAGATGTTAAAATCTATCATGATCAAGCATCTAAAGAAACTACAGATTCCTTTCTGTTTCAAGCAGATAAATAAAAATGCATACAAAGAAAACACAAGTCGATATATACATAGAAAGGAATAAATGCAAACCATAAAACACAGGTTTTGAGTTTAGGAATAGAAGAGGCAGTATGAAACAAAGATCAAAGAACCTTACCAAGTGAGTAGAAATGGCTCGTCCAGCTTGTTGATGATGTTGAGAATTACATTGTCGTTAGTTACCAAGTCAAGTATAGGTACAGGAAACTGACCACTGATAACAATAACCTTCAAAAAGTAAGCACCAAAACCAAAACATCAGAATCAGAAATCCGAAGATACCCTCTAATCCAAAAAAATAATTTAGATCTAATAAAAGCAGATTGGTTATCCACCTGAAAAGGAGAATACAAAACATGGCCTCGTGATACTTATTAAAAAATGACTAACATAATGTTGAAGTTTCAATATAACAGAGACCATAATAAAGCACTCGGGGGACAATGGGTTTTTGAAAAATGAATCACCATCCAGAATTACATCACGTGATGAATTACCAACTTCAAAAGATATTGCTAATTCACTAATAAAATACATTGTTGTTGCCATTATTTTTCAAATAGCAAACAACATTCATAGAAAAAATGAAAAAAAAACAAGCCAAAAATGAAAGGAAGTGTTGACCTACCCCTCTATACGAAAAATGAGCTATCAAATCATAAAAGCCAACAAATGAAAAACAAATGCAACTAATCCCTCAGTGTATGACAAATGAATGCTTACTTGGTAGATCAAGAAAAGAAATAAGCAGATGAAGATAAATTAACAAAACATAATTCCAATGAGCAATTATATATTATTGATGTCACATGCTACAAGCAACTCTAAATTTCTTCCCATTTTGAAATAGGTCATGATAGCAGAAGAAAAACAAGAGAAAACACAAAACCCACGACCAGAAATAGAGACATTCCAAATAACTCAAACTCACAGTTTCAAGTTTCAACTACAGAGACTACAGTTTCAACATACACTCAAAACCAAAAATAAAAAAATGTGCCCTAAAGACTCACCAGAAATAGGTGCTCGCGTGGTGGTGGGGAGGGGAGCTCGAGTGGTGGCCAACGTTCGATGTGGTTACTGAGAGCAGATGGACAAGGAGAGTTAGTGCGCGGGAAAGGGAAAGAGAGATGTCAAGTTATTGCAAAGAATGAGTGGGAAAGACAGAATTAGGGTTAAAAGTGTACCTCACGGTGGTGGCGAAGAAGCCCTCGCGGTGGTTGCGGTGGAGAGGAACTCGCGATTAGGGCAGAGTGAGAGTGAGAGTGAGAGTGAGCTCGCGTTTAGGGCAGAGTGAGAGTGAGCTCGCGCGGGTGTAATCGTTATAATCAAAAATAAAACAATAGTTTACGTCAGTTGTTTAATACAACTGACGTTATAAGTCATTTTTAACGTCAGTTGTCTTAAACAACTGACGCTAAAAGTCATTATTTAAAGTCAGTTGTATAAACAACTGACGTTAAAAGTGTTAATAATTCTTGCAAATCACTTTTAACGTCAGTTCATTACACAACTGACGCAAATAGTGATTTAATATTTACAAAACTGCCACCGCCTCATTTTTAACGTCAAACATATGGTCAACTGACGTAAAACGTTCCCGTATATTACATTATTTTCACTAGTGTCCTCCCATGTTTTCCTTGTATTCTTTATTCTATTTTAATAATATTTAGGGGTGTTGCATATGATTGGTAGAGTTCGGGGTGCCAACATAGTTGGGATGTCTTTCTCTACAGTGATGCCTCTGCATTCCCAACCTTTCATTAAAAAAAAATTGTTGTAAAATTGCTTTTATAATTAACCAAGTAGTTGGGCACAAGTGGTTAATGTGCTGCTGTTAAGGACGAATGGTTCGTACTTTGCACGAGTTCGATCCTTGGCAGCAACAACTCTTGGCCAGGCGTTACTTACCTCCTGGCCGCACCCCGGATTAGTCAGGGTCAAAGACTCTAGACACCAGGGCGGGGGTCAAAGACCCTCTAGACCAAAAAATTGCTTTTATAATTAATTACTAACAACCCTTATTTTTTTATGGAATGATCCAATCAATTATTATACATTTTATTTTATTTGCTTTATTATTTCGTCTATATTTAACTAAATGATCTAATCAATTACTATAATTACCATTATAAGGAATTATATTGATGAGTATTATAAGATTAGATTAGATTAGATATATATTATATGATTAAATCCATATTATATATATATATATATATATATATATATATATATATATATATAATTACAATTCCCTACTCTGCATTCTTTTTTTTTTCATTGGTAAACCCGGGTATCCTCGGGCCGTGAGCCCGAGACTAATCTCTCGATGTACTGAGATCCATTTAAGGGGTTGACCTCTCCCAACAAATGTTCTTCCATATGCATGAGCCAGGAATCGAACCCCCTTACCACATGCTTAAAAGGCACAGTTATCTACCAACTGTACCACACCATATTAGTTACTCTGCATTCTTTTTGAAAAAAAAACATAACGAGGACATGCCCCGAAATGAACCAATAATGCAAAAGGAACGATTTTAAAGTGAATGACAATAAAATCGGCTTATATGGATTTCACCTTTCGCTGCACAATATATTTGCTTAATTTATAGTCAATAATACTGATTTTGCTTTACTCCAATTATTTGTTTTATTTAACTTTAAAAGGGACTTTACCAACCAATTTTACATTCAATATGTAAATGACCATAACAATTTCCTTTTTGGCCAAAAAATTAAATAAAAAACATATTAAGTTAATACATGTAACGAAATTTATTAGAATATTAGTATTTCAAATATAACTCACACATAAAGTCATATTAACATTTCATTTTTTTTAATTTATATTTTCGTTTATGCAATATTCTAGCTAGCAATTAGCTGGGTAAATAACTAAATATCACATTTCTTTAAGGGTCCGTTTGATTCGCCTTTGAGTATAGTACAGGACAGAACAGAGAGAACAGCACAGAACAATTAATTGAGTCACAGTACAAAAAATTATGCTGTATGATGTTTGTTAATCGATGCACATCATAAATAATTTTGACCAAAATAATATGAATTTACTAAAATATCCTTTTCATTGTATAAGGTTTGATATCAATTCTTTTACTTAAATAATTTTTTTATTTGTATTTTTCCCCAATTCTTTTCGTCCTTCTTCGTCAGCCCCCTAACCACATGTTCTTCCTTTTTTATTTCAACAAATAAGTACCTAGCATCTTCTTCAACTCCTCCATTGCAGCACCCCAGAATATCATATCTTCACTTTCTCACCCACCCACCCACCATTTCGTTTTCATTTCAGGCAACAAAGAAGAGGGCGACGAAACTACGATGGCGGCGACGCGACGGATTTGTTATGTGTGTAGTAGACGGCAGGAGGGGCGGAGTGGTGGAGCAGATCTGTTTTGGAAGACGGCGGATCTCATGCGTGGAAGACGAGATGGGACAGCGATGGCGGCGGCTATGATCCAAAGTGGCGAGCGAAGCTTCGGAGACACGGAGGTTCGCATGGAGGAGCGGATCTGTGTGGAGGATGGTAGATCTCGTGCGTAGAGGATGACGGAGTCGGGAGCGGCAACATCGAGGTGGCGGAGAAAAGGAGGGCATATCTGCTACACTGTGGGAGAATGATGAAGCGGCGGAGTGGCGGAGCTGATGTGGATGGAGGACGGCGACTCGAAGCACGGTGGCTCTGGACAGGATCATAAGATGGGGGAGAAGCATACAAAGGTGTTTTATGGGAGATGAATACGAGAGAGCAGAGAGGGGAATAGGAAGGGCAATTTTGACATTTTGTTTCCATTATCCATGGGACAACTTTTTGTCCTGTGGTAAAGCGAGTAACAAATATTTAAGTTTTTGTCCTGTCCTTTGATTCTTTTTTTGTCCTATCCCATACTTATTTTGAAAATCAAACACGGAACAATTGATGTTGTGCTGTGCTGTCCCATGATTTAGTGCAAATCAAACGGACCCTAAGATTTTTTTGGAATTTGTTTTTTTTTTTCCATCCATTATGTTTGTTTCCTGTTTAAACTTTGAGAATTGATTGTCATTTAATTATATTCATTACCCCGTCTTACCTCTTACAATAGCTCCTAATAATTTAGCTAGGAATCCTTATATTCATTAAGTAAAATGATCTCTTGGACTTATATTTTTTCTACATCACATAATTAGCATTAATGTCCCCTTTAAATTCACAAATAAAATGTTATATATATATATATATATATATATATATATATATATATATATATATATATATTTACAGGTCGGGGTAAAATAAATCTGGCATTAATTTGCCTTTTGAAATGACATTTTCATGCTTTAAAATTTTAAAACTGTCATGCTTTAATTTCATGTGTCTATTAAATGATATAAAAAAAATCTCCTTTAATTGAAATCCAATAAAAAAGGGGCAAAAATAACTATTATTAGAATGTATAGGTCTTTCTCCTCCTCATTCACGGTATTCCAAAAATCAATATATCTTGATTTGCACTTCGCAGAGGAATTTGTTTTTATTTTCTTATACTTTCGAAGATTTACTATTTTTGAGTTTTCCCCTGGAAAATGACTCATTTTATCACTACAAGAAATTAAGTGCTTAGCGATCGACTTACGCGGTGGCTAAATAGTATAATTTGGTCACTAAAATAGTTAGCGACCGAATTAGCAATCGAGCTTAGGCGGTGACTAAAACATTGGTTGCTAAATCTTTAGCGACTGAACTATTTGTCGGTCGCTAATTAGCGACCGAACAAAGGTGGTCGCTAAAATTACAATATCAGTCGCTATACTTTGGTGCCAAATTGTTTATCTGGTACCTTTTGCGACCGAATCTATTTGGTCGCTAATAATAATTATTAAATTTTGTATATTTTCTTTTGAAAATTTTATTTGGTTCCATTATTTTACGATCAAATTAATTCGGTCGCTAGATATAAATTTTTTATTTTTTCTGTTAATTTTTCTCTTTAAAAAAACCCTATAATTAAGCATAAATAAAAATACAGAAAAACAAATAAATAAAATAATAAAAATAAATGCCGTCAAAAATTTAATAACTACAAACTGTGTCAATGTAAGTAAAAAGTACAAGTCATTTGAGTGGGGGGGACCAACGATCATCAGCCTCATGATCATCTGCATCAGGCTGCTGGCCAGAGGTCGGGGGAACGGATGGGTCATCGGGAGTAGTAGGTTCCCGAACATGGGTACCCCTAGCAGCAACGTCCTCAGGGGCGGAACCAGATCCGCCGGGTCTGAAGCCCAAGTGCTGGTACAACAGACGATTCTCCCTCTCCAGTGCAGCTACCCTCTTCGTAAGTTGACTAACGAGCCAAGCGTTGAGGTCGGCGATGAGCCCTTTGACGTCTGGTGTAGGGCCATGGCATGACTAAGAAGATGGTGTGGCAGAGGCCACATACTCATCTCCCAAGTCTCCCAAACCATATACATGACCCTTCTTGTTCCTGCCATCAACCACCTCCAAGAAAAATGGCATTGTCAGAGGAAGCAGAAGGCTCCTGCCCCTATCTAATGGACTCATCTCGGCGGCGGGTGAACTCGCCTGACATTATAAGGCAAAATAAGTCAGCAGCTGGAAGAATATATAACTAATTGTATAATTAATTAATGTAATGATAGAATTTAACTTACAGCAATCTCGCCCGCGTTCCCGATCCACTACCCAGTCTTGGTCTTCTTCGTCAGATTTAGTACCTCAAATGCAGTGGGATCCCTCACCAGCTCGTTCTTCTGCATATGTATTCATAAATAACTATTAAGATATTTAATCATTAACTTTACTTAAGTGAAATGCAATATATAATTACCAGGTTATCATGATGCTTCATGATGGACACAAACCCACCGGTGTATAGAGGAGCACCAGTATCTGCGGCTCAATTTTGCTTCCCGATCGCACTCCTCCTCAGGAACTCCTCATCAGTGGCCCAATACCGACGCAGGTTGTCCAGAACCTCGGGAGTCAAGAAGTCCCTTGGAGATGAACCATCGCGGATCTTTCCCATGAAATTCTTCACAACCAGGGATCCACGATGCTCAAAAGCGGCCCGGATGTCAGACTCATCCTCTGGTAGCTACCTGTAAGTGGACTGCATGACATACAAGACATTAGACCACAGTGTAATGGTAAAAAAATAAAAATAAAATCAAGCACCAAGTAATTAATGTACCATTTAAAAAGTAATACTTACACCAAAGAGGTGCTCAAACCAGTGATCCCGGACCGTCATGGGGATTTTCGTCCATGTGGTCCAAGATCCGGTGTAGTTCCCCTTAACAAGCTTGGAGATCCTCGTGTGGGGCCTTTAACAACGCCTCTTCTATCTGTTCTTTTTTTTTTTAAAACAAAAAGGCGTGCAAAAGCATCACTGAAGTGGAAATCATCCCAACTAGGTTGGCACCAAAACCACTACCAATCATCTGCAGCACCCTAATATATTATTAAAAAAAGGAGAAATTACAAGGAAACATGGGGGGACATAAAACCTTACCCATGAAAAGAGGAGAAATTACTTGAATCTAAAGTTAGGCAGACCCCACCTATTACAGAAGAAATCGTGCCTAATAAAATTTGGAATCAAGTTCCACCAAGTAAAGCATTTTGAAATGACTCCGAAATTAGCTAGCTTATCAGCACAATGGTTAGCCTCTCTAAAAACATGAGAAATCAAAAAAGTAAAATTGGAAGTCAAAGCAATACAATTTCTCCATTTAGTTCTAATTTTCCAAGGAACTATGCCCGGATTAGAGTAAGCAAGAACCACAAGAGAAGAGTCACATTCCATCCATAGTCTAGACCGACCCTTCTCAAATGCTACCTGAATTGCTGTCATGGCAGCATGCAACTCAGCAGAGAAAGAGTCCTGAGTCCCATAGAAATCAGCAAAGCAGCCGAGAGTAGCTCCACTACTGTCCCTAAAGATTGCTCCACCACCGGCTTGGTCTGGAGAGCCTTTAGAAGCACCATTAGTGTTTACTTTGATCCAACCTGGGTTAGGCGGAGTCCAATCAACTTGGATAACTTTAGGAGAGGTTCCCGGATGGCCATTGATCCCCAACAGCTCCAAAATTCTTATTTCCTCAGCAGAAGGAAACATTTTGTTTGTAGACACATTGCCAGAAAGTGAAATGGAAGCTTTGATTATCCTAGTAGCTGCCCTCACTGAGATTTTTTTATCTTCAAACTTCAATTTATTCCTTGAGAACCAAATGATCCAAAAAGAGTTTATAATAGCTGCAGCTAGAATGTCCTTCATTTGCCGGCTCCATTGCTTGTTGCAAAGGGAAAGAATAGAAAAGATAGAGGAAGTGTCCACCTACAAATCAAAAATCGAGCCAATCCACTACCAAATGTGTTTTGCAAAGGGACAAGCTAAGAAAAGATGGTCTACACTCTCTGTTGCAGAATAACAAAGACTGCAGATCGAAACAGTGCAGCAACCCCTCTTTTGAAGTTGGTCTTCAGTAGGCAGCTTGTTGTGAATAAGTCTCCAAGTAACAAAGGACTTAGAGGGGGGAATTGCCCTATTCCAAATCAGCTTAGACCAGTCACAAATAGAATGACTAAGGTTTAAGAAATGGAAATCTTCTTTGAATGATAAAGCACCCGAGGATGAGTGCTGCCAAATGAGGGTATCCACTGCAGGGAAAACAGGAATATCCAAAAGGGGCAACTCCTGACCAAAAATTGGGAGGTTAGCAAACAGAGATGCAGGGATATTCCAGCTGCCTTCCCTGATAAAGTCAGCAACCTTGGCTTTCAGTCTATGCTGTAAATTGTGAGGAACTTGTAACAGATCAACCAAAGGCATTGATAGCCATTTGTCAGTCCAGAAATTAATTGAGGACCCATCTCCAATCTGGCAAATTGAATTGTTAAAAACAGACTGCATATGAGTTTTGATTCCTGGCCATATGGATGACTTGACATAGGTGGGCACAGGCTTGAAATACTGAAAGAACCTTTTCTTAAGAAATGTAGCCCATTCAGCACCAGAGGAAGCCATTTCAAAAGATAACTTCAAAAGAGCAGCTTCATTAAGAGCTAACAAGGACTTAATGCCCAGCCCTCCTTCCAGAACAGGCCTGCATAGTTTCTTCCAAGCAACAGTGCAGATTTTCTTGACATTAGGATCTCCATACCAAATAAAATTCCTAATGGATTTGTCTAAATCCTTAAGAACTGATGAAGGCCAGCAGTAGACATGAAAGCTATGGAGCATCATACTATTGATCATAGACTTGACAAGTTCAACCCTACCCATGATGGAAAGGAGGCTACCTTTACACGAGGCAAGTTTGGAGAGGATCCTATCTGCTAAAGGCTGCAAGTGAATCCTTCTTGGATTGCCCTTGAAAATTGGGAGTCAAAGGTAGTTGAAAGGAAAGGATCCAGCAGAAAATCCAAGTATATTAACAACTCTGGATGACTTGTTGGAGTAAATACTGCCCGAATAGAATTTGCACTTATTGAGGCTAAGACTTTGGCCTGAGGCTGCTCCATATTCAGCAAAAAGATTCATCAGGGCTTCAAGACCCCTCTTGCTACCCTTACAGAGGACTAGCACATCATCTGCGTACAAAACATGGCTAGGAGATGCAAGATTCTTTGGTCCAGATATAGTTTGTAACACTCCAGAACTGACAAGGCTAGAAATCCCTCTACTCAAGGCATCTTCAGCTAGACAAAAAAGCAGAGGTGATAGAGGGTCACCTTGCCTAACTCCTCTTTTATAGGCAAAAAATCCTTCTGGTTTTCCATTGATCAAAAAGGATAACTTAGCAGAGTGAAGGATTGTTTGAATCCAGTTATAGAAAGTGAGGTTAAAACCAAAAGCTTTCAAAATAGAAATGAGAAAGTTCCCGTCCAATGTGTCAAAAGCTTTTTTGATATCAAGCTTTAGGGCCAGATTTCCACCAAAGGCCTTATAGTCCAACAAATTACAAGCCTTTGAAGCAATACAAATGCACTCCTTGATATTTCGACCTTTGACAAAGCCTCTTTGCTGAGGAGAAATGATTCTAGCTGCAATATTTGCTAGTCTGTCAGCTAACACCTTAGTAATGATTTTGAGCTGAAAGTTGGCTAAAGCAATAGGTCTATAGTCTTCAATTCTATCAGCATTTGGCATTTTTGGAATCAAAACTACTAAATTGGAATTCATATTAGGCAAGAGCCAATTTTGAGCAAAGAACTGATTAACTGACATGCACACCTCAGTTACAATAATATCCCAATAGGATTGGTAAAAGCACCCTCCAAAACCATCTGGTCCGGGGGCACCCTCACTGTTCATTGCAAAGACTGCTTTCCTTATTTCCTCATTAGATGGCAGCATTGTTAGCAAATTATTCTCTTCAGCTGTAACAGAATTAGGGATAACTCTGTTTATGAGATAATTTGCTTGGCAATCATTAGGGACTGTATACAGATTTGAGAAGAAATCAATGACATGGTGAGCCAAGGCCCCTGCATCATCAATAATAACATCTCCACATTTAAGCATACTCATAGACTTAGCAGCATACCTAGTTTTTGTAATCCTATGGAAAAATGCAGTGTTTCTATCCCCTTGGCAATGCCAATTAATCCTGGATTTTTCTCTCCAAAACTCCTCTTCAAACAATAAAGCTTGCTGTAATTCAGTTTGTGCTAGAACCTCTTGTTCCATAAGGTCATCAGTCACACCACTAGAGTTAATGAGTTGCTGAACAGAATCCACAGCAGCCAAGGCAGATTCAACTCTCTGATGCACATTCCCAAAAACCAGCTTGTTCCAACTTTTTAGTTCAATTTTTAAGCACTTCATCTTCTGAGAAAGGACATACATTGGACAACCGTAAACAGGTTTGCTCCACACTTCCTTAATGAGTCTATAACAATCCGGATGACCAATCCACATTTTATGAAATTTAAAAGCAGAAGGGAAGGATTGAACCAACTTAGAACAATTTACCATGATAGGAAAGTGGTCAGACTGAGACCTAATCAAAGTACAGCAAGAAGTGGAATTCCAAATGTCTAGCCAAGCTTCATTGCATAGGGTTCTGTCCAGTCTTTTTTCAGTGTGAGCAGACCCTTTTCTCCTATTACTCCAAGTAAAACTGGCTCCCCTTGTAGGGAGATGAATCGGGTTGGCTATATCAGTGAAGTTCTTAAAATCTTCACAAGCTGCCTTGAGAGGTAAGGAAGAGCTTCTAATTTCATGGGATCCCAAAACAGAATTGAAATCACCAAGCATGCACCAAGGACCTGGATTGTTAACTTGCAGATTAATTAATTCTGACCAAAGAGATCTTCTCAAGAGATGAGAGGTACTAGCATAAATAGCTGCAACAAAAAGATCTTGTCCATCTTTGTTTATATGAAATGAACACTGCTGAGATGAGATAGACAGGGAGGTTGGAGATAAATGGCTGCTGCATAACCCCCATAGATTAGGAATACGACTACCTCTATCATTTAGACAAAAAACATTTAAATTCAGCTGCCTCCAAAAGGAATCTGAAACATCAGTTACATTGATCCAAGGTTCAAAGATGAAGACAAATTCTGGTTTGTTAGCAACACAAATTCTTGAAGACTAACCTTGTACTAGGATTACCAAATCCTCTGCAATTCCAATATATGATTTTCATTAAGCAAACTGTTGAGGACCACCCCTTAAACGGGAAAAATTATTTTCTTGTTGTGCTGCCTTAGCAGACTTTTGCCTTAATTTTTTCTTCTTAGATTTAGATAGCATAGTTGAAAAATCATCCCCTTGAGAGCTGCTCAGAAGATATTTACTCGGATCAGCCATTGCAATTGGAGAGGACTGATTCTCCCCATTGTCATCATCTAGATTATCATCCTCATGACCCTAGAAAGGACTGACAATTTGTAAGTCAGAGGCAACAATTTGATTCCTTATATCGCTGTCTGGAGTGACACTAATAGTGCTCTTTCCTAAAAGAGTTGGAACAACATTCTCCTTGGGTAGAGAATTACCTTGGAGATGTAAATTACCTTGATGAGATACAGAAATCTCTTTTCCTGCATTTAAGATATGAGCATTGTGATGTGCAGGTGAGCAATCCACAGGAGTGTCTACTACAAAAGTCCCATTACTGGAGACAGATTGTTGGACAGGAGAGGGGAAATCACTCTCTGTAGGAGAATGTTGCATAACCCCACAGATAGGAGATAGAATCTCTACCACATTCAGGGTACTAGAGGACTGAACAAATCCAAGAAGAGGATTAATGGAAGCTTGAGCTTCAGGATCACTGTGTGGGACATTGTTAACTCCCAAAAAGTCTTTCGGGTCAATAACTGTCTCCACAGAGATTAATTTAGAATTGACAGTGCCTGCCTCTTGAACCAAATTTGGTTCAAAAATAGGTTCTTCAAAGGCAATACCTTTGCCTTTATCCACAACACTTATTTCAGTTTCCTTCAAAGTTGCAATATTTTCTTTATTAGTTTTTGGAACATATTGCACAATATTTTTTCTAGGTTCTTTCTGGACAACATCCAAACCTTTTGGAGCTAAAGTTTCTCCAGTTTGATTCTTTTTACAATTAGAACTTGAATGGCCAATTAACTTTCAAGAAGAGCAGAAGGATGGAAGTCTCTCATACTCTATGTCAACAAAGAAAGAAAAGTCTTCTCTTTCCACGAGGATTCTATCACGCATTTCCTTAGTGAGATCAATCTCAATGAGAATTCTAGCAAAGTGGTCGAAAGATCTCTTCATAGTTGCTTCATCTAATGCAATTGGAACACCAATACCACCACCAATCTCAAACAAGATCTTTGGCCGCCAATACTCTCGAGGCAATCCATGGAACCTAACCCAACATTGTGCATGGGTTTGACGTATGGTATTAGGGTTAAAATCCGGAATCCAAGAAGATAATCTGAGCACACCTGGACTCAAATTCCAAGCACCAGTGTTGACGGATCTGGGCAAGTACACCCAGTCGTGCAAGTAATACGGTGGTGAGACCGGTCATCGTATCCACGGGGATTGGATGTCAAGTACCAATTCACAAACTCAACAACTATCTAGACTAAACTAACAATCACGAGAAATTAAAACAGAAAAATAAAGCAACAAAAGCAATAAAATATTTTTGATCTTTTTGGGGACTTTTTACAAACACTTGGAGTGCAGAAAGGATATGTTGGGATCAAACTTCACCAAACCTCTATCTCATGCAATATCAGGACTAGATACCTCCCATTCATGCTTCAGATATTAAAATCAATCCACTAAATTACTCAAACCCCGATTCCTCGGATGGCAAGAGTCTAAATCCACTAATAGACCCTAATTCCTTAGGTGGCCTAGATTAATGAATTTGCATTAAGATTAGGGATTACACGATTACTAATAAACCTAGTTCCATTCCTAGATACAAGGCTTACTAGGTGATTAAATTCAATTCCGGTTCTGATACGAATTTCCCAATTGCATACCAAAACACAAATCAAGTCATGGGGGTGCTAGCCACAACAAGCATTAAGCACAGAAAATTAATCACTAATATGAAGACATGAACATAGAATAATCAGTCAAGATAAATACATAATAAAAAGTTTGGTTACATCTAATCCCAACAAACGGGATTTAGCTATTCATAACTACAGAGAAAGCCAAACCAGAAAAGTAGTAGAGAAAGGAGGAAAGGGAGAACTCCATTGAAGCTTCCCACTGTCGTTACAGCATCCCCCTAACTCAGCTCCCTTCTAGGTTTGGCACCCTATCCCAGCCGCAGCCTCCAAGTGCTTCCCCTTCAAGAACTCTCCCCATTCTGCCCTAAAACAGCAACTTATACCAATCTGTTCTGCGCTCGCTTGCGAGGCGAATATCCTCTAGCGAGGCGAATGTTAAATTCTGTTGTTTCAGAAAATTATACTCTCGCGAGGCGAGTATGTCTTCGCGACGCGAACCAGAAGATGTTGCAATTCTCTGGAACAGTCAGCTTTCAGGGTCGCGAGGCGAATCCAGTTTCGCGGGGCGAATCTTCAGAATTCTGCTTGGCTCAATTTCTTCTCTTTTCAAGCTCTAAAATCATCCTAGCTTTATTATGGCCAAATTTGCACATTTTTCATCAATTTCTGCAAAACAACACACAAAACCACCTTCACCCGTTCCAAGGGAAAATCTAATAAAAATCAAACTAAGAATGCCTAATCTATATGCAAAATGCATGCAAAAGTATATATGAAACATCATGTAAAATCACACTATCAAATCACCCCAAGCTTAATCAATTGCTTGTCCTCAAGCAATCACTAAGGCCAGTAGAAGAAAACAGAACATGGATAGTGAACTAAGAACCTAAGTAAATGATCCAAGTAATAGGGAATTCAAACAATTCCGCAAGAGACAAGCAATTCAAGTCCAATTAGAGGCTTAGGTTCCCTAGACTCATGTTCTCACCGATTTGAGCACTCTTTCTCACCTGAAGCTCACCCCAAGCTTGTTCTTTTGCTTGGTTCTCTTTCTACCTCACTCAAGTGTTTAGGGGAATAAGACAATTCGCTCCATTTTCCTCAAGGAATGAATCCTACCATAGGCTTGACTATCAACCAAATCTCTACTTTATTAATGAAAACAATGTAGAATCAAGAGGTCTTTTCTTTGGTTGTAACTTGGCCATAGGATTAATCGTTAGGTGGGGATAACAAGAAAAGGACATTTCAAAAGGCTACATAAACATCAAGCATTGCAAACATGACCTTCTAAAATACCTTCTTGGGTTTTTATTTATTTTTCCACCTTTCTTTTCTTTCTTTTTCATTTATTTATTTATTTATTTATTTATTTCACTTTTCTTTTTGTCATCCCCTTCTCTACTTTTTTTTTTCTTTTTTTTTCTTTTCTTTTTCTTTTATTTGGAGTAGGGGAAATTTTTTCAACTCAAGAGAATTATTTTCTGATTCTTTCATCCCAAACTTTTTTCACTACCTTTTTACCCTTTTGTTATACTTTAGAAGGTCCCTTAGCAAGCATATTTATCAAAACATTTCAGGGTACCAAGAAAATTATTCTATTCTTTCAGGCTCAAAATTGGGCAACTAAGGGGTAGCATTTCATCATTCAAAGCTCAGAAGGCCAGAAAAATACCTATTGGCTCAATCATTTTCAAAAATGTTCTAAAAAATTTTTAAGCTTCAAAATGGTTTCAAGTCAAGTTCTAGAGAAAACAATCCAAGAGGAATAACACTCTAACACAAAGAATGGGGTAGATTTAGTGAGTACCCCTTTTGGCTCAAAATCTCACATTTTGTTTCACAAATCGATGAAAAACACAAATCTTCAGAACCATATGCTAATTATCAACTATCACAGATTATCTCAAGCATTTTCATTTGCAGCCATATCACAAGAATAACAAATTGGGTAGTGCAGAAAAGGAATTCTACATCGGAGTTTACACATCGGTTTATTAGAAACCGATGTGTAAAACGAGGCGGTGGCATTTTTGAAATTAAAACCAAAGTATTACACATCGTTTTAGAGAATAACCGATGTGTAAAATGTTTCCACATCGGTTATTTCTAACCGATGTTTAAAATTAAAATAAAAAAATTTTAAAGTCAGAATTTTTAACATTCAACATCGGTTTTTTTGAACCGATGTGTAAAATAGAGATTAACTACATCGGTTTCTAGTTAACCGATGTATAAAATTATAAATAAAAAAAATAGAAATTAAAATTTTACTTTTACACATCGGTTTTTATTAACCGATGTATAAAATTAAAAAAAAAATCAGAAGTTAAAAGTTTAAGGTTTACACATCGGTTTTTGCTTAACCGATGTGTATAATATGGTTAACCACATCGGTTTTAGGGATAGCCGATGTGTAATATTCCCAATTTTTATCATTCCCTCCTTCTGTTCCGCGCCCTATCCCTGCATTCTTCAGTTCAGTTTCGAGTTTGTTTTGCTGAACCCTAAACCCAGAAAACCCCATTCTTTCTCTGCTAACGCGCGGCCTCCCAGCTCGAAGTTCATCCCTACCGCTGCCTCCGCTAACACTGCCATTCTTTCTCTGCTAACGCGCGGCTAGCTCTCTCCTCGAAGTTCATCTTGCATGCCTGTGCTCACTGTCCCTCCCAGAAAACCCCATTCCTCACCCTGTGCTGCATCTCGTGCCAACCCTCTTGTGCTTCCTACGCTGCTGTTTGTTGTTGCTGGTGAGTGTCTTCCTCTGTTTTATAAGCATCAATGAATGTGCGTTGAAAGCATTTTGTTGTCCCTGCTCCTTTAAGCATCAATGAATGCATCAAGTGCTGAACATTGTAATGTTTACTGTGTTGTAGACTAAATGACTGACAAAATGCTTGATACTATTTTTTTGAGATCTAGTGTTGTATTCTGGATGATGGTTATGTCCTTTGCTGAACACATGTATCCCCTCTTGCAACCTTGATTCATTTGCTATGTGGTTAAGTCTAGCAACCCCTGCAGTTTTATTCATAATTTGCACTATAAAATTTGGATTTTTGCTCTGTTAAATGCAGTTTTTTTTGTATTTGATTTGATGGCGTGTGGTGTGAAAGAGCAGATATAAAGATTAAAAGAGAATAATTTGATCCCTTTATTAACTTATTACATCTTGGATTGGTTTCGTGGCTGCATTGTTCTGCTTCAGTGGTTTCTACATGGACCTTTTGTGGGGTATTTGCAACTTCATGTTACGATTGCTTCTTAGTAATTTTGCTCACTTCACATGCCTTAGGATGACTAATTTTAGTTGGGCTGGAACACTCTTATAGCTGCAATAGGTTGTTAGTGGTCTTTCTTGGAATATTCATAATCAAATGGTGTATGGTTCTGAGATCCGGGTGCTTATGGTATATTCATGTGGATTTTGATGAGGGTGGGAATTGGGCTAGTCTGCACGTATTTGTTTGGAAAGATCAGTAAATATTCTGGTGGATGCTATCCTTTTGTGGTGTTATAGTGGGGTAAGCTTGACTTGTTTGCAGGTGGATGTTGTTTCTTCTTGTTTAGTCAGTTTCTTTGGTTTTGACAAAGTCCTTCTTTGTTTTAACTTTGGATATCTGGATAAATACAATTAGTTGGGGTTCAGTTTTTCTGGTTTTGGCATGCTGGGTTTGAGGGTCTCGTTTCTCCAGTGGGTGGGATTAGCTTGGGTAAGCTATGTTCTTTTGATTAAGGGATTTTTGAATATTTGTTCTGGTTTGGGATCCTTGTTGAGTGGCTAACTAGTGTAAATTAGATGCTGACTTTTGTCACAGTATCATCTTTACATTGGTGATCTATTTTTTTTGTAAAAGGATTGGAGTACACCTAATATTCCTTTTTAATATATATTTGGCTTATCAAAAAAAAAAAAAAATCCTGTTAAAAATCTGAGACATAACTTGGTCAAAACAACAAGTCTTGGATTTAATCTCTTAACAATTTTAGTGCAGTTTTTGTGTTCAATTCCGTGTCTTATCCGCATGTTTGCAACTTCTGTCATATTCTTTAATTTATAACTTTGGCTATACAACTCAGAATCAAGCACTGTTTTTTTTCTTCTTGAAATAAGAAGTGGTTTCTATTATTCAATGGGTCTATATGACTAACTTCTATTTAACAGTCTATTTCTTATTTTATATGTGATGCAATTGTGCTCCATTGTGTTACTACTGGATGCAGACCTTGGAAAGGAAGAACTTAGCTGCAAAAGTTGCAACCAAAGCAGCTATCAAAGCACAAAAGTCAGTGACAAGGGGATGAGGATGAGGTATGTTCGCCATTACAGTAGCTGTAATACTTTTTAAAATGATTTTTCTTGCATGTTTAGCTATTTCAATTTTAGCTTTTTTAGTTACTCAATCTTGTTTTAAATAATCTCGAGCAACATAAATGTTTGAACAACTTTCTTACTCTATTTGCAGAACAAGAAATTGACAGTGTTATTTTCTGGATTGTGGATCTGATTTGAGGAGTAGTCATAGGGTTCTGGTGAGTTTCATTCAGTTACTCAGAAATTTAGTTACAACTTACAAGTGTGTCACCATTAATCAACCATACCATTAAGTTGTGTAGATCTCTTGACTTTGCTTGTCTTGTATTTTGCCTATTGAAGTTTCAATGACTATTTACAGAGAATTCTCTCAATTCTAGAATGCTTAACTCAAGGAAGAGTTTTTAGTTGGCAGGTGTACAAGTGTCTTTGACTCAGTTGCATAGTGCTACTTGCCTCTGCTTTGTTCACTTCTCTGCTTGTCTTTGCACAATAACAACTAGGCGTGTCTCTCAGAAGGTCCGTTTTGGCTGAAAAGCTTTCATTGGAGTTTTAATGTATTTTCTTGAAAATTTATTTGATTCGAGAATATGCCCACAATAATTAGTAAAGCCTTAGTTTCCCGTTTGAGATGCAATACTAATGAGCGTATGTGTATGTGCTTAATGTACCGCTCATTGTGTTGGATCTTGAATTGTCCAAAGTTGGACAGTTTGGGAAAAAACTTTTTCTTAATTCAGTTAAAATAGTTATTCATTGATTCTAATGTTATATACTTGATGAAAGTTCGGATTGATAAATTTCCTTTCGTTCTCCGGGTGCATACTTTATCGTGGTGGATGTCATCGCGTTCAAGTAGTGTACGTCGGAGACCGCAGGAAATGTTTGTCGAAATTTTGTCGAGTATGAGCATGAGAGTTAAGGACTAACTGTTAACCGTATGTTGAAAAAGTTTCTTCTCGAATGGGATAGGGCCATACCCTGTCATAAGAAGTGGTTGATGAATATGTTGGACTAAGTACGAAGGTATTGGTTTAGTCATGGATCGCGGTTGGATGAATGCTAGACGGACAAGTGATGAGTATGAGAATAGAGTGGAAGATTTTCTACAGTTTGCAAAAACAAATGCTCCTGATAGTGGTAACGGAAGGTTTTATTGTCCTTGTGTTAACTGTTTGAATGAGAGACGACTAGAAGGCGAGGAGATACGTGATCATCTTATTTGTGAGGGGATTTGCAAGAGTTATACAACATGGATATGTCATGGTGAATCGTTAGACAGGCCGAGGGTGTCGGATAGAGAGGAAGTTGATGACGTAGAAATGGACGATGGACTAGAGGACATGATCCGTGATGTTGGGCAAGAGTCTTTTCGGCGCGCACATGTGTATGATACTTTGTGCAGTGATGCGCAAGTGGCTTTGTATCGGGGGTGCACTAATTTCACACGGTTGTCAGCGGTGTTAAGATTGTTCAATGTGAAGGCGAGAAATGGGTGGAGCGATAAAAGCTTTACCGAATTGCTTGAGTTGTTGAAAGAAATGCTTCCAGAAGGCAACACATTTCCATCTCGAAACTATGAGGCGAAGAAGATATTGTGTCCGATGGGTATGGAGTATAAGAAAATACACGCTTGCCCCAATGATTGCATATTGTACAGGAAAGAGTTTGAAGAGATGCATGAGTGCCCCAGGTGTGGGGTATCACGCTACAAAGTGAAGGATGGTGATTCTAGTTGTGATGTGGTCACCAAAGGTCCTCCTGCGAAGGTGTTATGGTATCTTCCCATGATTCTGCGGTTCAAGCGATTGTTTGCTAATGTAAATGACGCAAAGAACATTAGATGGCATCCAGATGAGAGGAAGTGTGATGGACAGCTTCGCCATCCGGCCGATTCTTTGCAATGGAAGAGAATTGATAGTTTGTTTCCGGATTTCGGCAATGAGCCCAGAAACCTCAGGCTTGGACTTGCTACCGATGGAATGAATCCATATGTAAACTTAAGTAGTATTCATAGTTCATGGCATGTTCTCCTTGTAATTTACAACCTGTCTCCTTGGTTGTACATGAAGTGCAAATACATTATGTTAAGTATGATGATTTCGGGTCCTAAACAGCCAGGAAATGATATTGATGTTTATCTGAGTCCCTTGATTGAAGACTTGAGAATGTTGTGGGATGAAGGCGTTGATGTGATTGACGGGTATTGCCGTGAGACATTCAGATTGCGTGCCATGTTATTTTGCACCATCAATGACTTTCCAGCATACGGGAACCTGTGTGGGTATAGTGTTAAGGGGCATAAAGCATGTCCAATATGTGAAGAAGGAACATGTTACCATCAACTGCAACATGGAAGGAAGACGGTTTACCTTGGGCATCGGAGATTTCTCCGACGTAATCATCCTTATCGTAGATTGAGAAAAGCTTTCAATGGACTTACGGATAATGATATTGCTCCGGTGGCCTTGACTGGAGAGCAAGTTTATTAAAGGGTGAACAACACTAATGTTATCTATGGGAAGACCCGGAAAGAAGGCTACCGAGAAGAAAATATGGAAGAAGAGGTCGATCTTCTTTGATCTTCCATACTGGTGCAAGCTTGATGTAAGACATTGTATTGATGTGATGCATGTAGAGAAAAATGTGTGTCACAGTTTAATCGGAACGCTTCTCAACATTCAAGGCAAGACAAAGGATGGTGTGAATGCTAGTCTGGATCTAGTTGCGATGGGTATACGAGAGCAGTTAGCTCCACTTAAAGTGGGGGATAAGAAGACTTATTTGCCCCAAAGATGTCATACTTTATCAAAAAAAAGAGAAAAGAAGTTTCTGTGAATGTCTACGGGGAGTCAAAGTGCCACAGGGTTACTCTTCAAATATCAGAAGACTTGTCTCAATGAAAGATCTCAAATTAGTTGGCTTAAATTCTCATGATTGTCATGTCTTGATGCAACAACTACTACCGGTGGCCATTCGTGACATATTGCCTAAAAAAGTCAGACATGCCATTACTAGGTTATGCTTATTCTTCAATGCTATATGTAGCAAGGTCATTGACACTAAAAATTTGGATGAGTTGGAAAATGAGGAAGCCATTGTATTGTGCCAATTGGAGATGTATTTTCCACCTTCATTTTTTGACATCATGGTTCATTTGATTGTTCATCTAGTGAGGGAGATTAGATTGTGCGGTCCCGTTTATTTAAGGTGGATGTACCCGGTTGAGCGATACATGAAGATCCTGAAAGGATATATGAAAAATCCACACCGTCCCGAAGCATCTATTGTGGAAAGGTATGTTGCAGAAGAAGCTATTGAGTTTTGTACAGACTACATGTCAGAAGCGGAACTGTAGGGCTTCCAAGTCTCGTCACGAAGGAAGATATGATGGTAAGGGTACACGAGGTATCACTGTTAAGAGCATGGATCGGGAGGAAGTGCTTCAAGCACATTTGTATATATTGAATAACACTGATGATGTTGAACCATACTTATGTGAGCATAAAAGCATCATCAATGAAACTTACCCTAGAATGAATGAAAAATGGTGTTTGAACAAGCATAACAAGACTTTCTTGAACTGGTTTAAAGAAAAAATTGCAAAGGATGGTATTGCTTCTGATACATTAAAATGGCTAGCACAGGGGCCTAACTTTGATGTCATATGCTGGAGTGGGTACGATATCAATAAGTTTTCCTTCTATACAAAGTCCCAGGATGACAAAAGTACTATGCAAAACAGTGGGGTTATGGTCGTCGCTGAGTCCATGCATTTCTCTAGTTCGAAAGATAAAAACCCTGTTATGGCATCAGTTTCATACTTTGGAATCATTGAAGAGATATGGGAGGTTGATTACACGAAGTTTAGAGTACCTGTTTTTAAATGTCAGTGGGTCGACAGTAACAATGGTGTGCAAACCGATGAGTTAGGATTCAAATTGGTGGACCTTAGTAAGGTAGGTAATAAAGAGGAACCTTTCATCATGGCATCCCAAGCAAAACAAGTGTTTTATATCCGTGATCCTTCTAACAAAAGGTGTTCAGTGGTTCTCCAGGGAAAAAACATGTATAATGGTAGTGAGGGAAATCACGATTCAACTCTTGATATTTCTGATACTCCTTCTTTCTCAACACGAGTGCCTAATTTCAATGAGGAAAATGAAGTGGATGATGTACATGCTACTCGTAATGATCACCAAGAAGGGTTATGGGAGAACTTTACTAATTGACCACAAAGTAAGTTTAGTTTGATATTACCATCAAGTTTGGCATATTATATGTTTACGTTGATATTTATAAGTTATGTTTATGTACGTTGATCGATATTTATAAGTTATGTTTGATATTTATCCTGACATACTAACAATTTTTTTTTGTTTTGTGTTTAAACAGGTATACATGGCTGATCATGAGGATATCCCTCCTTCATGCAATGGGTCGGAGACCCCGTCTACCGGTAGAAAGGGTAGACGTGCCACACGGATGAGGAATTTGACTTTGCCAATCGTGGGTCAAATCAAAGGATAAGAGTAGACTTTGATAATAACCTCAAACCTATTGGGCCAATGGAAGATCGGTTTACCGATTTTTGTGGCGACCCTTGCTAGGAACAGGCCCAATATACTCATTGATAGGTGGAGAGATGTCTGCGCGGACGTGAAGGAGCAGATATGGGAGAGTATTCTGTATCTATACTTCTACGTCCTGTGTTTGTCTGTATCTACTTTATTTTTATCTTAATAATATCATACAGTAATTCATTGATTCTTTTGGTCTTAATGTAGTTGACATTTGACATACCGGATACATACGCTATGAAGAAGCGTTTGCTTGAAAGTATCTTGGAGAGCGTTGGAGGGCTTTTAAGGCCGACACAGGCGATACTATATATTCAATCCAAAAAGTAAAAAGAACCCACTTGAGGTGTATCCGTTTCTTGACAAGGCGACGTGGGATCGCTTTGTTCGGAGCCGACATGATCCCGACTTTCGGGTTAACTTATTTGATTTGTCTCTAAATTTATGTAATTGCATTAATTTCATTTACTTATATAATTTAATTGTCTTTTATTTATAACAGGAGAAGAGGAAAAAGGGGCAGGAAAACCAAAGCAAGAATGTCTACCCCCATGTCATGTCTCGTGGGGGATATAAAAAGCTTGTTCAGAAAATGGTTGAAGAGAAAAAGAAAGCACGTCAGGTAGCAGCATCTCAGGCGGATCCTAATGCTGAAACTCTTCCAGAGGTTGTTGATCCACCTCCACCCCCACGCCATCGTTCATGGAAGAGGGGCCGACAAAGAAAAACGGGACAATATACATCCGAGGAGGCTCGCCAAGTAGCTGAGAGGATTGTAAGTATAGTTTGTTGTAATTGTCATTTTAAGATTGTTACCGAATTGTAATGTGACCTGATATTTTATGTGATAGGATGCCTTGGATGATCAGCTAACCCAAGGAACCTTTGTTCCTAGAGGACGCAATGATATCTTATCTACTGCCATCGGTAAACCAAACCACCCGGGCCGTGTCATTGGTGTGGGATGGGGAGTCGGCATTCGCCAATACCATGGTTCATCTTCACACCAATGCCACAGGGATGTTGAAGCAGATAGAGCACGACTAAAACAGGAGATTGTAGCTGAGCTTCGACAGGAGATGACCGAGCAGTTTGCCCAGCAGATGGCAATATTGACTTCTATGTCCCAGCAGATGACAGCCGGTGTCCAACCCTCTATCCTACCCTCTGTCCATGTGAGCACTAAGGGCTCATGTGATCCTCCTCATCATCCTGAAAATGATGATGATGGTGATGATGATGATGATGCTGATGATGATGATGATGATGATGATGATGATGATGACGACCCTGATAGGTGTGAGCTGTATGTTGATGATCATCATCATCGCCGCTTAGTGGCATTGGGTAGGGCACATACTAACTTAGGTAATACCATACACAATCGGTTATTACCGGATGATCAGCTGAGGGTGTCTGTTGAGATTATTCGAGATGCTGATGCTCGAGTCCCTGTGCCCACTGAGGAGGTTCAAACAGTGGGTCAGGCCCCCGGTAACTTCATCCTCTGGCCAAGAAGACTGGTCAACTTTCTTGTTGCATCTGAGGTATTCGGTTAGTTGTGTTTTTCTATATTCATAGTTGAAATAATTTATTATTGTTTCAAGATAATGCTTTATTTTTATTCGTTATAGGATGTTGGAAATGATATTGTGCCTAAAAGGTCGGATCTAGGAAGACCAGAGATGTCTGCTCCTGCCAAGGTATTCATTTGACCATTTAGTTAATAACAAATTAAATAACTTAATTATCCGTGATTACTAATATATATCTATGTTGTTTAGGGGATCGACAAAGGGGCACCTGGCCATGGTGATGTTTTTAAAGTTACGGCTATACGAGGTTGTCACCATGGAGAATGACGCAGCCTTGGTAAGGTTGGAACATGATGCTAGCCCTGGTGAACTGTATATACCAAAGAAGGAACTTATGGAGATGGTACTCAATAAAGAAATGGCCAGTTCTGCACACATATCGTTTTGGTGCACGTAAGTACATTTTCTTTATAAGTTAAGTACGTAATTAATTTTTAAATACTATGATAATTAACATGTTTTTCCAATATATTAGGTATCTGCATCGTATGTTAGTCGATCAGGGTAACCTCGCCCTTTATGGGTTCATTGACCCCATGTTCATTCAGGGTGATGTTCTCCTAGCATCGGAAGACCCGGTCACTACCATACGTGATATACTTGCCTGAGACGATCATCAATTCTATCTTGCGCCTTATCTCAATAAGTAAGTACCGGTTATTTAAGTATAACTATATATGGCTTAGTCACTAACTGTTCCGCAAATACAGCCGGCATTGGCAACTGTTGCTCTTGTACCCAAGAATGAACATCGTGGTCTTCTTCTACTCATTGGGAAATAAGCCGGCGAATCAACTGAAGACGATCATCGAAACGTAAGCATTAAAATACTTTATAATCAGTAATGCAGTTGTTTTAATTATCTGAAATCTATTAGATATACTTTAATTAATGTTTTTGTCATGATAGGTCTATTAATGCAACCCACATGTTGCGTGGTGAAAGGCGTACTCGGGCTATCAGATGGATTATTCCCAGCGTAAGATATTTATTAGTTCAAATGCATCAAATGCAGTGGGTACAATAATTGATTTCTATTTTATTTAATTCCTCATATTCTAATTGGGTTTCATTTGTACGTAGTCACGTATACAATGTGGGTCATGGGAATGTGGCTACTATGTGATGCAGTGGATGTTGGAAATTATCTCCTTCGGGATCACTGAAAGATGGCAGGAGGTAAATGTTAATAATTGACACAATTAGAATTAATAATATAGATTCGTTATATGTTTTATGTTAGTTTATTACTTAAAAGATATAATCTTTTGTCCAATTAAACTTGCAGATATTCAACAATCCAACTCCATTATCTGATTCTGACATCAACAGTATAAAGAGGCGTTGGGCAACTTTCTTTCTTGAAGTGTACCAACCATAGTTTGTATATATGTAGTTAGTTTAAAAACTTATCATGTACTAGCTATAGTGTACCTTTGACTGATGATATGTATTAGTGCTCAGGTCTGGTTCAATTCTTCTTCTCTCGTGTTTTGATGTAGCCTTGATAAAGTGTTGTTTTCATTCATTCGAAATTAATTAGTCCTGATGCCCTCTGTTTTCAGATTCTGTGCTCACTAGTCATTTGATGAAATGTCAGTATTTTTAACCATATGTGTAAGAGCTGATTGTTTGTGCCAAGAAAATTGAATAAAGTATGTTTTGCTTTTGATATGGTTAAAACTTTGTTGCAATTGTGTCAAAACTGGTTTGGTGTTCTGTTGTTGTTTCTTGTTTGATCGAGAGTGCTTTGTGGTTTGTTAGCTTAAACAAGTTCCTGGAATTGATGGTTATGAATTAGTAAGTGCTCTTACTTTACCAATTAGTTTGCCTTGCCCATTTGTTATCTAACTCGTGTGATGCCTAAATCACGTGTGGTTACTGCCTTGCTGTTTCTTGTCATTGAATTAACTATAAAAATTTGTGTCTTCCAATTGTATGTGGCTGCTTGTTATCATTTTCTACTAGTTTGGTGCAATAACTACATTATGTTTACCCCAAAATTTACAGTATATATGTTATTCTGGTATTGATCTGCATTACTGAAACAGGGGAAAGGAATGATTGAAATGTAAATAACAGATTAAAAAAAATGAGATTTTATACATCGATTCTACAAAAACTGATGTGTAAATTTCACTTACACATCGGTTTTAATAAAAACCGATGTGTAAATTTCACTTTACACATCGGTTATTATTAAAACCGATGTGGAAAGTGAAATTTCCACATCGGTTTTAGGTAAAACCGATGTAGAAAGTGTAATTTCCAACTGCTTATCAATTGACAAATTGATTTTCCACATCGGTTAAAAGAAAACCGATGTTTAAAATATACTTTACACATCGGTTTTATAACTGATGTGTAAAGTGGCAATAAACCACATCGGTCGTTTCCACATCAGTTTGAAAACCGATGTGGAAAGCCATAAATAACCGACGTGGAATCCCTTTTCTGCACTAGTTCAACAATTCACTATCACCAATTATTGGGCACTTAGTTCTCACAATTGGATGCAAAATTCAGGCAAGGGGCAATCTAATACTGTGAACATGCAAAGCTATCATGCAAAACTATATGAATGCAATATGAACAATTGCAAAAATAAAATACCCCTACCCCAAGCTTAAAAATTTACATTGTCCCCAATGTAAACAATCAAGTTGGAAAGAGGAAAAATAAAATTAAATGAAATAAAATAAAAATGGAACGGCTTACCGAGACGGTAGCAGGTGTTGGTTCACATGCCTAGCCAGAATGAACTGCATGAAAATTGGGTCCCGGCCGTGAGCGTGATGGGTGCTGATTTTTCTTCTTGCTCTCCTTGCTCTTCCCTCCTTCCTTCTTTCCCTGAAAAGACTTGGCAATTCTCACTTTATTATTTTTCCTCTTGAGCTTCTCAAATTATTCAAGAGGTTAAAATCAAAAACAAAAACTAACTAAAGAGAAGGGTTAAGAAAAGTTGGGTTGCCTCCCAATAAGCACTTCTTTAACGTCACTAGCTTGACGTTCTAGGATCCTCCTCCCGGATCAAATGGTATTTGGAGTGGAGATTGTAGCAGCAGTATGACTTTATCCTCAACTCCACCCAGCCAGTGTGTAAAAGCACCATTGACCTCGTCAACTATAATAATGCACTCACTTCCTAGAGGGTCAAATGGCAATTTCACCAGGAAGTTTGACAGACAAGTGGAAGGGACTAACTTACCAATGTCCACACATGCATGCAAGCCGGCATATTTGTCCAATGCAGAAATTTCAGATTCCTTAGCAAGCATGGTGGAATCCACTACCACTTCGTCTTCATCTTGAACTATCCCCCAAACCAGATTTTCCTCAAATTGGGCTTCAGGTGACTTTTGTACTAACTGTTTGCAAATCTCCTCAACTTGCGTTTTGAAGTTCTGCATCACAGCTTCGATACTCTCACAATTGGCTCTTGCCTTGGCCTCAGAGGCGGATTGCTCTTGGGAATACTGTTCTAGGGCAGCTTTCAACGGTGTTTGCTCCTTCCATTCCCATTCTTCAATTTCCCAAGGACTTGTGGAAAGGACTCCCTCTTCTTGTGACTTGTCCACCATCACCACTTCATCTTCAAATTGATCCATTCCCACAACCAGATTGTTCTCACATTCTGCTTCATGTGGCTCTACGGGAATCATACATGGTGGTGGAGGTGGTAAATATGAACAAAAGGTTTCCCAATCCTCCTCGGAGAAGTTATATATAAGCCTTTCCGTCATATAGTCAACTTGTGCGGGAGTAACATGATCCATCAAATCCATGCAGTCTCCCAAACACCAGTTGTCCTTCAAAGCGTGACTTGAGGCTTCCTCATCAGGCGGATAATAGTGATTGTCCATGAACTGCATCCACCTTGCACAAACACAACTCAAAACAAAAAGATCAAATATATACAGAAAAATAAAAAAGAATAAAAATGTCTAAATTAGTTGCCTCCTCTGTTACTAATGATATTGGCAAAACCAATCCCCGGCAACGGCGCCAAAAACTTGTTGACGGATCTGGGCAAGTATACCCAGTCGTGCAAGTAATACGGTGGTGAGACCGGTTATCGTATCCACGGGGATTGGATGTCAAGTACCAATTCACAAACTCAGCAACTATCTAGACTAAACTAACAATCATGAGAAATTAAAACAAAAATAAAGCAACAAAAGCAATAAAATGTTTTTGATCTTTTGGGGACTTTTTACAAACACTTGGAGTGCAGAAAGGATATGTTGGGATCAGACTTCACCAAACCTCTATCTCATGCAATATCAGGACTAGATACCTCCCATTCATGCTTCAGATATTAAAATCAATCCACTAAATTACTCAAACCCCGATTCCTCGGATGGCAAGAGCCTAAATCCACTAATAGACCCTAATTCCTGAGGTGGCCTAGATTAATGAATTTGCATTAAGATTAGGGATTACACGATTACTAATAAACCTAGTTCCATTCCTAGATACAAGGCTTACTAGGTGATTAAATTCAATTCCGGTTCTGATACGAATTTCCCAATTGCATACCAAAACACAAATCAAGTCATGGGGGTGCTAGCCACAACAAGCATTAAGCACAGAAAATTAATCACTAATATGAAGACATGAACATAGAATAATCAGTCAAGATAAATACATAATAAAAAGTTTGGTTACATCTAATCCCAACAAACGGGATTTAGCTATTCATAACTACAGAGAAAGCCAAACCAGAAAAGTAGTAGAGAAAGGAGGAAAGGGAGAACTCCATTGAAGCTTCCCACTGTCGTTACAGCAACCCCCTAACTCAGCTCCCTTCTAGGGTTGCACCCTATCCCAGCCGCAGCCTCCAAGTGCTTCCCCTTCAAGAACTCTCCCCATTCTACCCTAAAACAGCAACTTATACCAATCTGTTCTGCGCTCGCTCGCGAGGCGAATATCCTCTCGCGAGATGAATGTTAAATTCTGCTGTTTCAGAAAATTATACTCTCGCGAGGCGAGTATGTCTTCACGACGCGAACCAGAAGATGTTGCAATTCTCTGGAACAGTCAGCTTTCAGGGTCGCGAGGCGAATCCAGTTTCGCGGGGCGAATCTTCAGAATTCTGCTTGGCTCAATTTCTTGTCTTTTCAAGCTCTAAAATCATCCAAGCTTTATTATGGCCAAATTTGCACATTTTTCATCAATTTCTGCAAAACAACACACAAAACCACCTTCACCCGTTCCAAGGGAAAATCTAATAAAAATCAAACTAAGAATGCCTAATCTATATGCAAAATGCATGCAAAAGTATATATGAAACGTCATGTAAAATCACACTATCAAATCACCCCAAGCTTAATCAATTGCTTGTCCTCAAGCAATCACTAAGGCCAGTAGAAGAAAACAGAACATGGATAGTGAACTAAGAACCCGAGTAAATAATCCAAGTAATAGGCAATTCAAACAATTCCGCAAGAGACAATCAATTCAAGTCCAATTAGAGGCTTAGGTTCCCTAGACTCATGTTCTCACTGATTTGGGCACTCTTTCTCACCTGAAGCTCACCCCAAGCTTGTTCTTTTGCTTGGCTCTCTTTCTACCTCACTCAAGTGTTTAGGGGAATAAGACAATTCGCTCCATTTTCCTCAAGGAATGAATCCTACCATAGGCTTGACTATCAACCAAATCTCTACTTTATTAATGAAAACAATATAGAATCAAGAGGTCTTTTCTTTGGTTGTAACTTGGCCATGGGATTAATCGTTAGGTGGGGATAACAAGAAAAGGACATTTCAAAAGGCTACATAAACATCAAGCATTGCAAACATGACCTTCTAAAATACCTTCTTGGGTTTTTATTTATTTTTCCACCTTTCTTTTCTTTCTTTTTCATTTATTTATTTATTTATTTATTTATTTTTTCACTTTTCTTTTTGTCATCCCCTTCTCTACTTTATTTTTCTTTTTCTTTTGTTTTTCTTTTATTTTTCTTTTGCTTGGAGAAGGGGAGATTTTTCAACTCAAGAGAGATATTGATTCTTTTCATCCCATACTCTTTTCAACTACCTTTTTACCCTTTTGTAATACTTTAGAAGGTCCTATCAAACATTATTTATCAATAAATTTCAAGGTACCAAGAAAAGTATTTCATTCTTTCAAGCTCAAAATTGGGTAACTAAGGGGTAGCATTTCATCAATCAAAGCTCAGAAGGCCAGAAAAATACCTATTGCCCCAATCATTTTCAAAAATGTTTTCAAAAATTTTTAAGCTTCAAAATGGTTTCAAGTCAAGTTCTAGAGAAAGCAAACCAAGAGGAATAACACTCTATCACAAAGAATGGGGTAAAATTTAGTGAGTACCCCTTTGGCTCAAAATCTCACATTTTAGTAGTTCAACCATCAATGAGCAACACAAATCTATAGAACCATATTCTAATTATCAACTATCCAAGATTATCTCAAACATTTTCATTTGCAGTCATATCACAAGAATAACAAATTGGGTTCAAAAATTCACTATCACAAATTATTGGGCACTTAGTTCTCACAATTGGATGCAAAATTCAGGCAAGGGGCAATCTAATACTGTGAACATGCAAAGCTATCATGCAAAACTATATGAATGCAATATGAACAATTGCAAAAATAAAATATCTGATCCTACGTTGGTCGTCTAAGGAGGAGAAGTTGAACTCATAAAAACCTTTTCCCAGAGATACCACAGACCAAGAAGCAATAGGTTTCCAAATCTTGAGAAGCTTGGATCGCAAGTCACCCAGTTTTATCGGGGAATCTCCCTTGGACAGAATGAGACGACCATGAATAAGATTTTGGCATTCTTGTACACCATCCTGGTATTCAGATTCAGATATCTTGATCGCCCATTTATCACCCTTCAAACAAGGTTTGGGTAGTTGATTGATAGGGATATCAAAGGAGTTAGAGACCGCTTGTGCGAAGGAATTTTTTAGAGGAGGAGCAGGAGCATTCAGAGGAGACGATTGAGGAGCAAGGAAGCTCCATGGAACAATAGGATCTTTAGCCATGAAGGGCAAGCAAAACCCTAGAAGATCACTAGAAGAGAAACCCCTTTTTCAGTTGGCCTAGTGGTCAACGGATGTGCCCCATCAACTAATCTTATACCGGTCAGCATGACAAAATCTACAAGCCCTTAGGTCCGTATCTTTGTTACGATACAACATGCATCCATTCTGGCAACATTCAATTCTCTCAACCCCAAGCCTAAATTTGCCATCGATTTCTTCGCTTGATAGAGATTATGAGGCATACGATTATCGGTCGGCATTGCATCAACCATAAAGCCAGCCAAGCGATCGAACTCACCCTTCGTCTCATTGTAGTCGGACTTGATGCTAAGATTAACCAAGGAAGCCGACAATTCCGAATAGGTCTGACGTCCATCCCACAACGGAGCTTGTGCAGCCGCCAACATGTCATAAAATCTTTGTGCATCCGGATTCGGATCCTCCTCTATGTAATGGTCCTCAACATGATCATCATCTTGTTGAATTCCTATGCCAATAGAGGGGGCAACATGATCCAAAACCATCTGCTCAAAAGTGTTGAATTCTTCCCTCCCCTCACCAGGACCATAAATGCATCTTCCATCATAACTGGGGGAACCAACGACAATTTTTCACCATGGTTAACCCAATGATAATAATTCTTCATAAACCCCCTCTCATAGAGATGTGCCATCACATCATCTCCGTACTGGAATTTTAGGCACTTGCACTTCTTACAAGACACCTCATTTTTGGAACCTTTTGACTTAGATATTCCTCTTGCTGGCTCGCATAAATAACGAACTCGTTCACTCCCTCTATGAACTCACGCGTAAGCCTTCCACAATCCTTCCTTCTATCCTTCCACTTTCGATTCTCAGGTGCTTCCATCCCTACTAACTACCAAAAGAATTCCCAGTCCCATATCTCCATCATTCTCCAATTCTTATTACAAGGTATGGCCCTAACCTATTCGAGAACAAACTTTTCAACACTCCGTTAACAGTTATTCCTTAATTCTCATGCTTTATACTACACGAAATTTTGACAGCATTTCCCATTGGTCTCCGATATACACGAATTGAATGCAGTTATTCCACCACGATCAAATATGCACTCTGACAACAATAGAAAATCTAACATACCAAAATTCAATCAAGTTGACAAGACAAATATATACTTAGTGTCCTATCACTTAACATAAAGCATAAGGATTGATAAAATAGACAAACAAACATATAATTATATATTAGGGGCACTACACAAACTTGGAAAAAATTCGGCAGCATAACCCCTAGTTTAAACAACCAGTCATGCATGTCAGACAACCTATTAAGCTCTTCTCTTTACTAAAAAACAACTTATCAAATTGGCAAACACATGCACACTTTTTATGTATATCAGCACACAACCAATCATGCAACTCAGAAAACATCACAACCTTTTGAGCTCCGCTCTCTACTAAAAAACTAAATATCTTTTCACATAACTCATTATTCAAGACAATCAGTTCAAACAATAAACAGATAACAAAGGATGAAAAAAATAAAAACAAATTAATAAAAAAATTTACCAAGGATCTAATGAGAGTGAGGGGTAAACTGAGATGGTGAAGTGCAGATAGTGACGTGATCCTCTGAATGAGAAAGAGAATGAGAGAGTTAGGGCTTAGGTTGACATAATAGACATATAATCGAAATTTCAACTAAAACAATCATTACACATCTTATTGGAAAGACAAGTAGACACTAAACAATGTTTCTAACAACCAGCATAGTGTTTATAATCCCACAAAGACATTAAGCTCAAGCATGCAAACAATAGCTTACATAGTATTTCAACCTCAAACAGAAAATTGCACAAACATTAAAAGCATATAACAAAGAATAGGAGAATACTAAAAACAATAAATTTTTGAATAACAAAGCATATGGATTTAGGCATAAGAACCAATAATAAAAATAAACACCAATCATAATAACAAATTCTGAATCACCCCTATAGGGTCATCGATATTTGTTTACTAGGCGATGAGTTGAAAGGGAATGCATACTGTTGACGGATCTGGGCAAGTATACCCAGTCGTGCAAGTAATACGGTGGTGAGACCGGTTATCGTATCCACGGGGATTGGATGTCAACTACCAATTCGCAAACTCAGCAACTATCTAGACTAAACAGAGAAATCAAAACAAACAAAAGAAAAGGAAATAAAATCTTTTTGTCTTTTTGGGGACTTTTGACAAACACTTGGAGTGCAGAAAGATATGTTGGGACTAGACTTCACCAAACTTCTATCTCATGCAATACCAGGACTAGATACCTCCCATTCATGCTTTAGATATTAAAATCAATCCACTAAATTACTCAAACCCCGATTCCTCGGATGGCAAGAGCCTAAATCCACTAATAGACCCTAATTCCTTAGGTGGCCTAGATTAATGAATTTGCATTAAGATTAGGGATCATTGATGAGCCTCTGGTTGACTAGTTTTATAACTAATAAAAACCTTGGCTTTGTGCTAATTTTATATCATTTTCACCCAAATTAGACTTGATTGTCCTTAAGCAGTATTTTGAGTCTGTAAAGTATTTTTAGGTTAATTTAGCTGATTTAGAGTCAAATAAAATACTTATGCTATTTTCTTGTTTTCAGGTTAATAAAAAGAAATAATTCTGGTTCGCCCCGCGAAGGATATCTCGTGTCGCGAGTCACCAAGCCCAGAAAGTCAGAGACGATCATGGTTTACCCGTGTTGAAGATCACGGCTGTGGCAGTTTTGAAGTTGAAGCGTTCGCCTCGCGAGCATCCATTCGCCTCGCGAGCCTGGAAGTCAGAAAGCATCACGGTTGGCCCCTGATATTCATAACGGGCGTAATAAGATGACTCTTCAGATTCTCGCCTCGCGAAGGTGTGTTCGCCTCGCGAGAATACCAAAGGTTGCAGACTGTTCATAAGATTCACGTCGCAAGTTGTTCTTCGCCTCGCGAGCCAGCGAAATCCAGAAATTGTATTTAAGCGTTTTTAGACAGAACTGATGATGGGGGCTGGACTGTAGGCTAGTCAGTTTTGGCTAGTTTCTTAGCTAGTTAGTCAGTAGTTTATTTTCTTGTCTTTTCTTTTCTTTTCTTTTAAGTCTGTAATGGAGAGCTAGTCTCCTAGATTAATCTACTGTGATTGGTTTGAATTACACTTGAGGTTCTGTATTTCCTGTTTAGTTTGCTATTCTCTTTTCAATGCAATGCTATATGTTTCTGTTTGTTATTTCAGGAATGTATAGTGTTGTATTGATTCATTTCGGTGATGCTATGTTTCTATAATTAATCGCGTTTGTTATTTCGCGTGTGTTCATTCATGTTCGTTTGTTCATGAGGGCTTAACCCCGTTTGTTATTTCGGGAATAGGAGCATACATCCGTAGTAGTGATTGCGTTGTTAATTGTTGCTACAACCGGGAGGGGATTAGAATCTGCCTAGGGCTTGGATTTATATGAACCAATGATAGTGGGAAACCGAGAACAGTAGGTTGATCGTTCTTTAGCATATTTGTTAATCTCTTAACTGCTCTGTTTTTATTGCTTTCGTTTGTTTTCTTTAATTTATCTCAATCTAAAACCCCCCAAAACTAACTTTTGATTTTATGTTAATAATAACAACACCAAAGAGTCCTTGTGAGACGACATCCGAGTTGTCGCTTCCCTATCTACATTATTTTGTAAACGCTCGTTCTTTCTGGCGCGTGGTGACAGCGCGACCAAAAATTGGCGCCGTTGCCGGGGACTCTTGTTTGTTGTTATTAGCAAAAAAAAAAAAATCTCTCTTTGCTGAATTGGTTTTGGCTGTTTTGTCTGGTTGTGAATTTTAGCACCCCCCCATGGATAATCACATATATGGTTACATGCCTAATGTTTACTATGAACCACCACCATGCATATATTTTCCTGATTTTTATGGTTTATCGCACTGGTTGCCAAGGTTTAATGGTTTTGCAGGTGAAAATCCGCAGGAGCATCTGAGGGAATTCCAAATTGCTTGTTCTATAATGTTGAGACCTGCAGGAATAACAGAAGACCACTTCAAGATGGAAGCTTTCCAGTTCTCACTTGAAGGTGCTGCAAGAGATTGGTTGTATTGTCTTGATGAGAATTCCATCTCAAGCTGGTTTGATTTGAAGGAAGCCTTCCTGTTGAGCTGGGGAAACTATCCAAATCCTTGGTATGGGGACTCACAACTGATGTTACCACTGGCACCACCCCAGAATCCTCCCCAAGTGACCACCTCTGCACCTTCCGAACCTTCACTAGAGGACCTGTTCAAACAGATGACTACACAAATGGAAGGAATGATACAACAAATGGCACAACAAAATCTTGAATTCCAATAGAGGGAAGAAGCTGAATCTCAGAAGTTGGCCATGCAAATTGATCAAATAGTCGCCAACTCGGCTGCAATGCTAACTCCACAGCCCCTTGAAGAGCATAAAGATTCACAGATGGTTATTCTTGAAGATAATTTTGATGATAATTTTGATAATGTTTCTGTTGATGATGAACTGTGTGTTGAATCCCCTGATTCTAATTCATGTGCTGATTGTTATTGTGATGGCACTGCTTTGTGTATAGACTGTTATGCAGCTTTATTCTGTTCAGGAAACATAGAAAATGAAGATCAGGAGGATCAGGAGGACATCTGCTTCCCCGTGCTTGAGGATAATGAGGAACCTTTGGAAGTAGATGATTCAAGTAAATCAAATGCATGTGTTGAGAGTAATGGGGTGGATGAATTAATTACTGAATTTCCAGACATTCTAGATTTTAATGATTCAGTTTATTGTGATATATGTACTGACTCTATTAACACTAACCTTTGTGTGGTGTGTGCGGAAATTTCTGCATGTATAGCAGGTGATAACTTTGTTAGTGCAGTGGATGAAGACCTTGCAGAAGTTGAAGCAGCACCAGTAACCCCAGCTAACTGTTTGCCACCTCCCCCTGTGGAACCAAAAGCTCTGGATTTTGCACCCTTGGATTTTGCACCATGGTCAATCCAGGAGGATGAACCCCGATTCTATTGAGGAAGAGGTCAACCTTGACCCAAAAGGGAGTGAGAAGTCCGCCGCACTTGGCGAGGTTACCATAACTATCAAGCACTCTTCTCCATATAAAGGCTGCAAGTTAGGGAAGCACGGAATGAGCTTCCAGTCTTTTTCCATCACGTGGGCATTATGCTGCATACTATGGGATCCGGGAGGATCGTTTCACAATTTGAGCATCCCGTGGCCACTGTATCACAGACAATGGGATCCAGGTGGAAGCTCCTACACTACCACTTGATCAGGGAGTTCCCTTTCCTTTCCCTCACTCTGATTTTATTGTTATGTTGTTTCATTGGGGACAATGTATATTTTAAGTGTGGGGGAGGGAACTAGTTGTAGTTTTTGTTTTGTCTTGTTTTTGATTTTCCTTTTCTTTGAATAAAGCTCCTGAATAATTTGAGAAGCTTAGGAGTTGTGTTAAGTCTGGTACTGGCAAGTTTGATGGATTTGGTTGAATTTGCATAGATTGATTGCATGTTATGTGTTGACTGTTTCCCCCTAGATTTTGAATTTTTTTTTTTGAAAATTGATCCCCATATGATTGAAAACTGAACTTTGAGATTTTATTATGATGACATGATTTATGATAAGTTTGGGGTGATAGGAAGCACACACTAGGGATAGAATCTCTATCAAACAATTTGCAAAAAAATGTCCAGGTGAGGTTTTGAGCCTCCAACATGTTTTAAACTGTGAGAAATCACTTTTGATTGCACTTTCCCGAATTTGCTTGAATCTCCTTATGGTTTGCATGTTTATGTGTTTGCTTCAGATGATCTAGGCATTTTCTTTGTAAATAACCACTTAGCCTAAAAAGAACCATCCCTAATGCATGTTCCCTAGTTAGCCCTTTGAGACTGATTAGCCTATTGTTCTTATTAACCTTATGTTATAAGCTAAAATCTGGAAAACCATGTTAACTCGATCTTAGGATTAGGAGAGCATGGAATCTTGACAAGAGAAGGTTTGTAAGAAACTAAGTTTGGGGTGGCTACAAGGTGTAATATGCTGTTTGGGATTGGAAAATATATATATATATATATATATATATATATATATATATATAGATATATATAAGAAGAAGAAAAAAATAAAGAAAAGAAAAGCAGAAAAAGAAAAAAGTACAAAAATTTCAAAAAGGCTATTTGAATAAAGAGGCTGTAGTCACCCAAGGCAAGTGAAAAATGAAAAAAAAAAAAAAGAACTTGAGTTTAAATTCAAAGTGTAAATAATGGTTCATGCTCTCTTAGTTCCTAGGGTCTTCAGCCTAGTTCCTTTGTATATCATACCCTTAGTCAGGCCCCATTACAACCCATAAAAGACCTTTTGATGTTGCATGCATATTTTCTGTGGGAATCATTTTGAGATGAAAATCAAATTTATGGGAAGTGTTCTTGAAAAGTGAAACTGAGTGCAAAGTTGATAGCCTGACACAAACTGAGCGATGAGTGAACACAAATTTCCCTTGTGAGGAAGGCAGTTGTTTGAATTTGGTGATCTCTCTCTTGTGTGTAACTTAGATCCCCTGCTTAGATTAATAATTGTTTGAATGATGAAATTCTCAACTGTTTAGAATAAATGAATGTGGGGATTGCTTTGTTGAAACGGGGGGGGGGGAACATTGAAGAAAATTGTTTTGTTGAAATTGCTTGAAATGTGTGCGAAAGTTGATTGAATCCTATGAGCTTGCCAGGTCTTGAGTCTTTTTAAGTTTTTGAGTTGTAGTTTGCTTGGGGACAAGAAAAGTTTAAGTTTGGGGTATTTTGATGAGCCTCTGGTTGACTGGTTTTATAACTAATAAAAACCTTGGCTTTGTGCTAATTTTATATCATTTTCACCCAAATTAGACTTGATTGTCCTTAAGCAGTATTTTGAGTCTGTAAAGTATTTTTAGGTTAATTTAGCTGATTTAGAGTCAAATAAAATACTTATGCTATTTTCTTGTTTTCAGGTTAATAATAAGAAATAATTCTGGTTCGCCCCGCGAAGGATATCTCGCGTCGCGAGTCACCAAGCCCAGAAAGTCAGAGACGATCACGGTTTACCCGTGTTGAAGATCACGGCTGTGGCAGTTTTGAAGTTGAAGCGTTCGCCTCGCGAGCATCCATTCGCCTCGCGAGCCTGGAAGTCAGAAAGCATCACGGTTGGCCCCTGATATTCATAACGGGCGTAATAAGAAGACTCTTCAGATTCTAGCCTCGCGAAGGTGTGTTCGCCTCGCGAGAATACCAAAGGCTGCAGACTGTTCATAAGATTCGCGTCGCGAGTTGTTCTTCGCCTCGTGAGCCAGCGAAATCCAGAAATTGTATTTAAGCGTTTTTAGACAGAACTGATGAGGGGGGCTGGACTGTAGGCTAGTCAGTTTTGGCTAGTTTCTTAGCTAGTTAGTCAGTAGTTTATTTTCTTGTCTTTTCTTTTCTTTTCTTTTAAGTCTGTAATGGAGAGCTAGACTCCTAGATTAATCTACTGTGATTGGTTTGAATTACACTTGAGGTTCTGTATTTCCTGTTTAGTTTGCTATTCTCTTTTCAATGCAATGCTATTTGTTTCTGTTTGTTATTTCAGGAATGTATAGTGTTGTATTGATTCATTTTGGTGATGCTATGTTTCTATAATTAATCGCGTTTGTTATTTCGCGTGTGTTCATTCATGTTCGTTTGTTCATGGGGGCTTAACCCCGTTTGTTATTTCGGGAATAGGAGCATACATCCGTAGTAGTGATTGCGTTGTTAATTGTTGCTACAACCGGGAGGGGATTAGAATCTGCCTAGGGCTTGGATTTATATGAACCAATGATAGTGGGAAACCGAGAACAGTAGGTTGATCGTTCTTTAGCATATTTGTTAATCTCTTAACTGCTCTGTTTTTATTGCTTTCGTTTGTTTTCTTTAATTTATCTCAATCTAAAACCCCCCAAAACTAACTTTTAATTTTCTGTTAATAATAACAACACCAAAGAGTCCTTGTGAGACGACATCTGAGTTGTCGCTTCCCTATCTACATTATTTTGTAAACGCTCATTCTTTTTGGCGCGTGGCGACAGCGCGACCAATCATATGATTACTAATAAACCTAACTCCATTCCTAGATGAAAGGGTTACTAGGTGATTAATTTTAGTTCCGGTTCTGATACGAACGTCCCCATTGCATACCAAAACACTAATCGAGTCATGGGGGTGCTAGCCACAACAAGCATTAAGCACAGAAAATTAATCACTAATACGAAGACATGAACATAGAATAATCAGTCAAGATAAATACATGATCATAAGTTTGGCTACATCTAATCCCAACAACAGGGATTTAACTACTCATAAAAAGAGAATACAAAGAGAAGGAGAGAAGGGATGAAGCAAACTCCATAGGAGGATCCTCCAATCTTCTTTCAGTCCCAAAGCAAGGAAAACATCCCCTTCAGGGCTGGAACCCTCTTCCAGCCGTAGCCTCCAAGTGCCTCTGGCTCAACCTAAAAACTCTATAACTCTCCTATTTTGACCTAAACTAGCAACTTATACCAATCAGTTCTGCGCTCGCTCGCGAGGCGAATGGACTCTCGCGAGGCCAAAGTTAAAATCTGTTGTTTCAGAAATGGGACTCTAGCGAGGCGAACGTTTATCGCGTCGCGAAACAGTAAAGTGCTTCTCAAATATGCCCGTGAGGAGCATCAGGGCCTGGGCGTGATGGCTTCTGGTTTCCAGACTCGCGAGGCGAGACAAGGTTCGCGAGGCGAACCAGAAAGGCTTGCATTTTCTGGCACAGTCAGCTTTCAGGGTCGCGAGGCGAATCCAGTCTCGCGGGGCGAATCTCCAGAATTCTGCTTGGCTCAATTTCTTCTCTTTTCAGGCTCTATTTCATCCAAGCTCCATCAAGGCTAATTCTGAGCATTTTCCCATTAATTCCTGCAAAACAACACCAAGAAACCGCTTCACCCGTTCCAAGGGAAAAACTAATAAAAACCAAATAAAGAATGCCTAATCTATATGAAAAATGCATGCAAAAGTGTACAGAAAACATGATGTAAAATCACACTATCAAATCACCCCAAGCTTATTCAATTGCTTGTCCTCAACCAATCACTAAGGCCAGAAGAATAAACAGAACATGGATAGTGAACCAAGAACCCGAGTAAATGATCCAAATAATAGGCAATTCAAACAATTCAGCAAGAGACAATCAATTCAAGTCCAATTAGAGGCTTAGGTTCCTTAGACTCATATCCTCACTGATTTGGGCACTCTTTCTCACCTGAAGCTCACCCCAAGCTTAATATTTTGCTTGGCTCTCTTTTTCACCTCACTCAAGTGTTTAGGGGAATAAGACAATTGGCTCCATTTTCCTCAAGGAAAGAATTCTACCATAGGCTTGACTATCAACCAAATCTCTACTTTATTAATGAAAACAATTAAGAATCAAGAGGTCTTTTACTTGGTTGTAATGTGACGATGTGATTAATCATTAGGTGGGGAAATCAAGAAAAGGACATTTCAAAAGGCTACATAAACATCAAGCATTGCAAACATGACCTTCTAAAATACCTTCTTGGGTTTTTATTTATTTTTCCACCTTTATTTTCTTTCTTTTTCATTTATTATTTTTCACTTTTCTTTTTGTCATCCCCTTCTCTATTTATTTTTATTTTTATTTTTTTCTTTTCTTTTGCTTGGAGAAGGGGAGATTTTTCAGATCAAGAGAAACTTTTTTTTTTTCTGATTCTTTCATCCCAAACTTTTTTCACTACCTTTTTACCCTTTTGTTATACTTTAGAAGGTCCTTTATCAAGCATATTTATCAAAACATTCCAAGGTATCAAGAAAAGCATTTTATTCATTCAGGCTCAAAATTGGGCAACTAAGGGGTAGCATTTCATCATTCAAAGCTCAGAAGGCCAGAAAAATACCTATTGCCTCAATCATTTTCAAAAATGTTTTCAAAAATTTTTAAGCTTTGAAATGGTTTCAGTCAAGTTCTAGAGAAAGCAAACCAAGAGGAATAACCACTCTAACACAAAGAATGGGGTAAAATTTTGTGAGTACCCTTTTGGCTCAAAATCTCACATTTTAGTAGTTCAAGAATCAATGAGCAACACAAATCTACAGAACCATATGCTAATTATCAACTATCACAGATCATCTCAAACATTTTTATTTGCAGCCATATCACAAGAATAACAAATTGGGTTCAACAATTCACTATCACAAATTATTGGGCATTTAGTTCTCACAATTGGATGCAAAATCTAAGCAAGGGCAATCTAACTGTGTGATCATGCAAAGCTATCATGCAAAACTATATGAATGCAACATGGAAAATGCAAATGCAAAATATCCCTACCCCAAGCTTAAAAATTTACATTGTCCCCAATGTAAACAATCAAGATGGAGAGAGGGAAGAAAAATAAAATAAAACAAAAAAATTGGAACAGCTTACCGAGGCGGTAGCGGGTGTTGGTTCACATGCCTAGTCAGAATGAACTTCATGAAAATTGGGTCATGGCCATGGTGGGTGCTGACTTTGTCTTCTTGCTCTTCCTTCCCTTCTTTCCCTGAAATCACTTGGCAATTCTCACTTTATTATTTTTCCTCTTGAGCTTCTCAAATTATTCAAGAGGTTAAAATCAAAAATAAAATTATTAAGAAAATGAAAACAACTAAAGAGAAGGGTTAAGAAACTTGGGTTGCCTCCCAATAAGCGCTTCTTTAACGTCACTAGCTTGACGTTCTAGGATCCTCCTCTCGGATCAAATGGAACTTGCAGTGGAGATTGTAGCAGTAAAATGACTTTATCTTCAACTCCACCCAGCCAGTGTGTGAAAGCACCATTGACCTCTTCAACCATAATAATGCACTTACTTCCTAGCGGGTCAAATGGCATTTTCACCAGGAAGTTTGACAGACAAGTGGAAGGGGCTAACTTACCAATGTCCATACATGCATGCAAGCCAACATATTTGTCCAATGCAGTAAAATCAGATTGCTCAGCATACATGGTGGAATCCACTACCACTTCGTCTTCATCTTGAACTATCCCCCAAACCAGATCTTCCTCAAATTGGGCTTCAGGTGAGTTTTGTACTAACTGTTTGTAGATCTCCTCAACTTGCGTTTTGAAGTTCTGTTTCACAGCTTCGATACTCTCATAATTGGCTCTTGCCTTGGCCTCAGAGGTGGATAGCTCTTGGGAATATTGTTCTAGAGCAGCCTTCAACGGTGTTTGCTCCTTCCATTCCCATTCTTCAATTTCCCAAGGACTTGTGGAAAGTACTCCCTCTTCTTGTGACTTATCCACCATCACCACTTCATCTTCAATTTGATCCGTTCCCACAACCAGATTTTTCTCAAATTCTACTTCATGTGGCTCTATGGGAATCATACATGGTGGTGGAGGTGGTAAATATGAACAAAAGGTTTCCCAATCCTCCTCGGAGAAGTTATATATAAGCCTTCCCGTCATATAGTCAACTTGTGCTGGAGTAACATGATCCATCAAATCCATGCAATCTCCCAAACACCAGTCGTCTTCCACAGCGTGACTTGAGGCTTTCTCATCAGGTGGATAATAGTGATTGTCCATGAACTGCATCCACCTTGCACAAACACAACTCAAAAGAAAAAGATCAAATATATACAGAAAAATAAAGAAAAAAAATGTCTAAATTAGTTGCCTCCTTTGTTACTAATGATATTGGCAAAACCAATCCCCGGCAACGGCGCCAAAAACTTGTTGACGGATCTGGGCAAGTATACCCAGTCGTGCAAGTAATACGGTGGTGAGACCGGTTATCGTATCCACGGGGATTGGATGTCAACTACCAATTCGCAAACTCAGCAACTATCTAGACTAAACAGAGAAATCAAAACAAACAAAAGAAAAGGAAATAGAATCTTTTTGTCTTTTTGGGGACTTTTGACAAACACTTGGAGTGCAGAAAGATATGTTGGGACTAGACTTCACCAAACTTCTATCTCATGCAATACCAGGACTAGATACCTCCCATTCATGCTTTAGATATTAAAATCAATCCACTAAATTACTCAAACCCCGATTCCTCGGATGGAAAGAGCCTAAATCCACTAATAGACCCTAATTCCTTAGGTGGCCTAGATTAATGAATTTGCATTAAGATTAGGGATCATATGATTACTAATAAACCTAACTCCATTCCTAGATGAAAGGGTTACTAGGTGATTAATTTCAGTTCCGGTTCTGATACGAACGTCCCCATTGTATACCAAAACACTAATCGAGTCATGGGGGTGCTAGCCACAACAAGCATTAAGCACAGAAAATTAATCACTAATACGAAGACATGAACATAGAATAATCAGTCAAGATAAATACATGATCATAAGTTTGGCTACATCTAATCCCAACAACAGGGATTTAACTACTCATAAAAAGAGAATACAAAGAGAAGGAGAGAAGGGATGAAGCAAACTCCATAGGAGGATCCTCCATTCTTCTTTCAGTCCCAGAGCAAGGAAAACATCCCCTTCAAGGCTGGAACCCTCTTCCAGCCGCAGCCTCCAAGTGCCTCTGGCTCAAAACCTAAAAACTCTCTAACTCTCCTATTCTGACCTAAACTAGCAACCTATACCAATCAGTTCTGCACTCGCTAGCGAGGCAAATGGACTCTCGCGAGGCGAAAGTTAAAATCTGCTGTTTCAGAAATGGGACTCTCGCGAGGCGAACGTTTCTCGCAACGCGAAACAGTAAAGTGCTTCTCAAATATGCCGGTGAGGAGCATTAGGGCATGGGCGTGATGGCTTCTGGTTTCCAGACTCGCGAGGCGAGACAAGGTTCGCGAGACGAACCAGAAAGGCTTGGATTTTCTGGCACAGTCAGCTTTCAGGGTCGCGAGGCGAATCCAGTCTCGCGGGGCGAATCTCCAGAATTCTGCTTGGCTCAATTTCTTCTCTTTTCAGGCTCTATTTCATCCAAGCTCCATCAAGGCTAATTCTGAGCATTTTCCCATTAATTCCTGCAAAACAACACCAAGAAACCGCTTCACCCGTTCCAAGGGAAAAACTAATAAAAACTAAATAAAGAATGCCTAATCTATATGAAAAACCAAATAAAGAATGCCTAATCTATATGAAAAATGCATGCAAAAGTGTACAGAAAACATGATGTAAAATCACACTATCACATAAAGATGTTATACATGTGTTGCATTTGATTCCTTCTTTTTACTTTTTAGAAAAGTAAATTAAAATTAATTAGCATAAGCACTTAGAAAATTCTAGAAATATAAAGAACAAAGTATAATACACCAAGTATCATTGTCCAGCATTGAAGAACAAAGTATCACTCTCCCATTAATTTCAAGTATACATCCACAATTGTCCCCATTACTTACTAATAAGACAGATAGACCAAGCAAATAGGAACCAATTTCCATCATCAATTGAATCACTAGAAACTAACTACAATTGTCCCCATTAGTGATTAAATTTTCAAAAGCACAAGTGAGAAAGATTGACCAAGCAAATAACTTGAAAGTAAGCATATTATTAAAAGAATAATACCATATGATAAGTTGATATTTTAACCTTTTTTCCCTATGCAATCAAGTTCTTCCTCTTAATAATTATATTTGATAGAATCACTATTCACTAGTTAGAATATGAGGTTTCATAATTATCAGAATCAACAGTATCCCAAAAAAAAAACCCAGAAAGAAAGAACATATTTTGAACACAACCCAAAATCAATAATATGAAGCTTTACCAAAATCCCAAAGTCTGTGTTGGTGGTGGTGGCGGCCGCAACTATGCATGGAGGGGGAGCCGTCCACTGGCCTGTAACAAAAAAAAACAACAAACATTAGAGACATAGAAGGGAAGAAGAGGGAGGAGAAGGGAAGAAGATACCTTAGATGAGGAGAAGGATCTCCGGTTGCCCTTCACGGCGGCTCTACGACGACGAGAAAGGAAGATGACGAGTGTAACACCCCGATTTTTGTGCTTGTCTGTAATCTGTGATTATATGGATAATTAAGTGTTTATTATAATAAATTATAAAGAATTATTTTGATAAACCCAATTGTCAATATCATAAATTATTTTATTTTAGAAAATTGCAATTGAATTTTCGATAGAAAATTTCAAACATTTACGATCTGAGTTTTTGCTGTCAGTTAGACTTTACTGACCCAAAAAATTTATTTTAATACCCAAAAAGGAAATTTTAATTTTTATAACACAGTTAAGATTATTTTTATGATTTTAGAAAGTATTTATTTTTATATGAATTTTTTGGGTGAAAATTAACAAAAAAATACGATCGGTTTTTACCGTTATGTATCAATTGGTACCGGAACGAGCCAAATTTATTTAATTCAGATTTTTACTTTTTTGGTAAAGATTTTATTTGATGTGAATACTCACCCTTGTCACTATTCATGACATAGTGTAATTATTGATTTCAATTTACTAGAAAATGCATCATTTTGATTTTAAAAAAATATCCCAGATTTTTTCTAGACAGGCATCCCCCCCCCAAATACCCTTCACCACCTCTTCTACTCATTTGCTTCATCCTTTATTTTGCTACCAAACTCTTGCAAAATTTTCAAGTTTACTATTCATCATCTTCAACCTCTCAACTTCTTGAACATGGAGACTAAGGGTTAACTTCATCCTTGCGACACCCTAATCTAGGGTCATCACACTATTACCCAAGAACGGAAATTTAATTATTTACGCTGGTTACTTTCGGAAAACATATATTTTATTATACGTTTCTTTACAAAAATAGTACTGAATTTTTTTTTTTCCATATACATACAACATGAAACCATTGTAAACATAACAACATATATATATAGATATATACATCACCTTTTATATACACAACACCTATACTAGGAGATAACAAAAGAGCCCTCATAAGTATAGGCTATTCTCCATCAACTAGACAAAGAAAATAAAGATATATACCCATCAGCAACAAGTAGTTCAGAACCACATTCAAAACTCATGGCTCTCTGAAACCAGATCAAAACTGTCAAGACTCACTACCCCAAAAACTCTACCTAAGCTGGTCAAGCTACTGAAATCCATTGGGAAGATCATGATGATCAATCCCTCCTACAACTGACGAATCTGACGATGATGCCTCTTCTACCACTGTGTCATCTGAAGAATCTTCATCATCAACCGCAGGAGGTTGAAACTCAGGATCGTCCTCTATGTATTCCTCTGGATCTTCCTCTCCCTCATTTAACTCCACTTCAGCGGGAGGTTCCGCAGGTCCTAATATCTGAAGAGGATGTGGTTGAGGAAATGGATCCATCAATCCGTGCTCTTCCAGATACTGTAGGTAAAGCCAAATTGGAGGTAGAGATACCTCGACCGTCTCCACTACGTGAATCCTCTGTTGGGGTCCTTCCTCTATTGTTCCGATCACCTCTCTACTCGGTCCATGGTAGGTGGCGCTGAGTGCCCCAAGGTTAATTTCCCAGGCACCACCATATTGTGCACGATCAAAAGTGATCGTTCGGACCCTCGATTGTACCAAGGGTATTTCTGGGTCCATCTGAATGTGTGTAAGAGTGAAACACCAATACATGGATCATACTCAATAACCACATACTAGTCACCATATAACACATCAACATTTACTAATTACATACATTGATAACAAACAGTTTATCAGTGGGTTTAACACCCCAAACATCATCCATAAAATTATGCATGACACTTCTATTCATCATCTAATTTTTGTCCTAATCTCATGAGATATCCCAACATCATATGATTTGATCAGACTCCATAGCCACACTGGCTAACTTGGCCATCTGCCAACAGGTGCGCAACCTCTTCCCATCCACAAAGGCATACATAGCCAGGCACACAAGGCCAAACACATTGCTAACGTCCATAATCAGTGGCCTACCTATTAGCAAGTAAGATGGGGTCTCCATGTCCTCCCTAGGCACATGAGATAAATGCACATCGGAATTACCTTTCGCCGCTGGTAATTAATGCATTAAACCACAAACCGCAGGCACGTCTGTCAAATGCATGCAAAACACTTTTGTTTTGTTCTTTTCTTTGTGTTCACTCTTTCTTTGCCGAAGCTCACAATGGCTTACGACTCACATAGTTTTAAAACACTTTTAAAACTTTCATTACAACACAGGACCTTACTGTCCGAGTGCTCAATCACGACACCTCTCGACCGATGCACCCGTCTTAGGTTCGTGGTACTAAAAAACATCTTCAATGTTTTAACACAGTATACCTCATGTATACAATATATGCCCTCAAAGTCCAAATGACTGAGTCCATCACAACACAGAACATTAGTACCCCGACGTCTCGGTTACTAAGTCCAACTGTACTTTCAATATGTTTTAAAATCAACTTTTGATTTTTTAGAAATTCCTTTCCAAGGTAGAAATTCATTATAAAAACTTAGTTTTCATAAACCAATGAGTCACTTGAGGTTTAATTTCCTCAAAATAGGCACTACCGTTTCGAAAATACTTGCCGTCTATTTTTTTTTCAGATTTGCCGTCAAATATTATTTTTAAGGCTTTTAAGCCAAAAACTTAACTTTTCCCACTTAATTAATTTTCTAAAATCACGATTAACTCATTTTCACCAATTAATTTAATAAAAGAATATTTTGTAATATTCTGGGTTTTCTTACGTAAAAATTCAGCAGTACCAAAATATTTTCACGATTTCGCACTTGTTGTGACTCATAATTCACTTTCCAAAAATAAATTATTAAAATAATAATATTTTTCAAAACTCTTTATGTTTCTCAAAATAAATTCCCTTTAATATTATATATCAATATTTTGCCGTTAAAACATTGAATATAATTTGCGAAGCTTCTTAAAGCTTTTATCCGTCTTTCTTAGTTGTGCACTGACCACTGTCAGGCTTCTCACACATCAAACAACAGTTATATCACAGATATTTCCCAGACAGATCATACATCACAGTAACATAATATAATTGCAGATAAACAATTAACGCAATTAAAACCACACAAATACAAATAACACAACAATAAACAACATAAATAAATACTAACAAACAAATAATTACAAACAACCACGGAATAACATATAGCCATTGAATAAAATCCTCCGATGTTCCCCCCTTACCTCTTGAAGACTCCTTCATAAACTTACAGACTCCTTCGAAATTTCAGTTACCTCGTAAACGTCGTACTCAACTAACCTTCAATCATTAAAACCAAATAGTTACAAATCAAGAAACTAAAACATTCTAAACCCTAATACATAGTCACGGCCTCTAGGGTTTTTGAATGACTAAAACTTCTAATCATGATTAAGTTATGGATTAATGATCCTTGATTAACCTAAATCATAGATTAGCGACTAAATAACTAAGTTTAAAACTCAACACTTCCTAACTCTTTTATACATAGATTCGGCCTTAATAGGTTCATAAAGATAGGGTTCTTAGTTTAACAAATCAACTTGGATTTATAAAGCATACATACTAAGAGATTGATTTCTAAGATCATTTATGAAAACCATGAACAAAACTCAACAAAACTCACCCACTTAGGGTTCGGCCAACATAAATATTTTTGAGTAAAATATTCATTTTAAGAGACTAACATGGATTAGAGTGTGTAGTCATACATGCCATATAGAATACATGATCATACATGAAAACACATGAACAAAACTCTACCAACACTAAGGTGATAGATTCGGCCAAGGCTAGGTTTTCAAGAAAGAAATTTTTGATTACATCATGCTCTTGGATTTAGATAATATGCATTATATCAAGAAGATAGAAAGTAGTTTCATCATCATTAGATTTTTCTAGAATTTATTATGACTTTTCAAAGTTCTAGGGTTAGAAACTTTAAAGTGATGAACAACTATGATATAAGCCTTGAATCAAGAAACTTGCTAAAGAACATAGGCATGATTAAGAATGAAGATTAGGATTTACCTCTTGAATATCAATGACCAAGGAAATCCAAGAACTTGCTTTACAAACTTAGAACTAAGGAACTTATAAACTTTAGAGTTTTGGAAACAAATGGCAAAAGAAACTAAATGAAAAGTGAAAGTATGGTATTTATAGTGATAGTGGCGCCATATTAGGAAGACTCTAGATGATGATGAGTTGTCATGTTAAGGATCCAAATGCAATCAAGTTCTAAGGACCAAATTGCAAAGATTCCAATAGTTGAAGGACTAGTTTGCAAATTATCAATAAAGTGTCATGATGATGATTTTGCCACATTAAATGCTATCTTATCTTGACTTTGTTGGCTGAATTTATGAGTCAAAGATAGGTTAGGATAATTCATGCATTTAGGAAGAATCAAGAACATTGTGGAAAATCAAGGATAATGTAGTATAATGTAGAAACTTGTGGAAAACTCTAGAAACATCATGATGCATTCAACAACAATGGGGCAGCCACAAATCCTCATGGGCTTGCGCATGGGCTGGGTTATTTTGGGCTTGGGTTCATTCTTGTGGGGCCCACTTGAAAATTTAATCATTAAGCTTAAGATAGGAAACTTAAATGGCTTTTTGGACTCAAACTATGAACTAGAAAAGTTTGGGCTTCTAAGACACGACCATTTGAGATTAGAAACAAGAATTCTAGCCCAATCCACTTGGAAAAACTTAAAAAACTAATTTAGGGACAAAAGGGTAATTTACAGAAAGTTCAGGGGCTTAAACGTAAAATTCCTAAATTTTCTATTTAACCCTGAAAAACCTTCTAGACTTAAAAATATGATTCATCCCATTGAATCATCTCAAAATCCTAAGATAAACCCTCTATCTACTCTTAGAAACTCTAATTTCCCTTTCGTCGTCTACCCGATTACGCTTTTCGCCCGTAATACGTAAATTATTTTATTTTTTCTGAAAATAATTCTAAAAATACAGAATTATAGAAAATAAAATAATAAACTTAAGTCTTTTGTTCACGAATTAAAATTAGGTCTTTTGAGCAGTATTATTATACCGTCAATGGAATTCGCGGGCCGGGTTTCGCCTGACTTTCCAACCTAAATTTTAATCGTAGCTTCCTACGGTCAAGTAGGATTGAGTAATAACCTCCGTCTATTTAAAATAATTTTATAAAACTCAAATAAATTTATAAACATATTTATATGTATTACTGTTATTTAAAACAGTAAAATACAGGGTGTTACAATCGTCATTTTTTACTCATCATCATCAACATCTAGAGGGTATACACTCTCAACTCTTACTTTTTAATTTCTTAAAAAGCTTTGATATATCCACATGCATATTATTTCCTTTAAGTTCATGATCATGTTCTTGATTTAAATTTTGAAACAAGAGATGAATTTATTCAAACTCATCATCATCCTCACTATCCATTTCTACATTTGCATGTAATGAAAAATCCATCAAAACATATTTTTTTGTTATGGCTTAAAATGGTATAAGGGGAAAGGTTGATGTTTTGTTGAAAATTCTACTTGCATGCCTTTAAAACCTAAATGCATGTGAGTTTTAAGCTTAAGAGCTTTATATAGAATTTGAGTTTTCATTCCTATTTGAGTATGAAGGCCGAAACCCTAATTGTTTGGGTTAAGGAGGCTTAACTTTGATTTTCAAGGAAAATGTGTCATTTTGATTCTTGATTTTTACATGCATGTGGTATCAAATTTGAAAATGGAGTGTTTTAAGTTTTGAGAAAATAGAGCACTTTGATCATCATGTTAGTCTCTTGCATGTTGATAAAAAGTTGAAGAAACTTTGAGTTATATTGATTTTAAGAAAATATTTTCCTTAATCTCTATTTTGATGCATACATGTGTCTATGAAAGTTTAAAATTTAGTTTTCCAGTACATACTTTAAGAAGGCCAAAAAATTTAGTTTTGAGGTTAAGAAATTTTAGTTTTTAAAATCTTAGAGAAATTACATGTTTTAAAATCTTCATTTTTTTGTGCATGCATGTAAAGGGAGTGTTGAAAAATAAATTCTAGTACTTATTTTATAAAAAGGCCAAACCTAATTGGTATAGAGTGAAAGAATTTAAAAATTTATTTTAAAGTTTTAAGACTTGATTTCACTTCTATAATGATTAAGGAAATTTAAATCCAAAAGTTTGTAGGAATTTGAAATTTTTAGCCTTAATTCCTCTAGTAAGGCTGAAACACACAATATTAGCAAAAGGTGATTTTATAAAAAAATTTGACATATATTATATGTTTGATTTTATTTAGATTTTCCAAACGTGAAAGGGAGATCGAGTTCGTTACCTTAAACACACGAAAAGACCATCAGTTGTTGCTCAAGCTAAGGTAAGGGGAGAAAGCCTGAGGGATATTACAATTGTGGTAACTATATGCTTGTATGTTTGAATTGTTTAGCTATGTTGATGTTGTTGCTACATGGGTGAAAAAGTTGGATTGCTATATGATTGTGTGTTAAGTCTATGAAGTTGCTGAAAGTTGTGTTGGTTGTTGCATAGAAGCCTAACCTTGGTTAGAGCTCAACTATTAAAGATAAAAGCCTTAAAAGACTATGTGGAAAACCACCAAACAAAGGTTTTAAGTTTTAAGTAGCATGTTGATAAGAAAAATTTATTCGGGAAACAAATTTTTAAAGATGTTGTTCTATGAGAAACTTTTTTTTTAGACTATTTTATGATGAAAAACAATAGAGGAAAACAAGTTAAATTCCAAGTTCTTTTGGAGAAATTTTAGTTCTCAATGTTTTAAGAAGATTTTCTATAACTCAAGGTTTTCAAGATGAATTTCAAAGGAAAAATGTCTTTTAGAAGGTTTTCTTTCAAAATGAAATATCCGATAACTTGGATAAGTTACGGAAGTTTTGTTTTCGGATTATTGTTTTTCACCGAGCGAAAAAGAAGAAAAGTTGAACCTAGTAACCGAGACGTCGGGATACTATTTTTTAAAAGCACGTTGATTTATGATCCGTGGTACATTGCTATGGACTGCTGTCCTACACATGTTGAAGTGAAATATGGTGAAGGTGATAAAAGGTGAAAGTTGTTTTCCACGACCACAAAGTTCTAGACTAGTGCACAGGTCTAGGACTGTTGTGATTAGACACTCGGAATTAAGGTCCTGTGTTGATAATAAAAGTTTTAAGACGTTGAAAACCTTGGAAGGTCGTGAGTCTTGAGCCTCGACAAAGGAAATAACAAAGCACAAAGAAAAGCTGAAAATAAAAATGATCTTTCTCATGCATTCATTTTTGGCAGACGTGCCCACGTTGTTTCGTATGAATGCCTTGAAGGGTCAGGTATCTCATGCTAAGTTGTTTCATTGTGACTTGATGGACAATGAAGTCCATATGCCTGGGTTATTGTGCCTTGTGTTGGACAGTTTGCTATGGACATTCACACACGTTGATCACTGTGCTAGGTGTTTTGGACAATGTTGTGGAAAATCACGTTGTGCCTTATTGACAATCGAGCCTGATCAGCTCATTTTTAAACTAAGTTGAATTCTCCGGAGATTTCCATTACACGTTGAACTTTAAAGATGTATGCGTTTTCAAAAACTACGATGAATTGTGTGATGTTATGTTTTATTTGAATATTTTATGTCATGTATGTATGATATCTGTTGTTTCTGATGTTATGTGTTGCAAGTATGTGGTTATCATGATTATCCATATATTGGTATCTCACCCTTACAATATATCAGGTTTTCCTGGTTCTTTGCTGTTGTACCTTGGTACACTAGGACAGGCGGTGCCGAGAAGCTCATGACCTCACTCGAGGATATTAATCCTGATCTTTGAAGAGGTGGGTGATTATTCCAATGGTAAGAACTACTGAGTTCTTTCCAACAGGTGTCTATTAGAACGACCGGCTTAGGATGTTTCCTTTGGGTTGTGTTCGTTTTAGAGAAGTCGATATAGGCAGTTCTGAAAAACCTTGTGTAATTTTGTAACTTCAAGGCGAAAGATTATTTCATGAATGTATATGCTGAGGTGCTATGATTTATAAATAAAATTAGTCTTTGTGTGTTAGTAAAATACAGTGTGATTTCATTTTAAGTGATGTGTGAATCATTTTTTGAGGTGAATCCTATAAAAGAAAAATTTTATCCCCATATTTTCATACCTATGAAGATAATAGATGTTTTTCCGAAAGCAACCAGTAAAGTTTCTTTTAATTTATTGCCGCATGTGATTAGGAAATAATGCCCAAGGGGGGATGTTAAAATGAGAGAGATAGAGAAAAAGCTAGATAGAGGGAGAGTTCATGAAGAGGAGAGGGAGAAAGACAAAGTTGTGAGGACCGTGCACGGTGGAGTGGGGGCGGTGCGTGGAGGAGGGGAGGGTTTTGTGAAGAAGGGAGGGGGAGGGATCTGCCGCACGTGAAAGAGGAAAGAGGGGAGGGTTCTGTGGGGAAGGGAGGCAGTGTACTCAATTTAGGTTTTTTTTAATTAGAAACTGAACTATTTTGATTGCTAACGGGGCGCTAATAAAAAATTTTGAATTATCGACCGAACTATTTCGGTCACTAACTGGTCAATAGTTGTTGACTCCTAAATTCAAACCTTACCGACCGGGTTAGCGACTGAATTATTTGCGACCAACCAATTCGGTCGTTAAATAAAAACGAGTGACCAATTTGTAGGAAACGTGCAACTGGTCGCTAAACCGGACGCTATAGCGACTGAATTGATTCGGTCTCTATATTTCGGTCGCTAAATTGGTATTTTCTTGTAGTGTATCAGGAAGAATTCCTCTATTTTTTAAATTTTTTTAATGATGCAATGATATGAAAATATTTTTTTAATTTTAATTTTATTATACTTTTAGTTAATCATAAAACATCTTAAGCATGGGTGTTCATTGGTTCGAATCAACCAGATGAAGGCTAGAATCCAAACCGAATCAATTAAATTGGTTCAGATTTTTGTTTTGTTCGGTGTAACATCCGTTTTTTCATGTGTGGTATATGTATGAGGATTAGGTTTAGGACTTGGATTATATAGTTGAGATGTAGTTTGAGGCATAGAGACCTTTGCATGGAATGTACGCAATCTTTTGGAGTAAGTTTGAAAGTAAGAACAAATTAGGGTTTTCCTGGTTCGCGTCTTTAAGTCGTATGAGTGTTAAATAAGAATTTTGGTGTTAGGATTGAGATTAGGCAATTTTCATGGTTTGAGGTTTTTATTAGGTTTTAATGAGCCTATATCTCATATTGGAGCTCAATCGGACGTCAAACGGACCCAAAACGTAAAGAGTTGACTTCTGGTCAGAAGTCAATGCTCAAGCATGGGTGTATCCATGTTCAAGCACCCTAGTCAACTAGACAGGGTCATGCGTTGACTTGCCACGTGTCAATCAGGGCTGACGTGGCACTCCAGGATTGGTTGTATGGCGCGGTGGTCCACCAACTCTGCAACGCTCGAGCGTGGAGAAACCAACGCTCGAGGGTGGAGAAGCCAACACTAGAGCGTTGGAGCGCTCAAGCGCTAGGTTTCCAGTGCTTGAGTGTTGGGACGTTGACTTGCAAAATAAAATGGGGCTTAAGTGACATAAGTCACTTAGCCCCATATAGAAAACAAAGACCAAGGAGAGCAAAAGAGAGTGTAGAGGGAACAAGATGACTATTGTGATATGATGATGAGATTGATGAGATGAAATTATTGTTGAGATTTATGAGATAGGGATGAGCGGTTAGGGCACTAGGGGGTGACCTGAAACATGGTCTGTGATATGGTTGACCTGAAACATGGTCTGTGGGATCTATTCCTCGGAGGGTGAATTACCGGGGTTTTGGCTATCGGCGAGACCGTCCCAGACATTATTTCATTATAGTCGCAGCTATAGTTAATGCATTGCATGAGCAGTCTGGCCGAGGGATCAGGATGGCGCCGAGTATTTGTGCAACTATAGTACCATTGCTTTGCATGGGCACCCTCCATCCGCGGACTAGAATGTACGTCGGGGACTCTGGAGACGGGGTGTTATGAATATCCAGATATGTGGCCGAACCTAATGAAATGATTCATACAGCATTGCATTGTATCATGATGGAGGATAGAGGAAAATCTTAGACATGGATTGAGGATGGTTGTGTTATATATATATATATATATATATATATATATATATATATATATATATATATGTATGTATGTATGTATGTATGTATGTATGTATGTATGTATTGGAGCTGGATGTTTAGTGTACTGTTATAGAATTAAATGTTGCTAAACCCTTTCCACGTTTGACGTTATATTATTTCTTATCCTCTTTTCTTTTGTTGTGTGTTTGTTTATTTATGTTTGTACTTTAGACCCGGACTAGACTAATGGTGCATTGGGATCATCCTTGGATGACCCAGATGCGGGTTCCCCTTTACTGGGACGTTTGAGTTTGAGTTCGTGGACCCTAATGGGTGGCTCGTGGACCTGGTCACTCGCTTCACCGTATATACGGGTCCAGTTTCTATCACTTCCGGTTTTGGGCGGGAGCTCCCTAGGTTTTGTTGGCACTTTCAGAGCCGGCTTGACCTCCCCTTCCCTACTCTGGACATCCGGACGGGAAGATACCGCATATGCCGGGGATGGCACTAGTTCCCTTTATGGTACCCTTTGAGGTACTTGTGCCAGGACCAGGACATGCACCTGCACCAGAGCCAGTGCTTGCACCTGTACAGGAGGAGGACCCAGTTGCACCAGTTCCGGACCCGGTGCCTGTTCCCGAGGTACCAGTACCTCCAGAGGCCCGAGCTACAGGTTTGGAGTCTTCTCGTGTATCATCCAGACTACATCCTAGAGATAGCAGGCTTTATCGTCAAATGTTCCAACGACAAACAGATAGGAGCTCATCTAGTGGTTAGTTCCAAGCTCTTTACTCAAGTTGGTAAGGTTTATGAATTTCAAATGCAATGTGTATATGCCATTCAATTAAATTTGTATATTGTATTAATATAGAAATTAACCTTTCTTAAACTCTTTGATTTCCAAACTTTATATTTCAAGTAAATGGATTAATTTATCTTGGATCTCAGGCTAAGAACTTTATTCTTAAGGAGTGATTGGACCATTAGGACTGTAACACCCCGATTTTCACTGCTTTCTAATATCGGTAATAAATATATATGTTTATATTTTTATCCGAGACTTATAAAATGATTTTGGATAAACCAAAGTCATTTCCATTTTATACTTATTTTTATAAGGTCACAGTGAAATTTTGGGTTGAAAATTCAGATGGAACCCGGTCTGCATTTTCGATGACAGTAAAATTTTACTGATCAGAAAACCTAATTTTGACTCATGAAAGAAATGGTTAGTTTTTATATTATGTTTCCAACGATATGGGTTATTTTGAAAATTTTCAAAATAAATAAGTTATTATGCTTATTCGGGTGTAAAACCCTAATCGGGAAATCGACAGAGTCGAGAATGGATGTACAGAGATAGAACCGGATGCGGGAGGAGCTGATCCATAGAGTGAGTCATCACCATGACTCACAAAGCATTTATGAAACATTAAATGCAAGTAATCATGTCTTTTATGTGAAAAGACCAAAATGCCCTTAACATTAACCTAACCTACCTTAGTTAAAAGTTAACCATGGTTAAGGCAAGACAAGTTCAAATTTGCTTCTTCATCCTTTATGTGGTCCAAAACTCAGTCACACCTCCTTCAACCATGACCACTCAATTGCAATCATTACTTTGGATGTGAAATGACCATTTTACCCTTGAATTTCCATGGTAATTACAAGTGGTACCATCACAAATTTGGACCAAAAATACCCTCCCCCCTACACGGCCCCTTCACTTACCACCACACTTAGGCAATTTTACATCATTGTGTGTTTTCTTCTTCATCCAAAAACACCATTTTCTCTTAAGAACTCTAAGAAAACACATTGATGTTCATACTCGCTGAAACTATACCGAAATCATGACCCTTTTCTGTTATGAAACTCGAAAAAAATTCTAAATGAAATTTGTTCCTCTTTCTCTCTTCTTTCCAGTAAGCTAAAGATCATAAAAACGGATAAGTAGATTGGGAGATATGCCCAAATTACCAAAACAGCTCAAACATTTTCATCATCTTCATCTTTCTCTCTAAACTTCTCAAGAACACTTATGAACACTTAGTGATTTTTGTGAAGAACTTGATCTTCTTCATCACTTGTTCATTATCAAGAGGTAGAATCTCTCTCTCCACAATCAATCCAGTTTTCTTCTTCATTCATTTCATGATTTCAAGCCATGAATCATGAACTTTCTTTTTCATGATGCAATCTTCAAAAATTCATAGAAAATTTTAGAAAAATCCATTTGACTTGAAACTAATTTCTATGAACTCATATTGATGTCTATACTCATCATCTAGAAGCATGAGCCCAAAAGAAATTTCTTCCCTATTTTTTTAAGCATGGCCGAACCCTAGATTTTGGGTGTCTATGGGTTTTGCTTCAACCTTTGTTCAACGATATGCATGGTTTTGCCTCTTAAATCATATTAGGTATTGAATCCAAGTGATTGAGAAAACAAAAATCAAATCCTAACCTTTTCTTTTCATGAGGGCCGAAACCCTAAAATTTTAAGGTAAAAGGATTTTGATTCAATTTTTGTCTTGTGACACTTGAAATCATCTTTATAATATACATGTTTGTTGAATCCAAGAGATGGAAATTAAGTGAAATTCCTAACTCAAATTTGTTGTCCAGGCCGAAACCCTAACTCATTGAGTTAGATGAGTTTTTGTTCAAGTTCTTGGTTTATGATCATTGATATTGTCATTCTAATACTTAAGGATCATTAATCCAAAAGTATTGAAATTTTTTAACATTCCTAGCTTGAATTACTTGAGTGGACCGAATCATTAGCATATGGTTTATGAAGTTTTGTTGTTTGATTGTTATTAATTTTGTGATAATTTGTTGTGAAGGATAAATCGTTGTTGATTATCCTGAGTGTGCGTAGGAAACGGAGATCGAATCGAAAAATCGTTCATGAAACAAACACTTGAATCTTCAAGAGGTAAGGGGAGTTTACCTGAGGAGTTTAAGATAGCTATATGCTATCTAAGAGTTGTTTGTAATTTTATCCGTTGTGGTTTTTCTGTGGCTTTAAAGTAATTGTTGTTTAATTTGATATATGTTTTGGATGTAATATGTGGAATTGTGTGATTATAACTGAATTGTTGAGTTATAATTTTGATGCATGCAATAATTGTGATGTATGTTATACTGTGTTGTGGTGAAATTATCTGCTGTTGAGTGATGGATTCAGGAACCTGACAGTGGTCAGTGTTCAAATTAATTTGAGGATAAAAGCTTGATAAGCTTATATATTTAATCAAAGTGATTAATTTGTGGAAATTTGAGGAAAAGTGGAAAAAAAATATTATTTTAATAATATTTTGGTAAAATATTTGTCAATAAGTGACAGTAAGGGCGGAACTGTAAAAAAATTTCTCAGGCATTAGTTTTTCCAAAATAAATTCGTTTATATTATAAAATGTGATTTAAAATAATTAAGTTATGAAAACAATGTGATATTGATGTCGGAATAGTTATTTACAACAGAAAGGTCATTTTGAGTTATGAAAGGATTTTCACGGCATAAGTTTTGGAAAAAAAAAACAGTTTTTTTTTTGTTTTGTTACAAATTATTGAGAAGGACTTTCAAAAAATTGATGTTTTTATGAAAATGATTTTCAAGAATGAAGATATTGGAGAAAAATTAATTTCTCTATCAGTTAATGTTTTATAAATGATTCTCAGCGGAAAAAGTTTATCTGCAAAGGAGTTTTAAGTCAGGGGAAAGCATTTTAGAAAATCATGGATAAGTTTCGGAACTTGGTTTTGATGAGTTGTTTTTCACAGAAAGAAAACTGTGTTTGAAAGTGGAAGTTGTGAGGACCTAGATAATCAAAAATGCCGGGCTAGTGTTCCTAGAAGTAAGTAAGTAGACTATGTGTCCTGTATGTGTCGTGGGTTAAAGTCCCAGTTGATACATTTGAAATCCATGTCCTGTGTGTCATGGGTTAGAGTCCCAGTTGGAACAATTGAATCCATATTCAATGTGTTGTTGGTTAGAGTCCCAGTTAACACATTTGAATCTTTGATGTGTGTGTCGAGGGTTAGAGTCCCTAGTCACACGGTTGAACATCTGTTGTGTCGAGGGTTAGAGTCCTTAGTCACACAGTTGAATATCTGTTGTGTGTCATGGGTTAGAGTCCCAAGTCACACGATTGAATATTTGTTGTGTGTGTCGTGGGTTAGAGTCCCAAGTCACACAGTTGAATATCTATTATGTCTGTCGTGGGTTAGAGTCCCAGGTCACACAGTTGAATCTCTGTGTGTCATGGGTTAAAGCCCTAGTTGGCACGTTTTGATTTCGTGTCCGGTGTTGAGAATGAATGAACTCAATGTTTAAGTAAGAATCGTCGTGAGCTATAAGCCTCGACAAAGAAAGAATGAATGAAAGAGAAAAGTAAGAAAAATGAATATTAAAGATGGGTGATGGATGTGGAAGTGTCATGTAATTTTATAAATTGCGGTGATTGCTGAGTACGAATCCCTATTCCCATATATTGTGAATACCATGTATATGCTGTTTTGTGTGTCGCGCATGTGGTTATCTTATCAAAACTCATATATTGGTATCTCACCCTTGCGATATATCTGTTTTTTTGGTGTTGCTGTTGTACCTTGGTACATGAGAGCAGATGATGCAGAGGATTTCCCGTTCGCTCGAGGAGTTTAGTCCCGATCCTTGAAGAGGTCGGTGATAGTGGTAAGGACCATGTAGGTCTTTCTAGTGGATGTTGTCTAGAGTGACCTACTTAGGATTTTCATGGGGTGTGTGTTTTTGTAAAGATAGTAAACGTAGTCTTGAGACATTTTATGTGGTTTAGTTTCCAGTTGGGAATTCTGAAATACTTTCAGGAAAAACTTGTACGCTGTGAAAGATTTAATTTTGAATATACTAAATTTCTGTGTTGATGAGTATTATATAGTGTTACCGTGGTAATATGTGTGGCAAATTTTCAAATGTGTTCAGTTGAAGAAAAAATTTTACCCCTATTTTTAGACTTATACAAAATTATAAGCATTATTTTTCGAAAGAAACCAGTAAATTCCTTTCAATTTTATTTTCGCATGTGTTTACGAGGTAATGCCCAAGGGGGGTGTTACAAGGACCACATGATGCTAGCGAGGTTGGTAGTATATGATGGCTCAGGCCAATGCTATCAGCTTAGGTGTGAGTGAGGTTTTTCCTATATTTTGAGAGGGGTCTGGGTGTGGAGAGAATCGGTGAGGCATCTTTCTTCAGTATTTTGATGTATTTTGTTATGATGCCGTTAGTTTGTATATATTGGGACCCTACTGATGGGAACCCCTGATAAGCCTCTGGCTTATCTAGTTTTATAACTAGTAAGACTGTGGTTTATGTGCTAATTATTCGAGTTCAATCTCGTTTTCACCCAAATTTGACCTTGTTTTGTTCCTAAGTTAGACTTTGACTCGGTTTATGTATTTTTAGTAGTTTTTAGTCTATTTGGAGTAGAATTATGCTTTTTGTTTCTTTTTATGTTTCAGGTTAGACGTGAAGCTCCTAGAGTCAAGGAAAATGAAGAAAACAAATGAAATTGCCATTCTGGAGATACTCGCCCCGCGAGAGGGAGATCGCCTCGCAAACCTGAAGACCAGCTGAGCAGCAACAGTCATCCTTTCTGTCTCGCCTCGCGAATCGGCTACTCGCCTCACGAATCATGAAGACCTGGAGGACAGAGACCATCACGGTCGTGACAGACTGGAAATTGAAGTCTCACCCCGCGAAACATCCTCTCGCCTCGCGAGAGTCCAATTTGAAAGCGCGCCATTTTTAATATTCGCCTCGCGAGCGCGCACAGATCCTGAATCCTATATATTGCTGTTTTAGGGCAGAATTGAGGAGCTTTTTGTTACTCCACTGTTTAGTAGCTTTTTGGGACGAATTCCTTGTTTTCTCGAGCTGCGTCTCCCTTTTTCTTTTCTTATTTTACTATGGTGATTATTTCCGATTGCTTGTGCGTTGTGACGGTCATGAGGAGCTAATCCCCTCTTCTAAGGGATCAATGAAACCACCCATGGCGGTGTAGAATTCGATGTGATGTATGATTCTCTTCCTTTTCTCAATTAATGTTTTCCAATTCTGATTTGATTGTGTTGATCATATGCTTGCGTGATTGACTAGTTAAACATGTTGAGGCTTAGGAGGTAATTCGCGTTTTAGAACTTGAATTGGGATCATCGATCGACTATTGCACGAGAGTGAATAGGAGATCGGTGCAACCTTATAGGAACCAGATTTAATAGAGTTTGATGATTGGGTTATGAGACCTAGTAAGTAATTAATTCAATCGTCGAATACGTCCTATTGAGCACGACAGTGGATTTAGGAGAATTCGGGGGTCCTGGTTGACATTGTAATTGAACCTAGGAAGGAATCATCATCACTTGGGTACTATGCATGATTGGGTAGGTGGATTTGTGACCTTAGATATTTTAATTTCCAGATTTTAATACCTTAGTTCTATTAGATTTGTTAATTTAATTTGCGATCCTATTTTCTCTCTCAACCATTTGCTGTTACTTGACCAACTTATCGAATTTCTCGCGAATTAGTCGAATTGGTAGCCCAATCCCAGAGTTCGACCTCGGTAATTACTTACCGTGTTTATTTTATTACTTGCGACGACCCGGTACACTTGCCGGTGACTCAACAAGTTTTTGGCGCCATTGCCGGGGATTGGCACAACCAATTTTCCTAATTTTCAGGAAATTTGATTATTTGGTTAAGCTGCTTTTATTTTTATTTTTATTTTATTTATTTACTACTATTTCTCTCTACTTCTTTGATTCCACTTGGTCTTGCCTTGTTTTTGTATGCGAGGTACCCTTTTCACAAGAGGACTTGCTATTTGATTCGGAGATCACCAAGACCGAGAAGTGCTTAAGGAAAGAAGCCAGAGAGTGAAAGAGGCTTGAAGCAATTGATCTTGAGGAGATGGCCTTCGGCGTTCTCTGACCCGATCTCCAAAGTTCAACATTTCTTTAACGGGTTAAGGGGCGCTGCCAGATGAATTGCGATGCCGCAGCTGGCGGCTCTTTTTCTTATTTATCAGCTGAGGATGGATGGGCGTTATTGGAAAAGATGTCGTACAGTGATTACAACCGTGGTAGGGAAACCTCAAGTGGATTCAGTTCTGCAACAATAGAAGCCATTCTGGAGCAAAATAGACTGTTGAAGATGCAAATGGCGGCTTTGTCTGAGAACAAGAAGGTGAATGTGATACACGAGGGAATGCCTCCGGGTTGTAAAAATTGTAACGGAGATCATGACACTCAGAACTGTCCGTTCAACTTCTCTCAAGAACATGTGGACCCATACCACAATTTCTATGACAAAGCGTGCCCCCGGAACAACTATAAGAGGAACAATGTAATCGGGAATAGGGGTTATATGAGGAGAGACCATCCGGGTTTCGCTTGGAGTAATGCTAGTGGTGGTCTAGCCGGCAAATGTACCCTCAACAGAATTGGCAACAACAACCTCAACAGGGTCAGAGGCCAAACTATGGGATCCATCAACACAATACTCAGCAGGCTTTTCGAGGGCCTAATCAATTGCAAATAACAGATGGTGGAAGGCAACCCTGGGAGTTGGCTTTTGAGAAGATGAGTGCAGCAGTTGAGAAGTTGTCAATCAATACAAGCACAACCATTGACAAGTTGGCAACTCATACAGGGGCGACAATTCAGAATCTAGAGACGCAGGTTGCTCAGCTCGCAAGGCAACTAAATGAGCGTCTCCCAGGCACTTTCCTAGATGATACCGAGAACAACCCTAAGAACCAATGCAATGCCATAACATCTAGAAGCGGTAGGGTGTTGGGATCTAACAGGGGTGCAACTAGTTCTCGGGAAATTGAAGACAAGGCCCCGGAACAACCAAATGTTGAGGAAGAGCAACCCGAGAAAGAGGAGTTGACAAGTGACAAGGCACTGGAGCAAGTGGGGGAGATTTGCAAACGGCTAGTACAATACCCACATGAAGCATTGTTTGAGCAGAATATGGTTGGGGGGATGGATCAAAGTGCAGATGATGTGGTAGTGGATTTCACCATGCTTGCCAAGCAACCTGAAATTGCTGCATTAGATAAATATGTTGGCTTAAATGCATGTGTGGACACTGGAAAGTTAGCCCCTTCCACTCGTCTGCTAATTTTCCTTATGAAAATACCATTTGACCTCGGAGAAAGTGAGTTCACAATTGTAGAGGTCAATGGAGTTTTCACACACGGGCTAGGTGGAATTGTGGATAGAGTCGTATTGCTTCTGCAATTGCCACTTCACAAACCATGGGATCCGGGTGGAGGATCTCACATGATGAGCATCTCTTGGCCCTTATGCCACAAGCTAATAGGATCCAGGTGGATGCTTCTTAATAAGTCAAGCTAGTGATGTTAAATAAGCGCTTATTGGGAGGCAAACCAAACTAGGTATTCTTTATCTTTCAGTCATTTTCCTATATTTATAATAAAAAAAAACACAAAAAAAAGAGAGATTCACCATGCGAATACTCAGTGGCCTCGCGAGACAGAAGCCCTAAATCTCAGAGGCATGCTCACGCGTCTGTCTCGCGTCGCGAGGGCTACTTTCGCCTCGGCACTCGGGCATCATCATTTGTTGGAATTCCATATTCGCCTCGCGAGATACTACTCGCCTCGCGATTCTAGAAAGTGTGAATAAAAATTTTCCAGATTCGCCTCGCGAGTGATCTCTCGCCTCACGAATCTACAATTAAGTTTTTGATTTGCAGGATTTCTTCCAGGAGAGGCCTTTGGCCCGACAGAGGGGTGCCCGAGAGACCAATTGGATGAGGATGCAACCATAGAAGAGCTTTGCGTGGAAGCGGCCACTACAACTTGATCAGGGAGCACCCTCTCCTTTCCTCACTCTTATTTTATATATGTGTTCTTTCATTGAGGACAATGTATGCTTTAAGTGTGGGGGAGGGAACCAATTGCCTTGTTCTTTGTTTTTGTTTGTGTTTCTGTTTTTGTTTGTCGCTCTTGAATAATTTGAGAAGATCAAGAGTATGTGTATGAATGTGTGTCGGCAAGCTTGTTGGATTTTAATAAAATTTAGCATAGATTGATTGCATGAATTATTTTGACCATTGATGATTTCCCCCTAGGTTCTGAAAATAAAAATTGATCCCCATGTGAAAAATTAAAAACTGAACTTTGAGAATTTTATTGTGATTGCTTGATTTATGACAAGTTTGGGGTGAGGGGGTGCACACACTAGGAATTGTATCTCGGTCAAACAATTTGCAAAATGTCCAGGTGAGGATTTGAGCCTCCAACTTTGTTTTTGATTGTGTGAATCACTTTTATGCTGCACTTTCCCGGATTTGCTTGAATCTCTTCATGGTTTGCATGTTTATGTGTTGCATCAAATGATTTAGGCAATTTTTTTTGAATAGCTACTTGGCCTAAAAAGAACCATCCCCGATGCATGTTCCCTAGTTAGCCACATTGAGCCTAATTGGCCTATTTTTTCTTGATGACCCTATATTATAAGCCAAAATCTGAAAAACCATGTTAACTCAATCTTAGGATTAGGGAGAGCATGGAAACTTAGCAAGAGAAGGGTTGTGAGAAACTAAGTTTGGGGTGGCTACAAGGGTGATATGTCATTTTGGGTTGAGAAAAAGAAAAATAAAGGTTGAAAACCAAGGCAAAAAAAAAATTACCAAAAGAAAAGGGGCAAAACAAAACGATTAGCAAGGAAAAGGTTGTAGTCACCCGAGGTAAAAAGAAAAATGGAAAAAGGAATTTGAGTGGAATATGTGTCAAATGCTCATGCTCTCTTAGTTCCTAGGGACTTAAGCCTAGTATCCTTGAATATCCTACCCTTAGCCAGGCCCCATTACAACCTTTAAAAGACCTTTTGATGTTGCATGCATGTTTTCGTGGGCACTATTTTTGAGTTGAAAATCAAATTCATGGGAAGTGCTCTTGATATGTGAAATTGAGTGAAAAGTTGATAGCCTAGACAAATTTGAGCGAATGAGTGAAATTTTACATACCCTTGTGAGGAAGGCAATTGTTTGAAATTGGTGATCTTCCTTTTGTGTGTGACTTTGATCCTCAACTTAGATTAATGATTGCATGAATGATGAAGTTCTAAATTGTTTAAAGTAAATGAATGTGGGGATTACATTGATGCAAGGGGGGAAATCATTGAAGAAAAACTGTTTTGTTAAGATTGCATGAAATTTGTGCGAAATCGATTGAATCCCTTAAGCTTGCCAAGTCTTGAGTCTTTTTGAGTTTTATCTTTCTTGGGGACAAGCAAGGTTTAAGTTTGGGGTGTTTTATAAGCCTCTGGCTTATCTAGTTTTATAACTAGTAAGACTGTGGTTTATGTGCTAATTATTCGAGTTCAATCTCGCTTCCTAGTTTGGCCCTGTTTTGTTCCTAAGTTAGACTTTGACTCGATTTATGTATTTTTAGTAGTTTTTAGTCTATTTGGAGTAGAATTATGCTTTTTGTTTCTTTTTATGTTTCAGGTTAGAGGTGAAGCTCCTAGAGTCAAGGAAAATGAAGAAAACAGTGGAAATTGCCATTCTGGAGATACTCGCCCCGCGAGAGGGAGATCGCCTCGCAAGCCTGAAGACCAGTTGAGCAGCAATAGTCATCCTTTCTGTCTCGCCTCGCGAATCATGAAGACCTGGAGGACAGAGACCATCACGTCCTAGCCGTGATGAAGGTCACGGCCGTGACAGACTGGAAATTGAAGTTTCGCCCCGCGAAACATCCTCTCGCCTCGCGAGAGTCCAATTTGAAAGCGTGCCATTTTTAATATTCGTCTCGCGAGAGGCTACTCGTCTCACGAGTGCGCGCAGATCCTGAATCCTATATATTGTTGTTTTAGGGAAGAATTGAGGAGCTTTTTGTTACTCCACTGTTTAGTAGCGTTTTGGGACGAATTCCTTGTTTTCTGGAGCTGCGTCTCCCTTTGTCTTTTCTTATTTTACTATGGTGATTATTTCCGATTGCTTGTGCGTTGACGCGCATGAGGAGCTAATCCCCTCTTCTAAGGGATCAATGAAACTACCCATGGCGGTGTAGAATTCGATGTGATGTATGATTCTCTTCCTTTTATCAATTAATCCTTTCCAATTCTGATTTGATTGTGTTGATCATATGCTTGCGTGATTGACTAGTTAAACGTGTTGAGGCTTAGGAGGCAATTCGCGTTTTAGAACTTGAATTGGGATCATCGATCGACTATGAATGGGAGATCGATTGCAACCTTATAGGAACCAGATTTAATAGAGTTTGATGATTGGATTATGAGACCTAGTAAGTAATTAATTCAATCGTCGAATACGTCCTATTGAGCACGACGGTGGATTTAGGAGAATTTGGGGGTCCTGGTTGACATTGTAATTGAACCTAGGAAGGAATCATCATCACTTGGGTACTATGCATGATTGGGTAGGTGGATTTGTGACCTTAGATATTTTAATTTCCAGATTTTAATACCTTAGTTCTATTAGATTTGTTAATTTAATTTACGATCCTATTTTCTCTCTCAACCATTTGTCACATTTGACCAACTTATCGAATTTCTCAGCGAATTAGTCGAATTGGTAGCCCAATCCCGAGTTCGACCTCGGTGAATTACTTACCGTGTTTATTTTATTACTTGCGACGACCCTGTACACTTGTCTGACTCAACAACCCCTCGACAGGATATTACCAGGAGGTTATGCATATATGGTTATGCTTATGCATGTATGTATATATTTCTGTATGGTAATGGTTTATATCTTAATTTTTTAATTTTCCGCCTTTCTAATATAAGCGCTAACGTAAATCATACAAATAGGTTTTAATAATTTCTGGTTTTCTTTAATGGGATGTCGGGCATCTCATTCAGAACCAAACCAAACCAAATCAGATAGTTATTGGTTTGGTCTCGTGTACAAGGATTCTAGATCCGAACCATACCGAAACGAACCAATTACTAGAATTTAATATATATATATATATATATATATATATATATATATATATATATATAAGTAAATTTAAATATTTATATATATTTTAATGTTTTAATAGTTTAATATATTTTTATTTATGCTTCAAACAATAAATATTTTTATTTATTATATTTTAATTTTTTATACATATAATTTAATATTTATATACTTAATATTTATTTAATATTTTTCAGGTGTGCAATATTCTAGCTAGCAATTAGCTGGGTAAATATCATGATTTTTTTAAAAAGATTTGAATTTGTTGTGTTTCCTTCCATTATGTTTGATTCCTATTTAAACTGTGAGCAACATCTTAGTTAATTATATGCATTACCTAATTTTACCGTTACACTAGCTCCTAATAATTTTGAAATCATTATAGTAAAAAAAAATGGGTATCTTATATATTTTCCTCATCACATGATTAGCATCAATGTGCCCTTTAAATTCTCAAATAAAACGCTTTTTATATATAAAGATTATACAATCCTTCTATTGGTTATGACCATACGCACCATGATGCTTACTAAAAGGAACCATCAATGTAACTATCCAAATTATTTACAAGGCTGAATTTGGCTGCGTCTTAAATGAGGTAGCTGGGAAGTGCCTCAGCGCTGAGGCATTGGTTTCAGTCATCCGATTTATTAATATTAAATTCAAGGACCAAATTTTTCAAGGACCAAATTTTTAATGGACCAAATTTTTTTAATGGACCAAATTTTTTTAAAAAAGTCTTATTTGCCCTTTACCCTTTCCCTAACCATCCGACCAGCCTGCGCGAACTCCGGGACGAACTCGGTCAACCTTGCCTCTTCACCACCACCTCAACTAGCCACCAAAGAACCCCAACCCCACCCTCACCCAACAACCCGACCCTAACCCGGGAAGATTTAGGCAACCACGATCCACCCGACCACGACAACTACCACCCGACCATGAACGGTGGGAACAGAGTCACATGGAGGAAACAAGAGCGTTAGGTGGCTACGGCGTAGGTGCTGAGAGATGATGATCCGCGATCCGGGCTGGGGTCTGTGGTTGTTGTTGTTTGTTATAGGTTTTTCGACAAGTGGTCCCGAGGTGGGTCGTGGTGACTTGTTGACGAAGGCCGTGGTGGCTCGAGACGGTGAGCACAACGGCGAACTCGATGGGTGCTCTCAAACGCATGTACTGGACATAATTGGGTCACGGCACGCCACACCGGTGTTGCCACCGCCACCCCATCCACTCCCAAGCAAAGATCTTCCACACGGATTTTTCCAGATCTGTGGCAACCATTTTGCCTCCCGTCCCGAACAACGATTTTGTAAACCTCCACCTATTCCTGTACAATCTCCATTGCTTCATTCACCCCATCTATTTTGGGTTTCATTTTCTTGTTTATGACTGAATGGGTTTATTTATGTGGGGTTGGTGTAGTGAGGGATGGAAGTTGGTCGATCTTGGTTAATTGGATGGAAGAGTGGCCAGATCTGGGGTTGAATGACTTTGTTTCCTGCGATGGTGGTGGCAAGGGGAGGGACGGGAAGAGGGGTGGTGGCACCACCATCCCGAGCAATGAAAAGGTCGAATCTTTGACAAAAAAAATGAAATCTGGCATGGTGGTGGTGGTGGTGGTGGTGGACAACGGTCATGTATTGGTGGTGGAAGAGGGATGAAGATGGTGGTGAGGAGTAGGGATTCTGGTTGGATGGGTGAAGAGACGAAGAAAAAGGTTAAGGATGACATTTCAATAACTCAACATAAAAAAAACCGTGCCTCACCATGAGGCATTTGTCTGGGTACTTCACCCTAGCCGCAACCGCTGAATTTATGTGTTTGAAGTTTAAAGAACTCCGGTTGCTTCAAGTGGTCAACAAATGGAGCTTTTCAAAATTTAAACCTAAAGAATATAAATACATCAATAGAAATAGTTTTACATCAATAGAAATAGTTTTCTAAGTATATTGAAATTATATGTTTATTATAGTATGATATAAAATATGGTAAAGATTAGGAATAATTTTTTAAAAAGTTGAATAGAATATAATTTTTTACTTTCTAAATTATTTTAATTAAATTAATTAAAAAAGTTTAATCATAAAAAAAGATATATCAAACGTGAAACGTAAGCTAGTGGAGAGATAAAAATAAAAATATATTTTTATTATATGGGACGGGTTGTGTAACCCGAAGGTCAACCCAAACCCGTCCCTTGACCCGACACCAGGTCACTAAATGGGATGTGGATTCGCCCTTTCTTTTCTACAAAAGTTACGTGGCAGACCCTCGAACACTATGGGTTAGGACGGGGTTTTGAACACCCCTAATCTCAAATACCTATCATATGGAACAAAATCCATATCTCGAGAACAAGAAAAATAAAGAAAATAATTTTACATTTATGATGATGAGCTTTTTGACCATGTTTACTGTGTTTTGGTAGTCATACATTTTATGATGACATCTTAATATATTGGACATGGGATACATTCCTCTAACCTCAAGTAGTTACTCAAATGTCTAGCCAACCGATGCTTTTGTAACACCCTGTTTTCTCGCATCTTGACCGGTAATTATATTTTATATTATTATTGGGGATCTAGAAAATGATTTTGAAGAAAACAAAATCATAGTTGAGACCTTCTATATCGAAGGAAGTTACGGTAAAATTTTAGGTTTAGAATTCAAAGTGAACCCGATCTGTGTTTTTCACCGACGAAAAGTTTATCGATGAAAAACTAATTTTGACTCATGAACGAAAAGGTTTAGGTTTATATTATTTTTCCAACGATATTGGTTATTTTGAAAATTCTCAAAATAAATACTTTATTTGGGTGCATCATTAACAAACGGGTAATCGGCCTAAGTCGAGAACAGATGTGTAGAGACAAAACCCAACATCGGATGATGGGACATCTTGCCACCTAGGGTGAGTGAGTCACATGGGTGACTTACCTAGCATTTATGAAGCATAATGATGACACCAAAATATCATGATATTTATTCTAGTGGAATGACCAAAATGCCCTTGGTCTTTAAGTGGAATTTCAAGAGTGTCCCTAAGTGGAATTTTGACCAAAATACCCTCCCCACCTACTCCTTTTGTGCGGAGATACACCAAAGACGGAGCACGAAGTCATCCATGATGACTCATGGGGGATGAGTCACCATCGTGAGCCATAAATGTCCATTAAATGTCATAAATTTTCATTTAATGAAAATGATGAATCACCATAAATGCATTTAATGCAAATGGTGAATCACAACAAATCATTTAATGCAAATGGTGAGTCATGGTAATGACTCAAACTAGCCATCATGACCAATCCATTAAACATAAAATAGTATATCTTTATCGGGGTGAAATCTTCAAAATGAACGCATAAAAGCCTAAATTGGGTAAACGCGAGTCGGATACGGGCGCACAGACGCCAAGAGATAAGAGCAATGAGTCATGGATCATGGTGGTGAGTCATGGGGGTGACACACCTAGCATTAAATGCATGTAATGATGACTTATATGTGATAAGTCCAAAATAACCTTATTCTTTCCTTGTAATTCCAAGTTTGCCATGACAACATTTTGACCCTTTGGTCCCTTGAAGCTCACGGCCTCACCCTCTATAAAAGGCCATCTCCATTTCATTTTTGCTCCTTCACAAGTGTTCAAGTCATTCTCTCACAAAACCCTAAGTTATTCCACTTGATTTACAAAAGAGCTCTAAGTTCTTGTTGGTTTCTTCAAATTCTAAAGGTATAGCCTTTTGATCCACGATCATATCTCAATCTCTCTTCACAAAATTTCTTCCAATCTCAAAGTTTTATTCAAGTTCAAATTCAAATTCCTAAATTTAGTATTTCAAATAATTCTAGAAAATCATCGACAATTCATGATAATGTGACATCAAATTCTATGATCTTCATATGACTTCTATATTCATCATCCAAGAGCTTGAAAAATTTAGAGATCCCTAACTATTTCTTTTGGTCTTGGTAGAACCTATACTTAAAATGGGTTAGGATGTTTTTTCTTCATTCTTAACTTGTTTTCTTGTTGATTGAACATGTATAGGTTTTTGAGGAAAAAATCATGGCCTACCTTGCTTGGTTTAGCTTGTTTTTGTTTGATCTTCAAGTGATCTACAAGAGGTATGGGGGAGATTACCACTATCCTACCTTAATGTAGATATGTTGATGCTTTATTTAGTGTCTATATAGTCTTGTAATTCCTAAATGTGAAATTGGTATATTTATTTGCCTATGTGTGTGGATCCTCTTGTAGGATTTGGGTGATCACGGTTGTGATATATGTTGGTTTTGATCCTAATGATTTCTAATTGGAAACTTGGTGGTTTTGATTGAATTGTTAAAAAACGCTTAACATGATTATTTAAGGCCATTCGGTCATGCCTGATTTAATGGGTTCCATGATGATTTAATTTTGTTAAATAATTATTATAAGGATTGAATGAATATATAAGTATAGAAATTGGTTTTGATGTGTATATTGAAAGATATGAATTTATGAGTCCATAGGGACTAATATGCAATTTCTGAGAATTTCAGTGGCTGCACTGAAATTCATATTCTTGATGTGTTAATATTGTAGTCCTTGATGAGACAAAACCATAGAAATTGGTTTGATGTTAATTGAATTAATACATAAAAGATATAAGCTTTTAGTAAACAAGGACCTTTTGCAAATATTGTAAATATTGGGGCAGAAATATAATTTCTGGAAATTTGAGGAAACTGAAAAATATTTCTAAAGAAGTTGGTTTAGTGTGATTTTAAGTTATAAATAAAAGTTATAAAGTTGTAAGTGAATAAGGACCTTTTGTAATTAATGAGTTTTGGGACTAAACTGCAATTTTCGAAAATTTATGTGATTGGACAGTTAGAAACTGTTTTTCTTACCTATCTAACTGTTCTAAAACTCCAAAATGAGATTTGGACTATTAGAGTTTATAATCGTTGAAAAAGGATTTACGCGATTTACAAACTTAACGACGTTCGGTCAATTTTTTAGGAATTTCGTATAAATGAAGAGAAAGATGTAGAATCAGTGTTTCAAATTTTCAAAATGAGTATTATAACCCAGGAGAGTAACATATTGTAGGTGAAGAACCATATTTTCAAAAGTATGGCTTTTGGGCCTTAATTCAGTAAAAAGCGGTGAAACCGTCGTTAAGTGTTTTAAAGGATTTTTGAGAAAATGTTTGAGAAACTAATAACTATGTATCCTTGATGGAAATTATTCTTAAAAAAATTGACTTGATTTTATCTAAAGGTTTTGGTTTAAAACCAAAAGTATTTTAGTCTTCAAAGACCAGCTTTTACGGTAAAATGCAAAAACCTAATTCATGAACGACTTAGTGAAAATACGAACGTAATAACTTATGACGTGGGGTGGAACACAAACTTATGTCATAAAGTATGGATAATTCTTTATCCATATTCCATAAAATTTAATGGACTGAGAATGATTTGTTTTCCTGAAGCCAAAGAAAAGGCCGAATTAGAAAAGCACAGAGAAATAAATAATTGGACTTGTGTTCCAATCTCATAATGAATTAGGACTTTTAATCAAGTGTTTTAAGATATATTTACACAAAGATGAAAAGGTTACTTGAAACCTTCTCATGTTAAGAACATCCAAAGATCTCGAGAAAGCACGTTGAAAGAATTTCGATGGAATCAAGATGTCATCGATGGAAAGATAAGAACAATGCATTTTCCCAATTTTGCCTAAACACATTGTGAAATTATGTTCGTAAGACCATTGTGCCCAGGAGATCTAGCTAACACTTTAATGCGGTGCTGAATTCGGTAGTGACGATCCATTGATGCTCTGGGGATGCCGGGGTTATGAAATACTCCATAGGCTAGTGGTTGCTCCTCTGTGGGCATGGTGATCTGCAATACTGTGACATACTCGACTTACTCTGCTTCGTGTTTTGTGGTAGTGCAGGATGTTTCGAAAAATCTATGACGTGCTCGTTACCTACTTTTGACGCATTCTTTTTATTACCTAGGTTAGTACCTCGGAACAATCTTCCAGACCACTCTCTCCAATCACATTTGTAAAACCATCCCATGGGAATTGATATGTCATTCCCCAAGTCTTAGATGTCTTCTATATAGGAAAACATTGTCTTTGTAGTCATATTTCCATGAAACATTATTGTTCGATATGGATGTAGATATGATTCAATATTGATAATTGCAGCACTGAGAGTCATACCACTATATGTCCATTTTATGTGTAAGATAAATGGAAATCTCACCTCCTTATTCTATTTTGCCTATGTCGACTAAGTTATGTCTTTGTATGTATTCTTTTGAGAAGATTGAGACGTCAAGATATCCTCTTTGCTCATTCATCAAAGAGATTGAGGTTCGAGCATGCGAACGATATGTCTAGTTTTTAGTGACGTCTTCAGAGACTTTGAGATATTCCAAGACGATAGTGTTTGTTTTGTCATGCCAAACTTTTCCCTTTTCTTTGAGATGGGCATGGCTGCCGATGGTTAGTAGCCATGTATTTCCTCTTGGAAGGGGAAAAAAGGCTTAGTCAGAGAGTTAGTATTGTGGGTAACTCCATGGTGTCTTTTGTGATGGCGTTAGTAGTGGTCTCAAATAGAGTTTCATTAGATCTCATCAATTTGTGTAACATCTCGATTTTTAATTGTTCTTTAATATCGGTAAATATATACATATATTTGTTTATTTTTTTTTTATCAGAGACCTAGAAAATGATTTTTGAATAAAACAAAATCATATTTATAGAAATTTTAGGTTTTGAATTGAGGCGGAACCCGTCTGCATTTTTCACTGAGGTAAAAGTTTACCATCGAAAAACCTAATTTGGACCCGTGAACAAGCGGTTTAGGTGTATATTATTTTTCCATGATATTGGTTATTTTGATAATTTTCAAAATAAATAAGATATTATACTTCATTCTAAGATCGTTAACAACGAGTGATGACGGTGTCAGAACGGACATGCAGACACAATCCGGTATTTGATGATGGGGACGTCTGCCACCTAGGGTGAGGTGAGTCACATGGGTTACTCATCTAGCATTTTTTAAGCATAATGATGACACCAAAATATCATGATATTTATTCTAGTGAAAAACCAAATGCCTTTGGTGTTTAAGTGAAATTTCAAGAGTGTTCCTAAGTGAATTTTGACCAAAATACCCTCTCACCTACTTAATTTCGTCCATCCCTCACTAAATCAAACTCATTTTCATTTTGATTTCATTTCATCATCTTTCTCTCAAAATCCCTAAGCTGGGTAAGCAACGGAATAAGATACGGATGCAGGAGACCATCAAGATGTAACGACTTGAAGTTATCCATGATTTCAAGAGGAATAGTCACCATGGTGAGTCATGGTGGTGATTCACCCTAGCCATCAGACAACAAAGAAATATCTAGATATTTAGAGCTTTAACCTAACCTACGTCTAGTTAACTCCAACTAAGGTTAGCCAACCATGATTTCTAACAAAATATCTTCTTCCTCACATGTGGTCCCAAATCAACCATACTCTATACTCACCATTACCACTCATTTATCATGATGACTTCAAGTGAAATGACCAAATTACTTATAATTAACATAACCTATGTTTGGTTAATTCAACGATGGTTCTCAGGCAATTCTAAATTGACTTCTCCCTCACATGTGGTGTATAACACAAGCCACACCACCACTAAGAGTACCTCCACCACATATTCATTCATAGCATAATGATTACTTATATGGAAAAGTCCAAAATACCATTAATCTTTCTTGTAACTCCAAAAGCTCGCCATGGTCAACATTTTTGACCATTTGGTCCCTTGAAGCCACGACCTCCCTCTATAAAAAGGCTATCTCCATTTAATTTTGACCACACTTACAAGTGTTTCATCTTCACTTCATCTCCATTCTTCATTTTCCTACAAAAACTCCAAGTCATCTTAGTGATTTACAAAGGAACTCCTAAATCTTGATCATTTCCTTGAAATTCCAAAGGTATAGTCTTATGGATCACATGATCATACCTTAATCTCTATTCACAAAATTTCTTCCATCTCGAGTTCTTCAAGTTCCATTTCTAAAATCTAGTTTTTCAAAATTTCAGAAATTCATAGAAAATTAGTTTAAGGTGAGATCAATTTCTATGATCTCCTGTGACTTCTCATTTTCATCATCCAAGAGCTTGAAAATTTAGAGATCCCTAGCTAATTTTCATATACTTGGCCGACAGAGACTCTTAAGTAGTGAGATGATTTCTTCCATTCTTTAACTTGTTTCTTGTTGATTGATCATGGCTAGGTTTTGGAGGACAAAACCGTGGCCTATGGTGTGACTGTTTTTGTTTGATCTTCAAGTGATCTACAAGAGATATGGGGGAGATTACGATTATCCTACTTAGAAGTAAATATGTTGATGGTTTAATTAGTGTATATATGGTCTTGTAATTTGTATGTATGAAAGTTGTATATTTTATGGATATGTGTGTGATCCTCTTGGAGGATTTGATTTGATGCTTGGTTGTGATATGGTATGATATGTGGGTTTTGTTCTAATGATTCTAATTGAAACCTTGGTTGTTGTTTGATCAATGTTAAAAACTAACATGGTTAATTTGGCCATTCGAGCCCTGTGATTAATGGGGTAACATGTTGATTTAAATTGTTTGAATAATTTTGATGAGGATTGAATGTATATGAGTACATAAATTGGTTTGGTTGATTTGGATGTGTATATTGAAAGATATGAATTCTTGTCTTAGGGACTAAAATGCAATTTCTGAGAATTTCAGTGGTTACACTGAAATTCCTATTCTTGTGTGTTAAGATTGTAGTATTTGATGAGTGCAAAACCATAGAAATTGTTTTGCTATTAATTGGATTAATAAATAAAAAGATATAGCTTTTAGTAAACATGACCCTTTGCAAATATTGTAAAATATATTTGGACAGAAATATAATTTCTGGAAATTTGGGGAAACTGAATTTTTTTTCTAAAGAGTTGGTCTGGTGTGATTTGAAGTTATAAATAAAAAGTACAAGGTTTTAAGTGAATAATTACCTCTTTGTAATGTGAAAGTTTAGGGACTAAACTGCAATTTTCAAAAATTTATGTAATTGGATAGTTGGAAACTGTTTTTCAAACCTATTAAACTACTTCTAAAACTCCGGAAATGAGTTTTGGACTATTAGAGTGTAAAATCATTGGAAAACGATTTACCCGATTTACAAAATTCACCGTTCGGTCAAATTTTTAGAAATTTTGTATAAATGGATATTAGATGTAAAATCAGTGTTTCAACATTTTCATATGAGTAATAGATAACCTAGGAGAGTAATACATTGAGGTGAAGAACCATGTTTTAAAAATATGGCTTTGGGGCCTAAATTCGAAATGGGGAAACGTTGTTAAATGTTTTAAAGGATTTCCAAGACAAATGTTTTGAGAAAATTGATATCTATGTGATCTTAGATGGAAATTGTTCTTGAAAATTGATTTGATGTTATCTAAAGGTTTGGTTTTTTTTTAAGTCAAAGTTTTAGTCTTCCAAAAATGACTTTTACGAGTATAATATAAAAGCAGAAATCAAAACAGAGCAGTGAAAATCACGAGCGTAATAATTTATGACGTGGGGTGGAACACGTCTTTATGTCATAAACTATGGATAATTCATTATCCATATTCCATAAATTTAATGGACTCGGAATGATTTGTTTTCATGGAAGCCAAGAAAAAGGCTCAATTAGAAAAGTGCAGATAAATATTTGGACTTGTGTTTCAATCTCATGTGCGTTAGGACTTTTAAACAAAGTGTTTTAAGATATCTTTCTGCAGAGAAAGGTCTTGGCTGACTTGGTAACCGATGTTGAACATCTAAGCATGCGGCTGCGTTGAGAAAGGTAGATGGAATGAAGATGTCATCAGATGGATAAACAAGAAGAATGCATTTTCTGCAAATTTTACCTAAACCACGTAGTGAAACTATGTTACGTAAAGGCCCGTTGTGCCTAGAGATATTGAGATAACGCTACCAATGCGGTGTGAATTACAGCAGGGCAGTCGGTTGATGTTTGAGGATGTCGGCATTGTGAAATACTCACATGTAGTCCCGATTGGGTTGTCACTGCTAATGGCGTGGTGATATGGTAATACAGAAGCATGCTCCAGATGTAATGAAACGCTACGTGTTTTTTGGTAGTGTGGGATGTTCTGAAAAGCCTGGCGTGCACCACCATCTATTAGGCGCATTCTTTATTACCAAGGCTGTTGAACCTCTGGAACAATCCTCGAACCACTCTTTCCAAGCGTTCGTAAAACCATGGTATAGGAATTCAGAGTCGTTCCTCCAGTCTTGGATAATATGTCTTCTACCTAGGAAAGCGGTGATGTGGTCATGTTTGCATGAAACATTGTGTTTTTGTTATGAGTGTAGCTATGATTGATAATTGTAAATTATGCGTACACGAGAGTCGGTACCTTGCATATGCACTTATGTAAGATCAATGGAAATCTCACCTCCTTATTTTTATATTGCCTATGTAATGTTTATGTGCGTGCAGTATTCTTTTGAGAAGATTGAGGCGTCAAGATGTCGCTCGAGGCGACGCATCGTAGAGGATGGGTTTCGGCGTACGGACGGTATGTTAGAATTTCTAGTGGACATCTTCAGTTATGTCGATGGTTCGTAGACCATGTGTGTTTTCCTCTTGGAGAAGAGTAAATGGATCGAGAGTTACTTTTGTAGTGACTCTAGTAGTCTCTTTTTGTGATGACATCAGTAATCTGGACTGGAATGAGTATATGGTCTGTTTGGGTTCTTCTTTCTCACGTATGAGAAAGTCGTCTTTCTATTTTAGTTTAATTGACTTGGTATGTTTGGGAGTTAATATTCTTTGACTTTATGGGCTGAGCTCCAAGTATCTTATATTTTAGAATTTGTGTCTCAAATGTCTTCATCTTGGATCTTTATCTTTGTTATGATTTATGTTTATGAGTCGGGTTAGGTATTATGTAAATGATTTTCGAACTTATGATCTGAGTATGATAATGGAATATTTTATTGTCCATTCATTTTAAAACAAGTTATATTTATGACTTACAAAAAAAAAGAAAAAAATTACCCGTTCTTTTATAGCCAATTTTAATTAACTTACTTTTTGGCTTTAAAAATATAGAAACTACGATGTAGCGTGGGGGTGTTACATTATTGGTATCGAGTTAGTAAGTCTTTGGACTTTGGGGTTGGAGTGCATTGTCGTTTTGTTGTGTCTTCTCTGGTTGTGTCTTGTGTTGTTTTGTATTGTAGGTTCTCTGAAGAACTCAATGTTTGAAGGATAATGACATTAGTACATCTGCGTGTGTTTATGTTCTTTATAATGTTTGTTGAAAAAGAATAATATTGTTTTTATGGCGAAATCTATTATGTCTGCATGACTAATTGAGTTTGGTCTTGTAGGATTATCATGGCTTCGTGCGAATAGCTCACGAATGCGGTTGTGCGGCGATGGCACAAATGGCCCTGCGTTTGTGCGGCGTGAAGAAAGGGCCCAAATCGGTGGATGAATTCGTAGAAATCCGCCGGATTCAAAGGCGGGGATTTAAGCAGGCGAGATGAGCTATGGTTAATCTTTGAGGAAAGAGAAGATTTTGCTGCGATGGTGTACGGGGATAGCGACAAGGTGACTTATCTTTGCGCACATGTTGGTGGACGATCTTGGTGGTGGAAATTAAGGCTGCGCGAAGTGGCGAACAAGATCAACAAGTGGCGGTGATGAATTGGGAAGCTTTCCGTGAAGTTTATGGAAATGTACCGAGCAAGTGCAAGAGATGATGAAATGGAATTATACGTAGTTGAAGCGAGGAGTATGAGCGTAGGCCGAATACGACACGGTTGAAAAGCTTGTAAGTTTTGGCCTATTTATGTGACGATCACATGAAAATGGAAGTGTCGCGAGGTTTGAAGGGGATTGTGGTATAAGTGAAAGAAGTAGTAGTTGATGGAAATATACATGACTAGGGTGGACAGGGTGTGAACGAGATAGAGGACTTTGGAAAGCGATCATTGGGCTAATCCGCGGAGTTTTGGACCGTCTAGGTTCAGAGAGTACAACAATAACAACCGATTTTAGAAACCATAAGTGAGACGCAAGGCCTTGATAGTTCAACAACGATCTTTTGGTGGAAGCGGTGGAGGTTTTGGATCATCACAAGATCTTTCAGCGGAATTGCATGAAGTGTGGCATGGAATCAGCCTACAAAGATTGCAGATTACGAGCATTATTTAGCTTTAAGTGGAAAGAGTAGAAGTGATATCAGCTGAGGAATATGTGAATGATCAAAGATGGAACAGCCACGTGAGGAGCATCATTCATTTAAATCAAAGTAGTTATATTCCGACTTTAAAAATAAAACAAATTACACCATTCTTTTATAGCCAATTTTAATTAACCCACTTTTCAGCCTTCCAAATGTCATATAATGTAACGGAGGCTGGCAGTCTTTTGGGGTTGGGGTTTAGTGCATTTGCCGTCTTTGTTGTGTTTTATACGGATTTGTGTCTTAAGTGTTTTGTGTTTTTGGTTCAATGAAGACCAGCGTTTGGAAGGATAATGACGTTAATTAACCAAGACCAGTGAGTTTATGTTTGCATGGCGTTGTTCGAAAGGATACAACAAGTGTTTGTTGATCTTTTCATTATTATTCCCGAGGAGGAATAATATTGGACAAGATTTTGATGTGTGTTTTCTTCCTAGTTTTGGCTTCTACGTGCTTTGATTAGAAAATCATGGTTGGTCACAGGGAACATGTAGATATGATTACGCAGCAAGGATCAAAGATATGGTTGTAATTTGTACAAGCCTTGGGGAGCTAACACATCGACTATGTACGTCATAGCAGGAAATTTCTAAGAGGCGAGGAACTAGTTGAGTTTGCGGTAGTAATCACCTCGATTTGATGGTGAGCTTAATAGGAGAAGGCAGGTTTTGGATTACGAGAAATAGAAGGTACGACATGGAGTACACGATCATTGGGGGTAGCTTGTCGCGACATTTACGTTGATATGGGATGTTGGATTTGGTGGAGAAGAAACTTGCAGTTGTTGGTAGCAACAAAGAACGTCACTTGAAGAAGTGTTTAGAAACAGAATTTTGGAAAGTATGCTTCCAGCGAGCGAGTCGGAAGAGGTATTGGAAAAACCTAAGTCCCAGCGTTGGTAGAGATGGTGTCTATGAGCTTATAAGTAGTGGGCGATATAAATCCTGTGACTGGCTTTTGGGAATGAGTTAGGCCCCGAAATCTAATAAGAGGAGATTGAGTTCTGCGACACGGACAGAGGACATGACTGTAGTATGCGCTGAGTTGGAAGAAATTTGATTAAGTTCAAGGAGTTTGTATTTAAAGAATTCGTGGAAGTGCGTACTGAAATAAGAGGAAAACTGAGGTTGAAATGAGAAGACAATCTTGTCATTGAAACTACGCAATTTTCGATCTTGATGAATGAAAAATTAACCGAGTTCCTCAGATAGGTAAGATGGTAAAAAGAAGCTTTGAATCTGCGAGAAGTTTAGAGACAACAAGGCACATTGAGGGAAAGCGTCATAGGAGTCAACGTGGTCACCATAAAGGGAAGTGGATTAGTGGTGGGTAAGGTGAGATATAAGTCTGAGGAAGTCTCTCACCAAAGTAAAATTGTGGCATAAGGTCATGGTACAAAGAAGCTGCAAGATTCAGAATCTGTTTGGTGGCCCAAATGTGGACAACCTGGACATGTCGCTGGGTGTACAAAAAATGTATTCAAGTCGGTCCGCATCTGTGATGCCTCCCGCAGGCGTGTATGAAATAAGGTAAAGGACATGCAACTGTTGCGTTATCAAGAGATCTATATGCTTTGGTGTGGGAAGCTCGAGCTGCACTCTCGAAGGAGTGCGGGCAGCCCAAAATAGATTCTGGAAGTAACAAGTGAGGCTGCGAGGCTTAAGCTAAGGATCAGAATAAATAAAAATGTGCAGAGAGGTAGATTCTGTGCTGGAGTAGATAAAGTAGCTAGTAGTTATGAAAATTGGAATCTTCCGCATCCGTGGGAGCGGCGTCCCTGATAGGATGAACCGCGTTAGTAAGTGTGTGTAAATGAGCTTTTTTGGTATCTTTAAAGAAAATTAGAGAAGTAATCATTGTTGATTTTCCATGAATGTGTAAATACTCTGTGTATTTATCTATGTACTGCCTATGTTTATGTAACATGACCTAATTTGGTTTAGTTTCATCTTCGCATCTTTTATTGTCTAAGTTTTATGCGTAACAATCAGAATTACATTCCTATATTATTTACTTAATGCAATTATCTTTATAGTTTCTTGATCACACATCTTGGTTGGGAAAACCCAGTATGATATTTCCTTGTTGTTGAAAATTGAGTTTTGTAAACTTGACCATTTACTTTTAGTAAATGAGTGCAATTTAAAATGGAATGATGCTGCATATCATATTTTGTACACCTTGTGGGTAGGAAAGTTATAAATTTTATGGCGGATGAAATTTTCACAGTGTAATCAAATTTTTATGCCGAATGAATCGAGTTACCTCGTGTGAGGAATTCGCAAAAGTTTATTGTTTCTCTTAAAGGTCAAGATAAGTTTTAATTAAAATCTAGACTCTGGAAATTAAATGGTATCATCATAAAATTTTGTCTTTTGAAGGAAGTTCTTGTTAAGGAAGGAACTTTATTAGGATCGTGTTTGTACAACCCTGTGTTACAAACATGAATCAAGAGCTTGCTTCACAAATTGGACAACTAAAAGACTTATGAGCTTTAGGGTTTGAACAAAAGGCAATAGAAACTAAGTAAGTGGGAGGGTATTTATGGGTGATTACGCCATCATAGAAGGATCTAGTAAGGATGAGTTGGCTTGTTCAAATTATTGAAGTGCAAATAATTCTGGGGACCATTTTGCAAAGATTCAAAAGTATAAGGACCATTTACACCAGAGTGCAATAAATGTAATGATTACCATTACATTAAATGTGGTCTTATCTTGACTATTCTTGGCTGATTTTGTCATAAGAGATATTTTAAGAAAAACCTAGAACATTGAGAAGATTTGAAGATAGTACAGATCTTGTAGAATAATTTAGAAAATGTGAGCATTCTAGAACAATCTTGGCTCATCCAAAAATAAATGAGAGTCGACCTCTGTTCCCTCGTGGGCTTGCGCATGGGCCTAATAAATTTGGGCTTGGATTCATTTTGCGGGGCCCGCCTAAAAGATTTAAGCTTAAACATGACATAGGGAAACTCATATGGTTTCTAATGGGCTTTATGGACTTAAATCCAGACGAAGAATTTGGAGAAGCTCCATATACGGTCCAATAGGGTGGGACAAGGTCGGCGATTCACTTGAAAACTTAGAAACTAGCAGGGACAAAGTGTAATTAATAGAAAGTTCAAAGGACTTAAGCATAAGTGAAATTAACGAGTAGTATAATTATCTTGTCAATGGAATTCGCGGGCGGGTTTGGCGACTTTCAACCTAAATTTTAATAAATGCCTTTTTTACTATACATTCAAGTAGGATCGGGTAAATGCTCAATCACGCATTGAAGTAGTCGGCAACCGTTTTAACTCTTGAAAACTTTATTCACATACTTGATCCGTATAAAAGCTTGAACCTTCAGGAGTTAATTGAGTAAGGGGTCTACTATTTTATAAAATCCTCGATGAATCTGTTATATTATCCAGCTAAACCCCTGAAACTACAGTCTAGGTCCTTAGTCTTGGGCCTTTCCCATTATGAGTCTCAACAAACAATGGATCAACGGCAATTCCTTCATGAAACTATGTGCCACTAAGAAATTGAACTTGGTCTAACCAAAATTACGCTTTTCAGGTTTAGCGTAAGTTGTTTCTCTTTTTAAATTTGAAAACCACTGTGCAGAATGTTGAAGCGTGTTTTTTCTTTCTTGGGAAAACGATTAGAATATCGTCGGTAAAGAAAACAACGACAAAATGATCACAAGCTGGGGCAGAAAATCCCTATTCATGTAATCCATGAATATCGCTAGAGCATTAAAGCAGCTTTCGAAACGGCATCACCAGGAATTTTTCGTAATATACGCTGCGTGTTCTAAACAACTGTTTTTAGAATGTCTACTCTGCCTTCGCGCGAATCGTGTGCCCGACGTAAATCTATCTTTGATAAAGCGGCTGCTCCGCGTAACTGATCATTAAATCTGTCTAATAATAGTGGATACTTTATTCTTGTGTCATTTCGCTAAAGCAAAAAAGCGAAAATCTCTGCAGCATGTAGAGATTCCAGTGTCTTTCTTCTTTATGTGCTTACATTGGAGCTCCCCAGAAGATACATTTGGAGTCTAATGAATTCTTTTTCGCATCGGTTCCACTAGTTGTCCCTTTAATTCCTCAAGCTCTGATGGCGACATTCGATATGGTGCTATGGATATTAGTCCAGTGCACCTGGAACGAGATCGATAGAACAGAATCTCCCTGACGGTGATCCGGTACATCTTGGAAAAACTTCCAGAAACTCGTGACAATGGGTATCCTTGCAAGTCTAACTCACTCTTAACGTCACAGGAAAATAATAGCATGCATATGCGCTCCTAACAAAAAAGCTTTACTTGATTAGCGATTAACAATCCGAGAGAAATCTCATCATGCAAGAAAAACTGAGGTTTTGAGCATAGTCAATCAAGATATGGTTAGAACAACCAATCCTTGCCACAAAATTACATCTAAGCGTATTAAAGGCAAAGCGGTCCAGTTAACAAGAAAATGTTTATCCTGAATAATGATATAGGACAATTCAAGTAAACAAAGTGGCTAAAGCGAAACTAGCATTAGGAGTTGAAACAACCGGAATCCTTACAACAAAGAAGAAAGCAGGCAATTTTAATAGTTTCACACAATCCCATCGAGATAAAATCGTTGCACCTGAATCAAAAGCACAATTAAAGATTACAGTTTATGTCATACTTTTACCCCTGTCGTCGTCGATTTGAAGCTTGATCCACTCATCGTATAAACTCTTCCTTTGGCTATCGGTTTATTTGCTC
>CM061062.1:138054300-138082697 GCA_030762895.1 Sophora flavescens
TATCAAATTTAATTATTCTATATTTGTTTGTATTTGGTTTTTTTATTCACATCATCACTGTAAGTAAAGAGGCACTAAACCTGTTTTTTGGGAGTGTGCTTTGTATTGTCAGAACATCCAAGGCCCCCCAAGACACAGCATCCTCAAATGAAAAGTCAATCTTGATAAGAACTTAGGAAAAAAGCTTCAAATAAAATAAAATTCATGGGACAACACAGTGGAAACTGTGACTGAAAAGGAAGGTTTTACAGGGTTCTCAATTAACATGACATAGTGAGATGCTTGAGAGTGATGTTAAAGGTTTTAGAAGGTTAAATTAAAAATCAATAGAACAATTGTAAAATTTTATACGTGTGAACAGTGATTGATAATTTAATCAATATATATATAGTGAAGTTGCAACCTTCAAAATCTACCAGTATACTCAACTGCATTGGTAAAATTGTTGTTTACAATAAATTAAAATTTGAATACTTTCATATCACATTCAAAACAATATTGTTAAGTTATGAAGCAAAAGTAATTTACTGCCAGATTAATTTTATAACCATAATATTATAATAAATAAATAAATTTAAAAAATATTACATTTAAATAAAATCTTAAAAAATAATTCATTCCCATCGCACTACACATAGAATTAAAAATCTAGTTTAAATAAATTATTCTCACAAACAAATGATTGTAATTTTAACCGAGTTCCAAACTTAGTAACTTCAATTAGCTCTATCATGGAATTACCATATTTCCTCACCCCTATTTCCTTCTCTCTCTAGCGCACTGCATTAGATTAGAGAAAAGCAATTTGTAGTTACCAAATTGCATTCTTCAGAGAGAATAAATCAAGTCACCGAAAAGAAAGGACAGAAGTAGGCGGTTCAAATTATCCGGTTTGGGAGTTGCGGCCGTTTGGTTGCCACTCTGTCCAACACCGCTCTTCCCGCACTGTTGCCATCCATGCTCGATTCCTGGCTCAGCAGCAGCTGCTGCCCATACCAGTGACGGGACGTCGATAGATAAAGTTCCCAATGTGCGCACGTGTTGGCTCTGGTACTCACCATCATCCACTCGGCTGACCCTGAGACTAATTCAACTTGCAAAACACACCTGTGCACCAATCCGTTATCTTACAGGTATTTGAATTAGTTGAAATAAGAGGTGCTATGTTTATTAATATTAACCAATTAATGTAAAGTCAGGAATGTATTCTAGTTAGAACAACGTGCTGTCGGAGATCGAGAAAGAAGCCACAAATGGTATGGTAAGATATTATTGGAAAGGAAATTCAACTTTTCTTTTTCCATTTTCAGTATTTAGGGATGAGAATGATATGTTTCATTGTTTACGTTTGACTACCTTCTGACTTATTATTTGCTACTGTCATACCATTCAATTCAGTGAATATGTTCTACTAAATAGTTAACAATCCAAAGATAGAAATATTCCCAGAAATGTCCTGAAAAAGAATTTTCAAGGGTAAAAAAACTCTATCTGCGTCTAGCCTAGCAGGCAGCATGGACCTTAGTGTGTGGGGGATGTCCGTCCCATTACCTCTTTAAAAAAAACAATATTTTTAAATACAAAGTGAATGCTTGCTCTTCCCATTGAAAAATTAATATCCTCATCAATTGTAAAGGTATTTGTTGTGATTTCATGAATTAAATTTAAAGATACCTCAATAAAATCTTTGGAGACTTTCCTTATTTATTTTATAATACAGATACGTCTATTTTCTTTTTAATTTCCTCACTTTTCTATTTCATATATTTTTTTTCTCTTTCAGGTTTGATTATTTTCTTCCATTTTACTAGATTGAGTTGTTGATTTGTAAGCTTTTAGTAATTATTAACATGTAATTCATTTTTGAATGTTTTTTAGGATTGGTATAATTTTTGAAAATAAAAATGGTTAAATATAAGATAATTGGTAGATTTTTTAAAGAGTTGATTCTTTATCGTTGACAGTCCCAAAGTTTTTACACTATCAGGCGGGGATGGTGGGGAATATCAGCAGATGTTATGGGTAAGCATATCCATGGATAGCAGTGCATATTTAGGTAAAATAAAGGAGAAAAAAATAAAATTATACGATATATTATATGCTTGTGTTTATAACATAACTATATTTATTTTAAAGAATTATTATTAAGGGTTTAACAAACTAAAAATATCACAAAAAAAATGTTTATTTCCTTCTCAAAATGATAGAATTGGCCATCACATATATATTATATACTCAATAAAACAATATTTATTGTGAACCTATGTATTTGTGTGGGTGATGTACGAGTCCTCATCCCCGTATCAGTGGTATCCATTTACTGCCCATTGCGATTAATCATGGATATCCGCCACAAAAGCGACTCATTGTTTGCCTTGAATCAAGCTTCCCATCTATCTAGTATCTACACGTGCACTGCTAAAGCACGGTTAAGCTACGCTTCCCACCAGAGATCACTTTTGCCTAGAAATCCCGGGAAAAAAGTGCAAAATCGACAATCATTGAAGCAATAGCATTCGCTATATATACCATCGATTCATTACTATACAAAGTAATGATAAGAGAAAAGTTTTGTAAACACCAAATTTTAACGTCACAGAAGATAATAAGTGTGAGAGATAGAGATAAAATATAGGGTGTCATATACGGTATTCAAATTTTGATGTTCAAAATAACATAGCATAATGATAATACGATTTATTTTGGAGTAACCATTGCTCATTAGATTTGTTTAAATCCTTTTCCCCTAAAATTATTTACATCTATACCATAATTATCTTTATCCTAGCAAATACTCGGAGTCTACTTCCATTCACCACAAATGTCATGCAAATATTAGCCAACAAACTAAACCAAAAAAGCTTCCCAACAAATAAAGGTATTGAATAAGCTTTTAAAAAAAATTAAAGATAGTAACAAAATACTTTTTTCCCATTCACAATTTCGTATTTTTTTAGAAACATGACTCATCCTAAGCCTCAAAGGTAGAGAAGTACCAAAGTGCTGGAAGTAATGCATATATTTTAGTCATTTAGGATCCGTTTGTTTTAGCGATTTGATAGAATTGATTTCGGAAGAATTAATTTTGGAAGAATTGATTTTGGAAAAATCAAGGTTAAAAATTGATTGTCTTTGGCCTGCAATGTTTTAAAAGTGGGTTTAGAAGAATTGATTTTGTTTGGATGATAAAGTAAAATCACTTTTAGTATAAATATGTAGGAATTTGTGAGGCCTACATCTAGAATCAATTATTTTCAATGGAAAAGCTAGAAATTTTTGCTTCCACAAACTCGCTTTGACCCACCAGAATCAATTATTTCTAACTGAGTTTCATATACAAACACATGAACAATACCCGAGACACATGAACAATGACCCCCAAACTCAAAAAAAATGCTAGTTTGCTGAGAAAAACAAACATGCACTTTAAGTTTGCTCGGATAGCAAATGACAGCAACTAATCAACCAATCATTGAAAAATATCATTTAGAAGGTCTCTTATACCAACTAAGCAAATGGCGAGGAGGTTGATTGACTCTCAGAAAAGTTGGGTTTGAACCCATATTTGAATTTCCACTGTAATGTTGTCAACGCATTTCTAGCACTTAAGTTTGTTTATAAGAACTTGTTTGACTATCTTGGAAATTGACAAGAACTGTTTTCTAGTTGAAAAGCAAACAATTTTGATTTTTGGGGGTTTGAACACGTATAAAAATACTGACAGAGAGAGGCGAAATTTCGATTCTCCATAGAAAAGCAACAAATTGGTGCATTGCATCTCCTAGAAGCCAAAAGAAGATAAAAATATAGTTACAAAAAGTTGTTTGTTTCTATACATTAACGTTTTCAATAGAAGCAATTTTAAAACAATGCATTGTCTTTTCACCTAAATAGTTATGTATCATAAGTTCTGTGGTTCACATTGATTGAGAGTATCTATTGTAATCTGTTTATAGTCATGTTGATAAGCTTATTAAAAAAACAAGAAGAAAAAGATAGTCTTGTTGATAAAACGATGTGTCTCGGTAGAAGATTCATGCTTAATCAAGAAGAAAGGATTGGTTGTTGTGGATTGATTTGTTTCAGGAGGTCGCTAGTCAGATGAACTTAGCCAACGATTAGGAATATATTCAAACTTGATTTATGTTCTTGGTTTTACATGGTTTGATTCTCCTGCCATGATTATTATCCATAACATGACTACCATCATCTTTGACAAGGGGACGAGTTGAGTTGAACATCAATATATCATTATACTAAAATTGGTGAAATTAAAGATATCATTATACCAAAATTACAATAGCATATATAAAGCAAAAATACGAAAACAAAAAAGAAATTGTTTTTTATTTCTTATACAAACCCTTGAAAATAGTAAATAAAATAAAAATAAGGTGACAATTATTAACCAAAATAAGAGATGAAAACAGAAAAATTAGGTGGTGGCGGGGGGGTGGACAGTCCTTAATTTTCTTTAACTTTTTCTTCAAGCAACTCTGCAAGCCATTCTGGTTCTTCTAACTCAGCCTCATGTTGAGCTTTGTGCTTGTCAAATTCTTTTCAATACATCTTGTAAAACAATTTGCAATTGGCCAATTCTACTTCTTTTATAGAGTTCTTGCTCAGTCGTGGCCTCCCCCATCCACCTATTTATTTTTTCTGCCTCACTTGCTTGCTGGAACAACTGAATCTTTCCTTCTCTCCTTCAAGCCGCTCCAATATAAGCTCGCTCAATATTAAGAATGTCCATGGCTTGTTCTTTTTATCACAAATTAGTGGAACTTCTTTGGTCATAGGCTCAACTTGCTCTCACCAATCATAAAAAGAGGCATCACACGATTATCACGATCTAGCTAGCGAAGGAAACTAAATCCACAAACATAGATCCGACACTCACCAACATGTCAAAGGAAACTTGAGAACACTTGTCAACTCCATGCTCGTCCCTTCACGGTAGGGGAAGATTGGATACTAAAACGGCTCAATGACTCAAAGAAGTCTACGTCCATTGCTAAGCTTGAACGATGAGTATGCTAGTGAACAAGTTTGCAAGTGAATCGTTGATGTAGAACTAAGGAGAATTTGGTTTTCTTTGAAATGTCAATGAGAACAAAAGTAAAATATTTGGGTTCAATACTAGTAACATAATGAGTCATTTATAATGATTGGTTGGGTGACCTTATTGTACTCCAATTGCAACACTTCTTATTAATCAATAATATTTTTAAAAAATTAAGATAATGAATGTTTAATATGAAATATGGATAAGTACTGTAAAGTATCATTAACATCATTCTTAAGAGTAATCACAAAATTAAGAATTATCTGAAATATCTAAATTGTTGTTTAAATAAAATAGCACACTAGATAAAATCATCTCTCAAAATTGTAGATGCTAACTATCTTATTTGATTTTGTCAACAAAAAAAAAACTACCTTATTTGATAAGGATTATATAAAGCTTACTAGGTTTCTCCTTCACATGTAGCGTGTATAAATAATACTTTACAAGTTTCATGGATTTATAACTATTATGAAAAAAAAAAAAAAAAGAACTCTCCGCATTAGCATGAACAAAGATAAAGACAACATAAATTATTCTAAAATCTATTAACTATCCAATTCTAAATAGGATAAGTACTTTATTTGAAGATAAAATACTTTTAAAATTACAACGAATACAAATAAGAAAAACTATCCTAATTTAAAGTAATCATACAAACTATCTTAATATCAACTATTAATATAATTTACTTAACTAATTTTTTTAATAAAAAATATAATTTACTTATCTATATACTAAAGTTAAAAACAAATGTGTTATAAAAAGAGAAGCTAAAAACAAAAGTTATCATTAATTCAAATCAAATATCCATACAAACTAATGTAATCTCGATTATTTATATAAATTAATATACTTATCTGCATTCTAAGCTTAAAAACAATTATCATGAGCCTAAAAATTAAATCGAGAACCCTACTTTTAAAGATAAAATAAAGATATACCATTTTTTTCGTAACTACTTTATTATGAGAGTGTTTGACTCTATTATAATTGTTTTATCATAAAAATGATTGATTTTATTGTAACTATTTTATCATTAAAATATTTAATTCTGATTATAATTATATTGAAAATCACATGTAAGACAAGTATTGTGATTAGTTAACTATGTGAGAAACATATATCAAAATTATACGAATTATTCATAGCGCCTTTTTGAAATATATGCACACAAAACAGGGTTGAAGGGTATATCCGACCCGAATAGCATGTATTTGTAAAATGTAATGACCCAAACGCTCTTGGTGGCTATCTCAGATGTTGGAGAGGTGGATTATTTAATAAAAAAAAACTTATAGGCAGATGTTCCATGGAAAATACGAGCACAAAATAGGGTTAAAGGATATCCGATCCAAATAGCAGCATATTGGTAAACGTAAATGTTTTTCTCGACACTACAACCCGTATAGTTGAACAAAGATAGCGTGCATCGTAGTGTTATTATAGTATTTTTAATAAAAATTTAGCTTTTTTAATACTAATATTTTTTTTAATTACATGCAAATATTTGGTTAATCAAGTGTAAATATCTGGTTAATTCAGTTCATTATCTGGTTAATGAGTTTTTTGAGAAATAAAATTTTTGGTTAAGTATGTACAAATATTTGGTTGATTCAGTTCATTAGCTGGTTAATGGGTGTTTTTGTGTAATAAAATTTTTGGTTAAGTATGTGCAAATATCTGGTTAATCAGTTACAAATATCTGGTTAACGACTTTTTTTGAGAAATAAAATACCTGGTTAAGTATGTACAAATATCTGGTTAATCAGGTACAAATATCTGGTTAATTCAGTTCATTATATGGTTAATGAGTTTTTTTTAGAAATAAAATTTTTTGTTAAGTAAATGCGAATACCTGGTTAATCAGGTACAAATATCTAGTTAATTCAGTTCATTATCTGGTTAATGGCTTTTTTTGAGAAATAAAATTTTGGTTAAGTATGTGCAAATGACCGATTAATTCAGTTCATTATCTAAATAATGGGTTTTTTAAAAAAAATAAAATTTTTATTTTTTTAAAAAAAAGTCAAAATTTATAAAACAAAATAAATAAATAAATAAATAAATAGCACTACGGTACAAGATGCCTGTATATTGTCCACACTCAGTTGTCACACTAACTGGTTTGTAAAATGCAATGACCCAACTGCCTTTGGTGGCTCTGTAGTGTATAGGAGAGGAAGGATTATTTAATGAAAAAATTGTCATGTAAGATTGATTTGTACTTTTCTTATTAAATAAATTGTACTTATTAAATAAATTGTACCTTTATAGTGTTTTGTGGCTTTGCCCTGGTACCGCCCCAAATGTTTGAGAAAGTTGAAAAAATAAATTATATCAATAATTGATTATTGTAATAATCAATTATAATATATTTGTATGTTTGTTGAAATACGATTTTAAAATAATCTATTTCATTTTAAATATAGAAAAATTACTTTTATATAGTAATTGTTAAAAAAATGTTAATGCCTATTTGTATAGAATAATGATATTTGTTTGATAAAATTGTAATTGATTTCAAAATAATCAAATGATTTTATCAAATAAGTTACAAACTTTAGCTTTTCTAAAAACCACCTATGAAAAAAAATGCTTTTTATAATTTAAGTTAAATTTGCCAAACATGTCAAATTAATTTCAATACAAAAAATTTTCACCTAAACTCAATCTTTCTCAAAAAGAAGTAAGATTTATTAGGTTATGAGCAAAAAAAATTTATTGCCAGGTAAATTTTATAACCATAATATTATAAATAAAATAAATTTAAAAAACATACATTTTAAATAAAATCTAGCCCAATAATTCATTCCCATCGCATTACACGTAGGGTAAACAAATCTAGTTTAAATAAGTACTTCTCACAAACAAATGAATGTAATTTTAACCGATATTCTAAAACTTGAAAGTTCTTTCAATTCAACTCTATCTTGGTCTAAGCCTAGTAGGCAGCGGCGGACCTTAAAAAAAAATTAACATTTTTTAAATACAAAATTAATGCTTGCTCCCCCCATTTTAAAGAAAAATTAATAGCATCCTCATCCAATTAGTAAAGGTAAGTGTTGTGATTTTATGGATGCAATTTAAGATACTCTCCAGCAAGAACTCTTTGGAAGCTTTCATACGTTTATTTTATAATCGATCTAAGATATAATTTCTATTTTTCTTTTGCAATTTTCATCACTTTTTCTATTTCATATGTTTTCTCTTTTAGGGTTTGATTATTTTGCCTTATGCATTTTTTACTAGATTGAGTTTTTTATTTGTAGACTTTTAGTAATTTTTTATGTAATTCATTTCGGATGTTTTAGGATTGGTATAATTTTTTGAAAAGGAAAAAATGGTTAAACATAAGAAAATTTATGTAGTTTTTTAAAGAGTTCAATTGCTATACAATCTAAAGTTTTTTACACTATCAACTGGGGATGGCAATGGGGAATATCCATGGATATTTATGCGGGTAGCTGGTATCCATGGATATCCGTGGATATTTAAGAATCTAAAATAAAAGGAAAAAAATAAAATTATACAATATATTATATTAACATTATATAATATACTATATTTATTTTTAAAAATTTATTATTAAGGGTTTAACCACTAAAAAGTATCAAATAATAAAGAAAATAAAGTTTATTTCATCTCAAAATGATGTAGTCTGTCAAAATATATATTATATACTTAATAAAACAATATTTATTGTGAATATACTGGTATTTGTGGGGTGGACATTATGATCCTCATCCCAATTAATAGGTATCCATTTACCGCTAATTACGACTAATTCATGCGGATATCCGCCACAATAGCAAACTCATTGTTTGCCTTGAATCATGCTTCCCATCTATCTACACGTACTCGTTAAAGCACGCTTAAGCTACCCGTTGCCACTTGAGAGATCAGTTGCGCAAAATACCAGGGAAAAAAGTGCAAGCAACGACAATCATTGAAGCAATAGCAATCGCTATATAAGACCCTCGATTCATTACTATCCAAAGTAATGATAAAGAGAAAAAGTTTTGTGAACACCAAATTTTATGGTGTATTTTACAATAATGGCGTAGGGCGACCTAAACCCTACTAGTGAGCGAGTAATCGACAATGTCAATATCACATTGCCGATTACCTCATAGTACTGATGATGATATGGAGATTGTAGGTTTATAGCCGTTAGGATAATTTTACTATACTCGAGGTTGTATGATTTTATCACTGTTGAGTCGCTTGTGTGTGTTGTGTGATTTAACATGCTCTATGTGATATTTGGTGACTACATGAATATTTTAATATAATTTTAATGTTTATAATCTGATTGATGTGATAGCATGTAATGATTGTTGTTACATGCTTAGTTGGCATCTAGGTGACGATATGTGTTGTTTTAGAGAGATGCATGTTGGGGAGAGTGTGAATTATGACTTAGATGTGCCTAGCCTAATAAAATATTATTTTATATGCGATTAGCCATATGAGGTGATCCGAAATACAATATGAGATAGTGATGGGAAGGTTAAGGCACTAAGTTATGACCTCGATACGAGTCTGTACAACTTATATAAATGCATTGTGTTGATCACAACCATGTGGGTGGAACACACAAGGTCAGAGTATCCGACTACGAATACCAGATGTCACAGGTGAGTACCCTTACACTAAGGTTTTGAGGAAGATTACCGTGATACTCTCGTAGCCCTCGCCGAGCTGCTCCAACGAGAGTACATTGCGACTATTCTCCATCGAGGATGGGGAACTAGTTTCATTCTCTGAATGATCACCCTAGAAGGAACTAGGGGTGTGCACCGATGTACATGGACGCACCTCTTGACGATCGACTAATATCCCTAATCGAGATGAGGATGTGTGACAGGATTGTATGATGGCCACGTCATCATATAGAATCGCTTGCATGAGCACGAAGGGTAGAGGATAAAGTGACATGTCTCGAGGGTGATTGTTATTTATATGCGCTATTCTGTGATGCATGCCTTTGTGCTATTATTGTATATATGCTATGCATCCTTTTCCGCTTATGATGATAGCTAGTTTCTTATCTCCCTGCCCTTTTTTTTGTGTATGTTTGTTTTGATTCGCGAAGCAGACCCGGTTGATTGTGATGCCTCACTTGGATCACTCGTGATTGACCGGACCGGCGGGGCTCCCAATGATGGGAACCCTTGGTTAGAGTTCCACAATGACGGAGGGTGGAGAGTGGATCCAGCCACCTCCTTCGTTGTATATACGGGTCCAATTTATGCTTATGTGAGATTTGGAGAGGGACCTCACTTTGGGTTTATCAGGACATTCCAGTGTTTTGGTATCCTCCGCCTATACCACAACCGTATCCCGGGGAAGCCCAGGGTTCAAAGATGGATGTTCCCGCTCTAGTGATTCCCCTAGATCATGTTCGCCACAGTGCTCATTACCGACGACGGTTCCAGCATCCTCGTCGTGGGAGCATGTTCGGTAGCAGCGAGGCAGCAGCATCAGTACCACCACCAAGACCGTGACAGCAGGTGTATCGACGTACGCGTAAGGAGAGTCATGGTAGCTCTAGTTTGTCCATGCTAGAATTAGTGAAGGCCAATGTGTGCGTTGTACATAGTTATGTGTGTGGTGAGCCCGTTTTTTATGTATATTTTGAGCGGGGCTGGGTTTGTGTGGAGAGATGGTGAGGTTGTCTTTTCTTTGGGTCTTTTATGTATTTTCTTTATATCACAGTTTGTATTGTGGGGACCCTACGATGGGGTACCCTCTATAGTGCATCGGGGACAGTGTGTGTTTGTACTATATATATATATATATATATATATATATATATATATATATATATATAGTACAAACACATATATGTGTGATGTGTTGTTTATAGTTCCGTTCTTTATGTTTAAAGTTTTAAGAATTATGATTTTCTGTATATACGATTAACGTTATATCGTGGAGAAGATGATAGCAGAGTGGAGAAGCATAAAAATATATATAGAGAGAGAGGAGAGGAAGTGAGGGAGAGAGAAAATTTTTGGAGGAGTTTCCGAGCAATCCGTTTGTCCTATCGAGAAACCGATTATACCGATGTGATGCTCGTGATGTCTACTTCATCCTCCTATCTTTCTTTTCTTGATTAGGCTAAGGTAAGCATATGTCCTTATTATGTCGAAATGTCGTCAGCGATGGTATTGAGGTTATCTTTCAACCGCTTATCGGTTTTGAATTCGTCTTCAGATTTGGGAAACACGTAACACGTGCTTCATGAATATGTATTCGGTAAATTTTTGGAGCCCCGCAGGTAGGAGAACCTCATTTGGGATATATTAGGAGTTGGAGTGGGTCCTTTCGTTCCTCTAAAGCTAGCCTACGACACTCGTGGAAGAAAGAAGCCTCATATCGTCTGAAATGGCTAAGTAGCATAATTTACATTAATGGCATAGGGCGACCTAAACCATACTAGTGGTTGAATAATTTACAATGTCAATATCACATTAGCGACTAATTAGTGGTACCAATGATGATATGGAGATTGTAGGTTTATCGTCGTCAGATTAATTTTTATGATATTTAAAGTTGTCTGATTTTATCGTATTTAAGCCGCTTGCTATGTCTTGTTTGGATTAACATGTTAATTATAGTTTACTATGTTTATTTGAATATGTTATTATTATTTTATTATGATTATGATTTTATTATGAGTATTTTATTATTATTTTATTATTATTTTATTTTGTTTATGGTTGACAATATGCCTTGAGTGAAAATATGTTATATCTGCAATGGTATGCTTAGTTGGCATCTAGGTGATGATATATGATATCTTAAAGTGATGCATGTTGGGGGAGAGTATGATATGTGACTTAGTCGTGCCTAACCTAATTAATTAACTAATATTTTTATCGATGATGAGATTGATGATACGGTGAGACTTGAGATATTAGATTAGATGATGATGATGGAAGGTTGAGGCACTAGGTTATAACCCGATAAGAGTTGGCGAGGTTCATAAAGATACATGGTGTTGATCACAGCCGTGTGGGTGGAACACACAAAGTCAGAGTATCCGATACGGGATACCGGGTCACACGGTGAGTGCCTGCAGACGATGAGGTTCGAGGAAGACTACCGTGATAGCAGAGTCACGGGTGAGTGCCCTGCAGGCGATGAGGCTCGAGGAAGACTACCGTGATACTCTCATAGCCCTTGCCGAGTAGTGCGACTATTCTCCACCGGGGATGTGGATATAGTTTCATTTGAGGAATGGACACCCTAGTGAGAACTAGGGCGTGCACCGATGTTCGTGGGCTTGGACGATTGACTTATATCCCTAATCAGACGAGGGATGTGTGATAGGATTAGGTGGTGGCCACGTTAGTATACATGATCAGTTGCATGAGCGCGAAGGGTAGAGGAATATATTGTACTTCGAGGATGATTGTTATATTTATGTGTTTATTTGATGATGCATGTCTGTGTACTATTACTGTATATATGTAATGTAACCTTTTCCACCTATGATGATAGCATGTTTCTTATCTCCTATTTTCTCTATATTGTGTATGTTTTATTTATGTGATTGCTGTGAGAAGACACTGTAGAGGAGCCAGCTATTGAGGAGCTAGATGGAACCCCTTATGAGCCAGATGCTGGAGGACGAGCAGTGGACCCAAGTAGTTGAGTAGAGAGTTTGTGGCCAGTGTGTCTTTTTGCGGATTGTTGTATCTTCAGTTATTTTGTCAGTTTGTACTTTTGGGCCCCTACTTTGATGTGGTACCCTATACAGTACTTTGTACCTTTATGTATATGTATATCTATGTATGATGGCTATGTTTCCATTCTTTATGTTTAAAGTTTTAATATTTATGATTTTTTGTTTTATATGCCTAATGCTAATATCGCGATTAAGTTATTAGTTAATTAGGTTGTTCTTTAATGGGACATCGGGGGTGTCTCAGACTTTCCTATATGCACCCAGAGAATGTCCTCTCAATAGGGTTATAGAAAGTATTCTCTACCTCCTCAATTTTTGGGCTTACAAGAAATAATAGTACAAAAATACATTCTCGGCCCATTTCACTAAGTACATAAATGTCTTCCTTCAGCCTGTGGGGCACGTCCTCGTCAATTGGTGACTAGCACGATGGAAGGTTGCTAAGCTGGCACGTATTTTTGTCTTTTAGTGAGTATAGTCTTTAGAAGCTACCGCATCCTAGAGCAATTCCTTTCCAGCTAGCTTTGAGATCACACAATTTCTTGATCAAAAACACAGATTCCTTTAGGCATGCATTTACAGTTAGCACATAGATTAATTCATCCCAATTTGCACAGTTCAGTACATTACCTAATTCCTATTGAAAACTGAGATTTCATCCTCTAATCACCTAAAAACATATAACAATTAAGTAAGGAAAAGCATAATAACTCTTATTTCTAAGAGTTATCAATGGTTTAACTGAGATTTAGGAGAATTGAATGGTAAAGACGATGTAGAAGATAATTAAGGGATAATGATGATTTTTGGTTTATGAGTCATAAGATGTAAATGAATGAGTTTATAGTTATGATTAATTAGAAGTAAAATGTAGGAGAAGAATTATGAATTCGAGATGTACTAAGCAATAAGTATGAATTATGTATGCAATGGTTTAGTTTGGAATTTATATTATCTAATGATAACAAGGTTTAGAAATGGTTAATTAATTATATGATTATTGGTTAGAATTATAAGACGTGGTTATTGAGTTGCAATAGAGGTGTAAGTGACAAAATATGTATCTTAGATTTTGTTAAGTAATAAGGATTAGTGGTAATTGATGGTTTAGAGTCCTAATGGCATAAGTGATTATTGGTGACTTTTAAATGCCTAGTGGTAACATTGTCTTATGATTTTATTGAACTAAGGATAAATACAGAGTTAAGCACAAAGAATCATATCAGGCTTATAAGAACATTCTAGTTAATTAAACTTCTCAAGCTCCATATTTAAATTAAATAAGCTTCTTAGGCTGCCCCTGAACTAATGCTTCCATAAAGAACTCGGAGATGATTAAACGTCTTATCTGGTGAGTTTCAATAGATAGTTATTTTAGTTCAGATATACAAATACATATTATTTTCTCCCCTTTTGTCATCAGCAAAAGAAAGTTTATTGATTTAACCATCATTGACTTATTACATTGCTGAAGGTAACTACAACTAAAGTTGTTGTTTCTCAACAATTTTGGTGAGAAGAGCCACAATAGTTTGCATGGTCTCACGAAGACTACTGATTTCTGTACGAGCTACTGGATCCATTCCAATGACGGTGGATGCCGGTGCAGCAGGATCAACGGGTGGAGATGAAAAGGAGGGATCAGGGTCATAAGAGGTGGTAGTCGTGGGTGGTTCATACAGAATAATTTCCAGATAGTGCCAGGGAAGAGAATGACCAAAAGAGAAGATAAAAGTTAGATAAAAAACAATGGGGAACAAAGAAAGAGTTAAGGGAGAGACCGAATGCAAAGAAAAAAAGGGTTGCAAGCAGGGAATTCTAAAAAAGGGGATTTCTAAATTAGATAAAGAAATGAAAAGAGGATAAAGATATTTGAAAAACCAAGTTAAGTTTTTAACAGAAATTACTGAATCAAAAGAGTAAACAGAAAAAGGGTTTTCATAAAAAGATAAAGGTAAAATGAAAAGAAAAGGAGTGAAAATAAGAGTTGCTTGGAACGGGTAGAGTTGCCTTGTTTTTGCTATATCTTCATCTGGATACCCGATCCAGGGAATCCGATACGAACTGAATCGAGCACTATCTGTAGGCGTCTTGATTTTGTCAAGTAAAGATAGTCCACAGTGATGAGCTGGGTCTTGAAAGGCATGAGGCTCAGGGTGACTTAAGAACGAAGTAGACCATCTAGGGAACTTCAATTTTTTATGCTTTCTTTTCAAGAAGACAAAAGGCTTCTTGGATTTTGGATTCAACTTTGGCTTTGGACAGACAGATCTTATGTCAGGACAGATTTTCAATACAGTATTGGGCTTCATGCAAGAAGAAGGATTAGGTCTCTGTCTCCAAGAGGCTTGATGTAGCCTTACTGCAGCCTGTTCAGCAACAAGATTGCTGATTGCTTTTAAATCATATGGGCTAAGAAGATCAAGACTGATTTGATCTACAGGTAATGGTTCAGAGGGGTTGAGAGTAATAGGTAGAGGTCTCTGTGGTGAGGTTTGAGGGGTAGATGAAGGGTGAGAAAGAGGTGATAAAATGGAATAAAAAATTCTTGAAATAGGTACAAGAGTTTGTATTTCCTGAGTTAGTGAGGGAGAAAGTGATGAATGGTTGGATATGTGATTCGGTGAGTTATGAAGAATAGGTTGTGGTGAAGGGTGATCTAGAGTGAGATTTAAATTAAAATCTCGAACAGATAAAGCAAGAAAATTTTTAGTAATTGAAATCTGATTGTGAAGAGGAGTGTTATGGGAGGAAGAGGATGATGAATTAGAGGGTGAAGATAAAACAATGGGTGAAGAGGGTGAGGGTGCAGATGACCTAAGAGGTGATGCAGTAGGTTCCAAAGATACTTGCACAGATTCAGTCAGCTTCAGCCTTGTAGATCTTCTAACTGGTGTGGCTACAACAACAGCTTTCCTCTTGAGATCCTTCTGAGGAGCAACAACGGGTTTTGCAACTATTTCTTTCTTCAAAAATTTCGAAATAGGTTGGTCATCATCATCAGATGCTTCTGAGATGACCAGCTTTCTCTTGACTTGAAGCTTTGTTCTAACCTTGGAATTCAAGGATGCGGACATTTCTGTTGCTTCTGAGTAGTCAGACTCATTAGTTTCTTCTTCAGATTCTTCTGATGATATCTTCTTCTTCTTATCTTCATCAGAGTCAGGAATCCTTCCTGGAGGTCTCAGCTTCATCCGAGAGAGGGTTCTTTCATCAATGGCAGTAGCCATATCAACCTTTCCAGTGAGGGGAATGCCCATGATATTTAGCAGTCTGGTAATCAGCATCCTGTAGGTGTATGAAGTCCTGATTTGGGGCTTTGCCATCCTCAGCATATACTTGAAAATCAAGTCATTAATGTCAACCTTCATCAAATTCAGGAGATGAAATAGTGAAAATATATCCATCTTGTTGACATTGTCCCGAGCACTTGTTCTTGGCATCACACTGTTTATCAGTAAGACAAGCAAAAACCTTCCTTTTGGAATTAGTTTGGATGCAACCTTGTTTGTAGGGTTGGATACCCATAGAGAACTCGATGAACAGTTTCTTCACCATATTTTGCTTCCCAATCATCTGTAAAGGCAGCACCTTGCCTAGGGCAGCCGGTCGCTTTCTGAATACTATTCAGAGTAAATGAATAGGGTTTTCTGTTGCACTTGGTTCGAATAGAGATTTGAGTCTGAGACATCCTTTCTTCAGCATTTTCCTAAAATTCTCGAAGTAGCAGAGGGTAAACGGGTTCATGTAGTGAGAAAAAGTTGACCCATTGTGAAGCTTCCATTTCTGCCATAACATTCATACCTCCTTTGATGATCTTGTTAATATTGACAAATCGTCTGGGAACAATCATAGATACATCTTCCACACTCATCCCTAACCGAACAGTAGCACGGGCAATTTTCTGAGACAATGCTTTGAGTGCCATGGATTTAGGTTTGGAAGAGAGAGAGAGAGAGAAAACGAAAGGGTTTCGAAAAGATTCGTTCTCAAGAGAGAGAGACACTTTTGAAACAGTAAAGTGTTTCAGAGAGAAGACTTTAGGTTTTAAAGAAAGAGGTTTCACAAAAGAGCAATTGAGAAATAATAAATACAAAACGTTTTGAATTCAAAAACATTTAGATAACTGCAATGTAAAGTCTCAGTAAATAATCCACATCAGTAGATGCTTCATCAAAGATTAGACGCATTATTCATTTATGAAATGCATGTTCAAATTATCACTAATATAGGTGAATCTTTCTTCAGCTAAGGGTTTAGTTAATATATCAGCCCACTGAATTTCAGTTTTAACAAACTTGATGTCAAAAACACCTTTTTAAACATAGTCTCTTACGAAATGATGTTTAATTTATATGTGCTTAGCCTTAAAATGCTGAATGGGATTCTTAGATAAATAGATAGCACTAGAATTATCACACCAAACAGATATATTATGTTCAAAGATAGAATAATCTTCAAGTTGATATTTTACCCATAAGAGCTGTGAACAACAGCTTGCAGCTGAAATGTATTCTGCTTCTGCAGTGGATAGAGCAATTGTATTTTGTCTTTTGCTTGTCCAAGATACTAAGTTTGCTCCAATGAATTGACATCCTCCACTTGTGCTTTTTCTTTCTACTCTGTCTCCAGCATAATCAGCATCACAGAATCCTACTAATCTGTATTCTTATGTTCTTAAATACATCAAACCAAGATTAGTGGTTCCAAGCAAATATCTAAATATTCTTTTGACGACCTTGAGATGTGATTCTCTAGGATTTGATTGGAATCTCGCACACATACAGACACTGAACTGAATATTAGGTCTACTTGAAGTTAAGTACAAGAGAGATCTAATCATACCTCTGTAAGTAGTTTGATCTACCTTTTTACCTTTCTCATCTCTGGCTAATTTTGCATTTGCTTCCATGGGAGTTTTCATTGGTTTAGCTGTATCCAGCTTGTATTTCTTTAAGATCTCCTTGGTATATTTTTGTTGATGAATGTAGATTCCATCATCTGTCTGTTTGATTTGTAGACCAAGGAAGAACTTCAATACTCCCATCATGCTCATCTCAAATTCATTATGCATAAGCTTGGAGAACTCTTTGCAGAGCTTTTCATTAGTAGCACCAAATATGATATCATTAACATAGATTTGTACTATAATGAAGTCATTTTTAGAACTTTTTCTAAAGAGAGTTGTATCTACTTTTCCTCTAATGAAATAATTTTTCATAAGAAAAGAACTTAGTCTATCATACTAAGCTCCAGGTGCTTGTTTTAATCCATAAAGAGCTTTCTTAATCTTATAGACATGATTTGGTTTGTCACTATCCTCAAATCCATGTGGTTGCTTAACATATACTTCTTCTTCAATAATTCCATTAAAAAATGCACTTTTAACATCCATTTGAAATAAGGTGATTTGATTATGTGCAGCATATGACATAAGTATACGAATTGCTTCTATTCTAGCTATCAGTGCAAAAGTTTCAGTGTAATCAATACATTCTTGTTGATTATAGCCTTGAGCTACTAACCTTGCTTTGTTTCTGACTACCTTTCCATCTTCATCAAGCTTGTTTCTGAATACCCATCTCGTTCCAATAATTGACTTTCCTTTTTCATTTGGAACTAAGAACCAAACATCATTCCTTTTGAACTGATTTAGCTCTTCTTGCATAGCTAAAATCCAGCTGTCATCTTCAAGAGCTTCTTTGATGTTCTTTGGTTTAATCTCAGATAGGAATGCCATATTGTTTGAATCTTTGAATGTTGATATGGTTCTAACTCCTTGAGAGGGATTACCAATGATCAATTTTTTAGGGTGATGAGTCTTGAACTTCCAATCCCGTCTGGATTCAGTTTCAGATGGTTGTTGAGCAGGTGGATCAGACGCTTGAATATGAGTTTTTGGATCTTCATTTTTCAAGTTATTTTTTGTCTGATTGCTTTGTCTTCCGAGGTCTAGTCCTGCAAGATCATCTTCTAGATCTGATAGTTTCCTATCAGTCTTTAAATCATCATTAAATTCAACATGAATAGATACCTCAACAACTTCTGTTCTAGATTTGTGATCTCTAAAAGCTCTAGATGTGTCTGAGTATCCGAGAAATATAGCCTTATCTACTTTTGAAACAAACTTTCCAAGTTGATCTCTAGTATTCAAAATAAAACATTCACATCCAAAAGCATGGAAATAAGAAATGTTGGGTTTTCTACCTTTCCACAATTCATAGGGAGTTTTATTCAAGAAAGGTCAATGTTTACTGCCTCAGCCCAGAAGTACTTTGGGAGTTTGCTTTCATTGAGCATTGTTCGAGTCGTCTCTTGTAGAGATCTGTTCTTTCTTTCTACTACTCCATTCTGCTGAGGAGTTCTATGAGCAGAAAAGTGGTGAGAGATACCATTCTCTTCAGATAATGTATCGAAGTGCTCATTTTCAAATTCTCTACCATGGTCACTTATGATAGCTGAGATACAGATTCCCTGCTCATTTTGAAATTTCTTACAGAATATAGAGAACATCTTGAATGACTCGTCCTTGTGGGTTAAGAAGAGTACCCATGTATATCTTGAAAAATCATCGACTAAGACAAAACCATATTTCTTTCCTGCCTTACTAGCAACACTAACTGGACCAAACAGATCCATATGTAACAATTGTAAAGGTCTAGAAGAAGATACTGTATTCTTGTATTTAAAGCTACATTTAACTTACTTTCCACATTGGCAAGAGTCACATAAGACATCCTCTTTGAAACTTATATCAGGTAAACCTTTCACAAGTCTATACTTCTGAAGCTTAGATATCTGTTTCATACTTGTATGTCCTAGCTTCTTATGCCATAACCATCTTTCAACTTCTCTTGACACAAAACAAGTCACATTTTGATTAGTCAATTCAGTTAAATCAATCTTATAAAGATTTTGTTGCCTGTTTGCTGAAAAGAGAACTTTGCCATTAGTGTCTTTGACTATGCATGCATTCTTAGTAAAGGAAACATTATATCCATTATCACATAATTGACTTATGCTTAGCAGATTATGTCTTAATCCTTCAACTAAAAGAACTTTAGATATAGATGGTAGAGGTGATTTCCCACCAATTTTACCTATCCCGATGACCTTTCCACTTTGATTTCCACCAAAGGTAACATGTCCACCTTAGGGACTAAATTGCAATTTCTTTAAGATTGTAGTTCTTGATGAGACAAAACCATAGAAATTGGCTTGGTGTTAATTGGATTAATACATAAAAAGTTATAAGCTTTTTTTTTTTTTTGTAAAAAAGGACCATTTTGAAATTATTGAAAAATATTTGGGGCAGAAATGTGATTTCTGGAAAATTTGAGGGCAACTGAAAAATATTTCTAAAGAAGTTGGTTTGGTGTGATTTAAAGTTATAAATAAAAAGTTATAAGGTTTTAAGTGAATAAGGACCTTTTTGTAATTAATGAAAGTTTAGGGACTAAGCTTCAATTTTCGAAAATAAATGTTATTGGACAGTTGGAAACTGTTTTTCATGCTTATCAAACTGTTCTAAAACTCCAAAATGAGTTTTGGACTATTAGAGTGTGAAATCGTTGAAAAAGGATTTACGCGATTTACAAAATAAACGACGTTCGGTCAGATTCTTAGAAATTTTGTATAAATGGAGATTTTGATGGAAAATCAGTGATTCAACATTTTCATATGAGTAATATAACATATGAGAGTAATACATTTGAGGTGAAGAACCATGTTTTAAAAAATATGGCTTTTGAACCTAAATTCAGTAAAAAGCGGCGAAACCGTCGTTAAACGTTTTAAGGATTTTCGAGAAAATGTTTTGGAGAAATTGATACCAAATTATATTTGATGGAAATTATTCTCGAAAATGGATTTGATATAATATAAAGGTTTTGGTTTTAATCCAAAAGAATTTTAGTCTTCAAAACGAGATTCTACTGTAAAATATAAAAACCTAAGTCAAGAATGACTTAGTGAAAATACGAACGTAATAATTTATGACGTGGGGTGGAACACGACCTTATGTCAAAAAGTATGGATAATTCATTATCCATATTCCATAAAAATTAATGGACCCAGAATGATTTGTTTTATTGAAAGCCAAAGAAAAAGGCTCAACTAGAAAAGTATAGAGAAATAAATAATTGGACCTATGTTCCAATCTCATAATGTGCTAGGAACTTGTAAACAAGTATTTTAAGAAAACTTTGAACAAAGATGAAAGGTTACTTGAGAACTTTAACTTGATGAGTACCGGTGATTCAGACTTAAGAACATCTAGCATCTGTTACAGTACGCTGAAAGAATTCTGAAGGAATCATGATGTTATCCGTTGGATAGACGAGAAGAACGCATTTCCGGCAAAGTTTGCCTAAACACATAGTGAAACTATGTTCTGTAAGGCCGTTGTGCCTAGGAGATTGAGGTAACACTTTAATGCGGGTGCGAATTTCGTAGTGACAATCTATTGATGCTTGAGGGTGTCGGGGTATGAAACACTCATATAGACCCAGTTGGTTGCTCTTCTGTGGCATGGTGATCTTGCAATAATTGACATACTCTACTAGACACCATGTATTTTCTGGTAGTGTAGGATGTTCCTGAAAAATCCATGTGCACCTTATTGACTCTTGACGCATTCTATTGCCCAAGACTGGCATAATTCGGAACAATCCTCCGAACCACTCTCTCCGACTGTTTGTTAAAACCATCGTATAGGGAATCAGAGGTCATTCCTGGAGTCTTAGTTGTCTCTTATCTAGGAAAAGCGGTGCCTTGTGATTATGTTGTTGTGAAACATTATTATTTCTGTTGCGATGGACGATATAACTGTTTATTGATATTTGTATGTACCTATGTGTCGAACCACTGCATGTTTGCGTTAAGTGTAAGATGAATGGAAATCTCACCTCATTTCTGTATTTTCTGGTTTGCTATTTTCTATCTTGTGTTGGACGAAGATGACGACAATGCTGTTTGTCCATCACACCCCACTGGAGTTTGAGCGTACTTGGAGACATGGACACAGTCTTGAGCGCTTTAGTATAATGGATTTTCTCAGTATTTTGTGTCTGGCCAGTCTCGTGTCTATGTTATATTTTGTGAAGCTATGTCTCTAAAGATATTATTATTATAAACATATTTCCAGTCTGTTGTTATTTACTAGCATTGGTATTTCCGCCTTCTTTCTGATTATGTATGACTGATGGTACTTGGAACTTGGTTTGTGTAATATTGATGCATAAGTTGATGCTATATGTTAAAGAGTATGTATGGTATTATTTATGAAAGAGAAAAGGAAAAAATAAACCCGTAGTTTTGGTAAAATAATTATTTTCTGCTTTACTCGGCCTTATAAAAATAGAAATGTCGCAGACAATGTAGCGCCCGAGAAGGGTGTTACATTATTTGCATCGTCAGCTGGCCGAGTCTGTTAGGGTTTGTGGTTTAGGTCTGTCTTTGTTTGTGCTGTGTGTTCTCTGTGTGCTTTTGATATTATTTCTGGAAGAAATGATATTGTTTGGGGTGAGTTTATTGTAATCTGCATGACTAATTGATTTTGGTCTTGCAGGATTATAATGGCTCGTGGCGGAGGAACTACGGCTATGAATGCAGCTGTGAGAGCAATGTCAGAAATGACTGCCATGTTTGTTCGATGCGAGGAAAGGGGAGCTGAAAGCAGAGGACTGGATAAATTCTTGCGTAGAAATCCGACGGAATTCAAGGGTGAGTTTAAGCCTGAGAAAGCTGAGCTGTGGATTCAATCCTTAGAGAAGATTTTTGCTGCTATGAGGTGTACTGATAACGAGAAGGTTACTTATGCTGCCTACATGCTGGTGGGCGATGCTGAATATTGGTGAAGAGGAGCTCGCCAAGTGCTTGATCATGATCAACAAGCGGTGAACTGGGAAGCTTTTCGTAGGAAGTTTCTGGAGAAGTATTTTTCGGCAAGTGCTAGAGATGCTAAAGAAATGGAATTTCTACAGCTAAAGCAAGGCAATATGACTGTAGCTGAATACGGCGCCAGATTTGAAAGCCTGTTGAAGTTTTCAGCCTATCTGACTGACATTCCACATGAAGGGTGGAAGTGTTGCTGATTCGAAGGAGGATTGCGATATGAACTGAAGGAGGTAGTAGTTCCAATGGAAATATCTGTATTTCCGAGGCTGATGGACAAGTGTAGACAGATAGAGGATTTGAAGGCGAGTCGTGATGCTAATCAACAGAGTTATGGACCATCTAGGTTCAATAGGGGAAACTACAAGAATAACAATCGATTCCAGAGGAAGCCATACAATAGGCCACAAGGTCTGCAACAGTTTCAACAACGATCTGTTGGTAGAAGCAGTGGAGGTGCTGGTTCATCCAGGAATGTTTCAAAAAAGTGCATGAAGTGTGGCATGGGTCACGCTACCAAAGACTGCAAGATTACGGGAATCATTTGCTTTAAATGTGGACAGCCTGGACATGTCGCTAGGAATTGTGGACGATCTAACACGAAACCTTCTGTCAACAATGTACGAGCTGCAAGGCCTAGAGCTGGAGGAAGAGTTTATACAATGAGTGGTACTGAGGCCTCTCACAATGATGATCACACTACTTATAATATTCCCAAGGTGTCCACAAAGTTTGGTGGCATTTCATGAAGGTTGTGATTTTTTATGATTTTTCAACCGAAATCAGGGATATGCGACAGTTCGACAACAAGGAACTTCGAATTTTGAGCTGATTTTTTGCAGGCACACTACTTATAATATTCCCAAGGTGTCCACAGAGTTTCGTGTCATTCCATGAAGGTTGTGATTTTTAATGATTTTTCAACCGAAATCAGGGATATGCGACAATTCGACGACAAGGAACCTAGGCTACAAATTGAATTTTGACCTGATTTTTTGCAGGCACTCTTGCTATATTATTTCCAACTTTACCTCCAAATTTCGTTGCATTTCATTGAGGGGTTGGAGTTTTGGGAACTACCTTCGATATTTCACCTTAGTCTATTACACTTTAAAGAACAAAATCAACGCTTAATCTCTTCACTCCTCAATATAGATCCATTAGAAAACTTTCTCCAATATCTAACTTTCACAGCTAACATCAAAACCAACACTAACTTTACCGCATCATACATCAACCTTCAATCCAAAGCACACAATCGTAGTCTTAGTTTCCTTTGGACTTATTCCACCACTCCAAATTATATCATAGTCATTTATTTCAATCTTAAAGAATACAATTACATTCCTCCATGCAACTTCAACCAAAAAGGAATCACTTCAGTTTGAATTATCCAAAATCATAATTCTTAAACTTTTCTAACAACTTAGTTTCACTCAAGAACTCCTCTTTACTATTTCCGTTCAGCTTAAGGAAAACTACCATACATATTTTTCCGTTAATCCTCGAACTCACTAAGTCAACAATAACCATAAACGTCAATCACTACTCTAAATTCCTTTAATGATATATCTGCCTCGATCAAAATTTGATCCTTCGATCTATAGTAATTTGTCATATTAGCTGATATTACTCTTAATCTTACCATTCATAACTACACCTCAACAAAATTCCTACCACTGCATGTCCCATAGTTTTCAATGTCTCTAATTCACCATAAGTCTTAATAAAACCAATTTAGAATTATCGCACTCAAGGGAAATCTGAATTTATCCTACGTATTGCCTGATCAAGTCTTTATTCCAATCCTCAAGGCATGATCAACAATGACAAAGTCAACATAAGTCCCTTAGTTTAAGAATCTACCTTTCTGTCCAAACACTAACTTAGTGACCAAAATTTAACATAAAAAAATATCTCCTTAATCCACATCTTAACTTCAATATCTCAAAATATATGCAACAAAACTATCATTATAATTCAACTATTGATCTTCAAACCTTATAACTATAATTCTCCATTCAATTATCACACACCAACACTTTACAAAAAGAAATATGAAGGCTTACATCTTATTTGAAATATAAAACATGACTCTAAGCCCTTAACTACATTAACTGCCATATTAAACCAAACAAAATATATTCTATAACAATTAAGATTTTAATAGAAGTTCAAACTCATCATTTTAACAAGAATATCATGCCTAGGTAAAACATCCCTTCTCAAATCCGAAATCACCATAATATTACTCATCTAAAGTATCGTCATTTCGCTCTTAGTCCTCCTTTAATAATAACAAGTCCCCACTCACAAATTAAATCCTTAGATATGAACTTGATACGTACTAGCACTTACCTACATATCCTTCCCTTAGAATCACCTTCATCATTAATAACAATCTTCTTCAAATATCATATCCTAGTAATGTACCTAAATACTAGCACACTGTTTCCATATCTACCGTGCTTCTTTATATCAAAATCTTAACTTAACATCCTCTCTTAGTTTGAACTACTACTAATTGTCATGTGTCCACACAACATTTCCAAATAACCTCGATTTAACCATATATATCATTTCTATATACTCAAACTTCTTCATTATGTTTCCAAATCATTTCAAATCCCCCTAAATTTACCTTATAACCTTGTGTCTCAAACCAAGTTCGAGTTAATACAATTTTCATCAATCAAATGTCACTTTAAAGAATAATCCCATCATAAGCTAAGGTTTACACTTTATCTTAATAAACTCCAATAACATCAAAGTGATTAGAAACTAATTTTATTCTCAACATAAAGACTTAAATACTAATCATGTACAAGCCACACTCAAATCAACACCTCTTATAAACACCATATGCTTAAACCTCCTGTTCTTTAAACAAACCCATCATCATTAGAAAATAAGTTCATATTCACATCCAAGTATTTATTTCATAAACTTGCGTCTGATTCCTTTCTCATCGTTAAACACTAGATTCGGGACCAAGTATCCAACTTTTAAGCCTAGATTTCCAATGAGATCTACAACTATAACTGTCATATCAACCATAACAGGCTACAAGGCTTCAACTAGATTAATCCTATACTAATTAAGACCCAAACTAATTTTGTTGTCTCTTTATCATCTTCAACAACTACCCACATTATCCAAATACATCTAGTACTTAAAATAAATTCCCGTAATAACAGTTTTTTTCTACCACTAATTGCTCACTATATCTCCTCAACAAAATTAATTCTTCCAATAAACTTATTGTCTAACACTTATTCCAAATCTTAATTTCCAACTTTCAAGTCACAATCAACCACGATACTCTCTTTTATACAACAACTTACCCAAGTAACTTATCTCAAAAAAATATCGTGTTTATCATGAGTAAGAATATTAATCATTTCGTTTCCCTACTCTACTTAGGAACTTAAAACGACGAAGCTGCGAACTTTCTACCCAATTTCTAAGCACAGCTGACATCCAATGAGGATCCATCTAATAATGTCGGAACTGAACCTTACCCCACAGTCCGGTTTAGAACCGAACTGCTCTGATACCACTAAATGATACACCCCGATGTCCCACTAAATAAATCCTAATTAACTAAGCCTTAATCCGATGTATTAACGTTAGCGAGATTATACATACGGAATTAAATTAATTTGCGGAAACGATAAAATTAAATTCGTTTAAAACATGCACAGCGGAATAAAACATGCATCAACTATATATATACATAATAAGCATGTCTGTCACCCGAGAATGATAAATCCCAACAGAGGGATCCTAGGTTTACTAAAATGTAGAAACACTGTCAAACGAAAACTGGACATAATACATAAACTGCTCATGACGACGCGTCGGCGACGAACTAGCCAGGTCGATGTACGTCATGAAGAAGCGTGAGTGGTCGACATGCCATCCACGATCATCATGATAGACAATCTCAATGTCGGCTAGTATCGGGATCCGGGCGGGGGGATCCTATGTAGATAGTGCCACGGCTGGTAACCCAAATCTGCCACTGTCTCCGTCTTGATGGCGCTACTCATCTATCGGTTTTGCATACAGAGAAGTATAGAGTAGAAGGGAGATAAGCAACAGTACATAGTCAGAAAAATGGGGATGGGGACACATAGAACAATAATCACATATACATATAACACATGCGACAAGTAATGGGCAATCATCTTCCGAATCAAACCATCACAGTTCATCCTCAAATTCACTCTCGGATCAATCCTCTAAGGAGTCTCACTCCTATGCATGTCGGCCGATATTTCTCCTCTGGGTCTCAACCCCGAGATATTCCCTTATCAAGCCTATTCACTTAGGGAACATCAGTTAGTTTGTATGGGCAACTTTTCCGCTCGCCGTGACCCATAAGAGTGCATCTCTCTATGAGCTCATCTCCAACAGAGGTATCTGGGTCGCCTCGGATAGTCAACCTTAGACGTGGATACTCAGGGTAAAGTCGAGATAACTAGGCTCTACCGGGGTACACGACACATTAGGAGCTAACTAATGGTCATTGTGAGCTTCCCGAGTCCAGTTTTACATCCCCAAGGTCTCTTCACAGACCGGCCCCTCCATAATCCGTACTCGCACTCGAGTACAACTAACCTCGTATGACTCCCAGTCATACGGCTCGCCACCTTGACAAAATGCAGTGCAACAATCATCACTATAGTTAACACCGGAACCTTATCCATTTATATTCTCACAGCGGATGCCCATACATCCCCGACCTCAAAGCCGCCGTCTCAAGGCATTACCACGGTGTTAACTCTCAACTTATCCATACAGACATATATTCATCATAAAATCAGTCAGCATCAATTCTCACACATAAAATATTCATGTGAACATATTCAGCATGTTAAATATAGAGAAATCACAGAAAATCATGAATCAATCACATAGCATAGCAACACGCATTTCAGACAACCTCAACCAGTATAAAATCAACGACTTAGAGTTGATAAACCTACAACCACTAAACCCATCACAACATTAAAATATCATTTTATTTGGGTTTAGCCATTGTTGATTATTCGACATCCTAGTAGGGCCTGGGGCACCCTACACACATGCATATATAATTATTATTCTACGCTTGCCTCCCCGACGATGTCGGTTACTTTCTCCCCACCTTTTAATGCGTTCGGGGGTTTTTCTGGAACTTCACAGCCATGCAATCAGCTCCAATGAGTTCCCAAAAAGGGAATTCATACTTCTCCAAAGCAAGCAAGAACATGAAAAACATCCCAGAGAGACGATCCAAGCATTGAAACAACCAGACAAACACTAAATTAATTTCTCAACAATCAAAATATAAATATAATTCAATAATATATTTAATTTCCCAAAAACATCAATCATTTAAAATTAAAACAGATTTGAGGTTTTTAGGCTTAAGATGAAAATTGAGAAAAATCAGTTTAACAAGAGATTGACAAAATTGATTTAGGAGACACTTAATCATGCTCCCAATTTCGAAAAACACCAATTAATTTCAGGTTTTGAGAATTAAAATCAAAACTCAGGGTTAGGGTTTCAAAATCAATTTGGGGGTTTTGAATCTGAGCAAAGGAAGTGAGAAAACCACTTACCCAAGGAAGAGAAAGATGACGTGGTGGCTGTCTTGGAGGTCCGCACGGCGGTGTATGACGCAATGACGCGGCGGCTCGTGGTGGTCGGAAATCAATGTTCTCCGATCTCGAAATTTCTTGAGGGCTTTTG